>JAVIWB010004609.1:0-567500 GCA_031893035.1 Dermolepida albohirtum | reverse complement strand
TTTATTTAGTTGCAACAAAAAATATATTAAGTAAAATATATATGAAACCTTGGTGAAAATCAGTATTATTTTATTTTCATTGACTTAATAATTTTTGATTAAATCTCTTGTAATTTTGTTTATGAATGTGTAATGTGTTAGTGATAGTACGTTTTTCTACTAAACATATACCCATAACTGTCTAAAAAAAAACTAATTTCCAGAAATGTAAGAATATATTAAATTACTTTGATAACAGTGTATATATATGTATATATATATATATATATATATGGTAAGTTAATATTGTTCTTGACTTTTGGAAATTTTCCGATATATGTTTTAACCATATTAATAAAAGCTACATATTTTTCCCCATAACTGTAATAACATGTGAGTACATTCTGATTATGTTATCGTAGCGCGGCACATATCTTATATTCATTTTCTGGTTGAAATGGATTTGACGAATATACAAATTGTTTTTGTTATAAATGTAATAGATGTACATTTTTAAATTAAATCAAATAATCCCCATAAAATGAAATATCTTCAAATAACTTCTTTATTCACTTAATTATTTAGTCATTCGAAAGTTTTATTTTTTAATTACACAAAAAAGCACCTTTCTCATGTAAAAAGCTTGCAAAATAAAAAAGTAAATTAAAGTAAATATCACAAAACTACACTAAAATGAACAATTTTTAAGGTTTGTTCTTTATTGGGTTTGTAAATAGCACATCTTTTGTTATAAACAGAAACAAATATATCTACGGGTGCGCAATAACAATTGTCCACAGTTGGCAACAGAATACTTAAATTAGCTTTATTGCTTACCTTTAGTATTTACTCTTCATAACCATAGTCTAATTGATTTATTAAAATGTTTATTTAAGACAAATTAACCAAAAAGAATAGTTATCAACTTAATAACATATACTTTTACTAAAACGTTAAATGTTACGTTCAAAAAATGTACCTACTTGGTTAATTTATAAAATAACAAATTTTTCTTGAATAAATAAGAGAAAAATATGTTGGAACTTATTTAAAATACAGCACTGCGTGCTGTAAAAAGTGTTCAAAATGACCACCATTTTGATTAAGACAGGGATTACTATTACCAACTCACAAAATTTTGAAGATTATTTTTTAATACTCTATTTTTCAAATATCCAAACAGCAAATAGTCTATGTCAAATCCGGTGACTTTGCCGGCCATAAATCTGTACTGGTGATGTGGTTATTGTAAAAAATCTCCTAAATAACGTATAATAGCTTGAAAAATATGTGAAGACGCCCTGTTCTGTTGAAAACAATCACAACTTAGTCCACCATCATGTAATTTATTAACAGATAGCCATGATTTTTCTATAACGATTTGCATTTATTGTAATTTGGTCTTATAATTCGTCATCTTGAAATTGCAACCCTAAACACCAATTTCAACGACGAGAGGCTTTGTGTATGAATGCGTATGTAGTGGCGTCCTTAGTAGTGTATAAGATTCTAGGAAATTTTTGGAAAATAGTAAAAACGATGTCTTCGTTAGTGGTATTTGTTACCTGTTTGAGCAGATAATTTTCTTAGTGACGTATTTGAGCTTATTTCCATTATATTTCTAATATCTTTCATAATACTGTCTGTTAACATATACACTTCTCTATCAGTTTTCATATATTTTGGAACCAATCTGCTACGATGTCTTGTAAACGTATAAGATTATTTATTCTTCAGGATATTCCGACAACTACTGGAAAACAATGACAGTAAAGAAGTCCATGAACTATTTTCGTTTAGTATTCCAATTCGGAAGAGAGCTACAACAAAGAATCTTTTTGTACCGTAAATGGCATTACTTTAATATCTTGATAAAGACAAATTTGTTTCACAAAAATTTATAAAGAATGTTCCAATCTGTAAATTTTTATGCTGCTAGCTACAGATCAAATTGTTCACGGTGTAGACATGCACTATATCTATAAACCACAAAGAAATCTTATGAACGAAAATAAACAACGAAGTAACAAAAAAAAAACCTAATTAAAAATGATGAAACGCAATACTTCCGATTAAATACTTGTGCGTTATATAAGATTTGAATGAACAGTAATATATTTTAGTGTTATTTTGATTTAAATATTCATCAGTCGTTTATGGAATGTCTAATGTTTTCAATATAGTATTAAAATGTCTTTAAAATTTTATTTAGTTTATTAATTGCTTATGTAGTGTATGGGAAATGAGTACATCCGGTAGGTTGTTCTTTCTTCTTAATATTACGTGTTCTCTATTTTAATAGCTGTCTGTTTCTAAGGTATTCTTCTATAAAACGTTTACCAATTTCAGTATTTTTTGTCTATTCTCACGATCATTAATTTACTTCCTGTGAAAGTGTCCTTATGGTTGATCTCTTCTGTTGTGGATAATGGTATAATTTTGTATGTATCTGTGCGTGGATGCCTTTTTTTGCATGCTACGTGAAACAGTTTAATGTTCATAAAATATTTAGGAAATATGGGCATTCGTCTTTTTCAGTTTCCATTGTAGTTCATATCAACCTATTTTCTATTCGGGATGTTTTAAACTTTCATTAATCATATAAATTTATCAAAATTATTACGAAATAAATTCTTAAGATTGAGATTACTTGAGGTGACCATAAAATCTATTCCACTTTGACATTTCCAGATCTACTGTAGTTCTAATATCTCTCTGGAGCCTATTAGCTTCCTTGCTATGCCTGTCAAAGTTAACTTTGATTATGGCTCTTTTATTCTCTATAGCTCTATTTAATCAACTTTTGCACTTTAACCTTAGAAATTCCACCTATCTGATCGGGTCTCCGTCAGATATCAATTCCACTTTTTCTATAGTGTTGACCCTTACAACATTGTGTATCTTTAAGTGTGTGGATGATCCTTGTTTGTGATTTTTTTTTCATGGAGAGTTCTTGCCACATGTTATTTCCTAGGATCAAGAGAAGAAACAGTTCCTTATGAAACCTTTGGTTTACGTTACCTTACAACTTTGGGTTAAGTTGAGATTCTTTAAGAGCGCTAGTAACCACACTTACATACTAACTGTGAACCCCTGAAGGAAACAAGCTGTTAAACACGATTATAAATTTTTATGAAAACTGTAAACATAAGTTTTTTTAAAAAATATGATTAAATAATTATTATTCTGCAAAACCAGAACTTACAGATACATTCAAAAATTATTCTATTGCATCATGATTATATAATTATCTCCTCTTCCCAAATATGCAAGTTGCACGTGTTGTATCCGAGTTAAAGAAACCTTTTAATGAATAGCCATTTTATTTATTAAATAATATTTTTTATGATTTTTAAAACATTTAAATACATATTTAAGAAAATGAAATTTAAATATTTTTTTTAGATCCTGAAAACAGTATTTGGAATTTATCAGAACCTGGGCGTAAATTATTTAGAGAATTGAAAGGCAAAAGGTAAGTTATAATGGTCATCTAGAATTAAAGTTGTAACGAGTATATTATCTTATAGACACCAAAAGAGCGAGAATTCAAACATTGCAATAAACGAAGCTGTAAATTTAGAAGGACCTACATTTGACATGTAAGTGTTAATATAAGTATAATAATTCAAAGTAAAGTGTAAGAATGAAAATATTATTATAAGATGAATTTTATTGTTAACATAGCCAGCAAACGTAAGCAGGTTTTGAAAGAAGAAAATCATGAAATTCTTGTTCCTAATAAAATTCGTTTGACAATTTTTTAAGGTCGAGTCACAAGGAAATAATAACCATTCCTTAAAAATATCAGATAAGTTACGTCTTTTCAGGAAAATTAAAACATTGATAATAGTGTAAACTAACTTTTATTTAATTTTGGATTGCGTTAGTAAGTATATTATATACTATCGTGGCCATATGTATTAGACACTCTTGGTAAAACCAGATGTTATTATAACCGATGTATTTCTGAGAAATGGGGCAGGTAGTAAATGCAGATAAGACCAGAATAACAGTGTTTTTATGATTCAATATTAGTCTTAGTTAGGGGATAGTGGCGTAAGTATAAGAATGGCCTGTTTTTATATTTATTTATTGCACAAGTGGCTGCAGTAGGGTGCGACTGTAGAGTAAAAGAAAGGGATTTTTGTGTGTGATTTTTTTTCCATTATTCTGATATAGAATATCAAATAATGCCTAAGGCGCGCGAATGAACAGAAGCGGAACGTCGTCAGATAATTCTGCCTACAACGCAAGGAATGTCGCTCTCTCGGCAATTGCTAAATAAATGAAATGTTCGAGGTGCGCCATCCACACTGCGGTTAGACGTCATAGGAAACCGGCTCATACAAGTATAGACCGAAGAGCGGTTGAAAACGCCAGGTAACGGCAAGGGATGATTGAGCTTTAGAAAAAATGTAATGTGGTCCGACGAATCCAATACACAGGTGCGTTATGAATAATGTTGATGTTTGTATTAGCTATATTGATATTAAAGCCGATCCTGATTGCCTTGTACCAACGACGAAATTTGGTGAAGGCAGTGTGATGATATGGGGATCCATGTTCGCCTCAGGCGTTATAGAGGTGTTTGTGTGCGACGGCATCATGAATAGTCGGCGATACCTCAGCATGTTGGAGGAAGTTATAGAACCGTCTGTATTAAAATTATTTGATGGAGACGATTCACAATACTACTTTCAACAGGACAACGCACTCTGCCACAAATAACGCGAAGTGATGCGTTGGTTCGCTGAAAATGACGTGCGCGTATTAGAGTGTTTAACATAATCTCCAGACCTGTCACTCATTGAACATTTATGGAAAGTATTGAAGAAAAGGGTGTCCATGTACAAAGTGGATCTAAAATAAAATTAATAGATAAAATTTTGGAAGAATGGGAGAAAATTCCAGCACAACTGTGCCACAATCTTGTGTCCAGCATGTCACGCAGGATCCGTGCTATAATACAGGCAGGTGGTGGATCCACAAAATATTGAAAGTATTAATAAATTATCGTTAAAAGCTTTTTCACATCTGTAGTATTTATTTATTTGCAATACTTTCCCAAAAGACCCCGTAAAACGCCGAGCGTCTTATACATATGACCACGATAGTATGTAATCATTTGTAATAGTATGCTAAATGTTAAGTGAAAATGTTTTTTGGGTTGTCGGAAAAATCATGACGAATTTTTTCTATTATTTTCATAGATCATTTATTAATATAGAAAAGGTCATAATCTATATGTTACCTGTCTTCATCGATATCCTTTTGAAATCTTTTGGCGATCTTAATAATTTCTTGTTCGTAGAAAAGTGTTACAAGGTGCCGTGGCAGCATATTTCATCCAAGATCCAATAATTTTTGATAGGCGATCAAACTGGAGTGTGGTCTCACGTTATTGTGATAGAATCCAATCCTTTACGATTAACGAGCTCTCGACGTTTTTGGATAATGGATTCGTTCAAACAGTCAAATTATACTGTCAGTATAGACATGTATTAATTATTATGTTCCTTGATAGAAGTTGAAAAGTTTTAAATTCCGCGGCACCCAGAGTATAACCTTTCTGCATTCGCTGATATTTTAGGCGAATATTAAGATTGGAATGAAGACCGTTTTTGCACCACGTTATTATAAAGAAATGCCCTTCCGATCACCAATTATCAATCGTTTCGTATCGTAGATATTTATATGTAAATTTATACGTAAATCCCTTTGTATTCGTAAGGAACCCAAATGTCGATGTATTTATACTTTGGATATTAAAATATATTCATCTATTATTTTTTAACCTAGTCAAAGCTTTAATATTTCCTATTTAAATTAAGTGAAATTAATTTTACTAACATTTTCTTTCAGTTTTCCACGTCTTACTTTTGATGCTCATCGCGAATTACTTTATTACAATTTTTCATTGTTACGATCCTAAAGCTAACCCAGAACTCCATCAACTCATTTTTCACATCCTAGTGACAAAACAATTTGGCTTCACAACATGGTGTAATTTTTCTCACACGCACAGCGTAATAACATGATGTAACAACGTGGACTTTTTTTTATGTCAGTATTATCAATAATTTGACACACCAACTTTTCTCCTTTCCCTCATCAGAGCGTTAATAATTTATATCATTTATTATTTCTAATCTATTCAAAACTTTAATTTTTGGTTAATTGTGTTAAATAAAATTCCAAGGACAGACTTATTTTTTTACGACTATTTTTTCCAGCTTTCCACATATCTCGGAACTTTGGCGTCTATCATTATTTTTTATTTAGTGTAATGCTATAGTTAGATTGGAATCCTACCAACCAATTTATTTTTCACACTATAGGTCGCGTCGCAGCGTGAATCAATTTTGATGCATTTGTACGTGCATAACATAAATAACGTTAATAATAAATTTTGTACAACAATCTAAGCCAATATTATCACTAATACCCTCTTATTGTAACAGAGAGTGTATGCGTTTTTGTAGCATTTTTGTATTTTGATTATAATTTTTCATAATGTAATGATATCTAACCAGTATATTACAAAGGGTACTAAAAAAGTTTTGCAATACAGCTTTGTTTATTTAATTTTTTCAAAGTAATTTCCTCTACACTCAATACACCTCTCCACCCTCCGAAACCAATCTTTAAACCAGTTCTGCCAAGTTTCACTAGGGAGTAAAGCTCACTCGTTGTCCCAAGCCTGCAGAAAGTCCTCATTACTGGAAAACTGCCTCCCTTTTAGCTTCATTTTCACATGCGGGAACGGCCGCAGGGAGCAAGATCTGGAATGTAGGAGGGTGCTCGAGAAGTTTCAATCCTGTCGTGGTCAAATATTCGGTGCAGGCTTTGGCGCGGTGAGCTGGAGCATTATAGTCATGGAGGAACCAGGTGCCATTCTTGACTTTGGCCGCAGGTTCTTCATAGATCCAATGACTTTAGGCAGGCGCTGTTCAGTATACCACTTAGCTGTGATTGTCTTCTGTATGCCTAAAACGATGCGTTTCACAATTCCAATCGATTTGAAAAATACAGCTGCCATTTTTTTCTTTACAGATCGGGATTTTCTGACAACTACGGGTGTGTCCTCATCATCAAAGACCCAAACTTTCTTTTGAGCTTTGATCGGTACATCGTAATAGTACAGCCGAGTCTCGTCACGATGTTGTTTACATATCGTGATTGTCCCTTGTTAAACTGTTTTAGCATCTTCCGGCACCAAGTCACACGTCGTGTCATCTGCTCTTCAGTTAGTCGATACTGCACCCAGAGAGAACAAAGTTTCTTCACGTGCAAATGATCATGCAGAATCGAACGAATTGCTTGTGCATTTAGGTCTGAAGTACCCTTCATCTGTCGGTAGGTCACTCGCCTCTCCTCGCCAAGCATTTTCCTCACAGTAGTAACGTTTTCTTCCGTAACTGACGTTCGTCGCCTGCTCGGCCTCTCAACATCCTCCACAGTTAAATTTGCCCTTTGGAATTCTCTATACCACCTGAATATCGTTGTGCGATGTGGACAAACATCACCTAGTGCATGAGTCATTTCTTCGAAGCACTGGTCTATGATAAAAATCACGCAAGAAATTATAACGAAAAACTGCCTTTATCTCATTTGTTGACCACGATGCCATCGCAAGCACTTTACACTCTCACTGCTAATGAATAACTGAGCCCATCGACATGGCGCGGCGGCTACTATCCACGTATGAACATGTCTCAACATGTAGCAAGCAGCTTCCTGTGATTCATTGTTGCAGCAACAAGCAGCTTCTTGTGATTCATTGTTGCGTCATATTGCAAAACTTTCCTAGTACCCTTTGTATATGTTTCGTAAAATTAAATGTTTTGTTAATAAGGATGAAACTGTATGAGACCTTTTAATTTTAATTGTCTCTTTATATTTCAAACAAGCTACATATGTGCTTTATTGTCAATGTTTTCTTCGAACTGCTGAATTACAATATTAAACAATTATGTATGTTCTAGACCTCAACCTCAAGTATACCCTACATGTACGAAATCTCTACATAAAACAACTCGTAATTCAAAGCCTAAAATGTAAGTTTCTTCTGATATTCTGGTACTCATTTTATTTTGTTTTGCTGTTCGTATTTTGTAGACCGAGTAAGATTACAGTTCCAAAGATGAATGCTTTAATAAATGAGAGCTTGTTAGAAATGTAAGTTCAAAAGAAACAATCGATTGTTATTGAAAACACTCACGTTCGATTTTTTTTTAACCGTTAACGTTCTATCAGTTCTAGTGAGGAAGACGATGCTTCCGATCGTTCTGCGTACTTTAGTTCTGAAGAATCGATTGATATACCATATTTCAATGAACCAGAGATTCAATGCGATAGTAAATTAGTCTCAAAAATTATGGAAATGTTTCCTGATGCTTCACCAACATACGTTAAAGAATTGTGTGTTGGTAAATCTGCAACTGCAGTTGATATAGATCATGTCTTGCATATAATGCTTTCAAGTAAGTAACCTACAATGTTGATTGTTTTTCTTATATACTACTTATATTACATTAATTCAAAGAATTTTCTGCATTTTAATATTCGTATACAGTCTATATAATAACAAACCAGGCTAATTCCCATGAATGGAAAGTTAATGGAAAGGTGGGACTGAGATAGGAGGTAGAAATATCTTCTTTCTAATGCGCCTAGTCAATTTTAATTCAGTTATCCGTTATATGTGACACAGTTATCAGTTTTTGTCGAAATGAGTGCACGATATGTGAAACCCTTCTAAGCAGTATTGTTATGTGAATATCGTGAAGGTCCAAAAATAACAATTGCAGCAACAGCTAGGTACTTACTTAAGTCAGAAGACTTCTTTATAGATAAAATTTCTATTAGTTTGTTTACTTAAGAAAAAATGGCATTTAACATTTGGCAATCCGAGCTAGCCAAGAAGAACAACGTGCTGTAAAACATCCTGTGAGGGTTCATGTCTGGAGTGCTTTAACACACCGAGTTTCGACACCTTGTGCTGTTTATCGGTATTTTAAACTCGAAAAGAATGATAAAATTATAACAAAAGCAACTTCTAAGATCGTGTGTGATGAATGTGTTTTAGAGATAACAATGTAGATTGGATCCTACCGAAAGACGAGTTAAAATATCGATGCACACTATGTAGGGAGTAGAAGCCTGCATGCTAGTACATCATTGAGTTGGCCTTCTTGGTCCCCAGACTCGACCAATTGAAAATGTTTGGGTTCTTATGAAGCAGAAACTTGGCGCTAATTATCTATGAATGAGTAAAATTTAGTCATAAGTTTGGGAAATCGTAGTGAAGCTATTCTTAAAAATGTTCTATTAATATTAGCGTATTAACATGATGCACTTTGTAATAATATGCACAGTCTGTAGTAGAGAAAACCGAACTTTTTTAAAACAGAAATTCATTTATTTTATTCACAGTAGTCGCCTTTGGCTTCAATACAACGTTTTGCACGGTCAATTAACATGTCGAATGAATTTTTAAGTTCATCTTTAGAGATGTCCTTCAAGATAGCTGTCGACGCCTTCTTAATGGATTCGACTTAGGAATAACGCTGTCCTTTCATCGACAAATGTCGTTTGGAGAATAGATGAAAATCACAGGGGGCCAAATCCGGTGAATACGGTGAACGGTCGATGGTTAAAATGCCATTTGTAGTTAGAAAATCAGTGATAAACGTCGAGTGATGAGATGGTGCATTATTAACTGTTTGACTAGTTGGTACAAACCCTTTGTGCACTATGCCTTTCGAATCATAAAAACAAATCAACATTGTCTTCAGTTTTGATTTCTCCAGACGGCTTTTTTTCGGTCTTCCTTCGTTCGGATGCTTCAGAGCTTTGACGCTTGGTCTCTGGATCATATTGAAAACACCATGTCTCATCGCCTATTACAGTAGAAGTTTTCGTATTTTTTCGAGTCTTTAATCAAGTCTGTACAATGTTAAGTTCGGAACAATTTTTGATCAACGGTTAGCTTGTGTTGTACAAACCTTAGACAAATCTTTATTTAATTCCATTCCCACGTATCGCAATGAGGAGTTCGGCTAATTTCTGATAAATTCACGCACAAGCTAGTTTTCTTAACCACAGATTTTTTTGCCGTCGTCATTTATGTCCGTACGACCGTCTTTGAATCATTTGTACCACCCAGACACACTCGTACGTGATAAACACGCATGACCATACACTCGTTTCACCAAATTAAACATGTCAGTAAGTGATTTACAGAGTTTAAAACAGAACTTGATATTTGCTCTTTGTTCAAAATTCATTTTTCGACCAATGCCAAATATACACTGTTACTTTATGCGCAATTTCTCTGCTTCTAATAACGCAAATGTCATATACTACTGTGGGCAAAAAATAGTAAGACTTTGTTCATAATTTTTAAATTCTTAATTTATTCTTCCAAATCTATTTCGTCCCCCTCAAAGTAATCCCCCCTGGCCCCAATACACTTATGCCAACGTTTCTTCCAATTCTCGAAACAGTTGTTAAAGTCAATTTCAGGAATAGCCTTCAATGCGCGTAGCGATTCACGTTTAATGTCTTCAATTGACTCAAAACGGTTTCCCCGGAGCGGTCGTTTGAGTTTGCTGAATAGCCAGAAGTCACACGGAGCTAAATCAGGCGAATATGGTGGTTGCGGCACGATATTGGTTGAAAATTTGGCGAAAAACTCTTGAAGAATTAATGCATTATCGTGGTGCAAAAACCAGTTGTCGGCCCATAATTCTGGCCTTTTTTTACGAATAGCATTGCGCAAACGACGCATAACACTCAAATAGTATTCTTTGTTGACAGTTTGGTCGGTCGGAAGGAATTCGGAGTGCACCACACCTCGATAATCGAAGAAAACTGTCAACATAACCTTGATTTTAGACTTGCTTTGACGTGGTTTTTTGGGCTTCGGCTCACCTTTGATACGATATTCTGCCGATTGATCATCTGTTTCCGGGTCATAAGCGTAGATTCAAGTCTCATCTCCAATTATGATGCCTTTCATTTTGTCTTGATAGTCGGAAAGCATTGTTTCACAGACGTCAACGCGACGCCGTTTTTCGAAAAAATTGAGTGATTTTGGAACAAATCGTGCTTTCACTTTTTTTAGGCCCAAATGATCTTTCAAAATGGTTTTCACTGATCCTTTCGATATTCCAACGATGCCAGTAAGATGTTAATCGTCGATTCTCAAGCACCAATTCCTTGATTCTATTGATGTGTTGATCATCAGTTGATGTTGATGGCCGTCCTGGACGTGGTTCGGTCATCAACGCGTTCTCGACCCTCTTTGAATAATTTGTACCAATCAAAAACACTTGCTCGCGACAAACAATTATCACCGAAGGCCTTTTGCAACATTCTGAACGTTTCGGCACCAGAAATTTGATTCCGTACACAAAATTTAATGGAACTTCTTTGTTGAATAATTTCATTCATTGTAAAAATCGCCGAATGCACTTTTTGTACTTCAGAAAGACAAGCGTATACTAAACACTAATGATTATTTTGATGTGACATTTGGCATAGATGTCACTGACAGTCCTACCAACCTAGAAAAAAATATTTCGACGAATGGGTTTTCGCGCGAAATTTAAATTAAAAAGTCTTACTATTTTTTGCCCACGGTAGTATATAAATAAGGCTTTTTTTGATGGAAATACTAGCCTGCGTTTCTTGTTATACAGACTGTATTACGTCGCTATTAATATTAGTCTACGAGGTGCGGTAGATAAAAAAACGAGACTTTTTTGTGTTCGGCAACACTAATGACGCATTGCCATGTATCGCTACATTCAGTAGGAGCGGTGTGTGTTGCAAATTGCTCATCATTTGCGTTTATGATTTTCAAGATATAATTTTTTGAGATCGTACACTCCCTTCGGTCGAAAAAATAAGTTCTATGAAAAAAGAATAACGAATCAATATCAAATTTCCTGTGGAATTAGGTAAAAAAGTCGAAATTTAACGTAGGTTTTTCAGTACGATCCCGAAACTAGTGCACAGCAGTTAGTGGGTAGAAAGAAAAATCATGAAAGTCTGTGATCAACCAAGGCCCGGAAATTGAGCTTTCCTTAATATCATCGGAAATTTGTACTGACCAAACAATTCTAAGCTCGAAGTTTTCAAATATTTTGGAATGAGAGTGGCTCGGTTTTTTCTGGAATTTGCTTGAAATAAATAATTTCCTCATAATGACAACGCGCTACCGTATTCGGCGTTTATTATTCATAATTTTTTGGCTGCAGCACGCATTCATGTGCACCCTCGTACAGTCTTCACCTCGCTTCCTGCAATTTCTTCCTCTTCGAGATGAAGTGTCAAATCAAAAGGACTCATTTTGAAGACATTAAGGACATCCAAATGACCACGACACATTTTCCTAAGATGATAACTTCGAGAAAGTGCCGAAGCTGCTCTTCTAGTTGAGATAGTTATTGAAAGCTCTCCATCAAGTTGGAGGACATATTGTTGAGGCATGTAATCTTCATTCATTATTAAATAAAAAAATGTCTCGTTATTTAATTGCGTCACCTTGTACATTGTTTACTAATAAAGTTATAATAAAATGTTTGGAACAATGTACGTATATTTACAGATCCTAATTATCCAAAAAGGAAAGAAAGAGAACCCAGTCCAGATCTGGAGTTAGATTTGGAAAAACAAGTCGCACTGTTTAGAGAAGTTCTTCCAGATGCTGATCCAAATTTTTTGCAATATCATGCTGAGCTGTATTTACACGATAAAAAGAAACTTGCAGAATTTATATCGAATGCTTTAGAATTAAGAAATTATCCTACAATGAAAGAGTATATCAGGTGAATAGTATATTATATTAAAAGCTTTTTTTTTATATAATCTTTTAGGAAACAACAACTTAGTGCTCAAGTCAAGCAATATACCACAGAATTTAATATCGAAAAGTTTTTGGAGATAATACCAGATCCTGACAATTACTTTAACGATCCGAAGAAAAAAGCTTCTATTTCGATAAATGATAACGTAGATGTTTTTAGCTTACATTATGTCACTGGTTTTCTTAAAAACCAATATCCCACAATTTCAATTAAAACTATTAACTACGCGTTGTCCAAACATAACGATCGTCTTATAGCTACTGTAAAAGAATTGGATAAAATAGTAGCATCTAAAAAGGGTTTGTTAAAATCCAGAAGAAAACCAGTTTCTATTGATAATAGTACTATACAAAATATACCGTTATTGCAAGAGGTATGTAATATATGTAATATGTAAAAACTTATTCTTTATGTGTTTTATATTTTAGATTGCTTATCTAAGTCATAGAGATGAAATAAAGCAGTATCTTCAGGAAAAAGAGACCAAAGAGAAAGAAGAAACACAATTAGCAAAAGAAAATGGTTTATTACACACCTGCAACTGTTGCTATAATGAAGAAGTTATGCCAAAGAATATTGTAAAATGTACGAACGGCTGCGATTTTTGTAATGAATGTGTTAAAACTAGTGCAGAAATTCTTTTTGGAGAAAGTAAACTTGACTTTCCCTGCCTTCAAAATTGCAGTGGGTTTTTTAGCTTGCAAACGTTGAAAGTATGGTCATTTCACATTTTAATGCATATTTACTATAATTAATCATGTATAGGATGTGCTTTCGCCAAAAATGTTCTCTAAGATGGCACAGAAAAAACAATTGGAGGAGGTTAAAGCTGCGGGAATTGAAGAGCTAGAAATGTGTCCTTTCTGTGATTTCGCTACTATTCCGGCACCAGGTGATAAATTATTTAGGTGTTTGAATCCCGAATGTATGAAAGAATCCTGTCGACAATGTAAGGAACCTTCCCATGTACCTTTGCGTTGTGACGAAATAGAAAAAGATGATGATGTTAAAAGAAGAACGTACATTGAAAACAAAATGACTGAAGCTTTGATTAGGTACGTTCAAATAAAATATTCATATTATATGATTGTCACATACTCCACCAATTTTAGAACGTACGTGGGATATTCTTTTAATGTTGAGCCTAGTACAGAGAAACGAAATATATTACTCCCAAAGTGTTATTACATTATCTCAAAATTTTCTTGATTTACATTCGGTGAAGTTAGTTTTAATCTTTGTTTTTGTGTTTATAGAAGTATATCCTTTATCTTTTTATTGAAAGTATTGGCAATTTCATTGAAGGAAGTAAAACGCATTCTTCGTAATTAGTGCGCTGTTTAGAGTATAGTCGAGCATTGTCATAATACTCTGTATCAGTCGATTTGAGTGGATCTTTTGGACGAGTGTGTCCTAGAATATCATTCAGAATGAATCATATTATAATCATCCAAGGCTATAATTATGTTACCAAAATACATTATCGGCTGTCTTTTTGTTAAGATTATTTCCACGAAGTTTCGTTAGATAAACAATTTGCTAACTGAAATAGTCGGCCGTTGTTTTTTTAAGGATCAGTGTGAATAGATTCTAATCTCGTTGCTTCTTACATTGTTATAAGCTAGGCGAGAGGATCTGTGAATAAAACATGCGAAAGTGAATTTGCACCAATTGCCGCGATTTATCGCGGCCACAACCAAATTCATTACATACCATTATTTTACGTCAGCCAATGAACAGGGCTCAGTACTAAATATCTTCTTCAAATTATCGAAACTTCTTTGACAGCTTAATTCGGGCTTACTGCAATTATAGCCTTCGTATTGTATGATTTATTCTCAATGATACTCTAGGATGTATTCGCTCATAAGATCCACTGGAATCGACTAACACGCAGCATCATGACAATGCTCGTCCATATTAATCAAAGAATAGCGGACTAATTAAATGCGTTTTACTCTTGTCAATGAAATTGACAATGCTTTCAGTGAAAAGATAACTCTTGTAGAGAGGGCTTAATGAAACTTAAACACATCTAAGATATGAGCTATTTCACTTTAATAACCCAGAGTTGTGTTAAATAGATCGTGTCTAAGTAGCAGCTTTTTGATATTTTATTGCAGGAATGGAATAATATTCCTCCCGATTTTATTAATAGTCTTCCCACCCATATTAAACATATAATTAACACTAAGAGTAGGCATAAAATATCGATTAATGTAATTTTTTTATATATTAATAAAATATCAATAAGGTTATTAGTCTGTTTGCAGATTGTCATTTGTTTAGCTCACTTTCAAGTGCCCTCAGAATTTTAAAAGCTTGTATACTCACTTATTTGTGCAGACGTCCAAATGATCATATAATTCTGAGGAAAGACACTCGCAATTATATAAAATACAATTTCTTGTTTCAGAATTTGCTATAAATGTGGAATGAAATTTATTAAGGCTGATGGATGTAATAAAATGAGATGTAGCTGTGGCGCTATGATGTGTTATGTTTGTTGCCAACCTGTTCAAGATTACAAACATTTTAATGGTCAAGGTGGTGATCAGTATCATTTGTAAGTAGTTTATTATATATTATAATGATCACAAGGCATTCTGTACTTATATAGCATTAAATAAATCTCCACTTCAGTTAGCTACGAATCGAAAAGTGATGTTTTTGCTTTTAATGTAGTACTTCAATTTTTAACTGTCAAAATAATAAATGTCGTTGTTTAATTACAGCCTATGTCCTAAAATTAACGGAATATCTCTATTTTAACGGAAATTTCACATTTCCCGCATTTGAAGTCAAAATATGGCGCATTTACATGAGAACAGTTTATATATCTAAAAGAAGAACAAATAAACAGTATTAGGTTTTATGTTCAGGACGGTAAAAGTACTACAAAAACGTTCTGTATGCTTAAAATCGCTTATTAGAATCTTTGTTTATTGCATAAAAATTTGTCCCTGGCATCAACAATTTAGGAAATGCGCGAACTCGTGAATATTTTGAAAACATTTTCAGCGAGATTCATGTTAATGACACTTACAAATTAAAATTTTACCTGGTGATGAGACATAGTGTTTCCAATAATATCTAGAAAGTAAGCGTCAAAGTGCTAAATGATGGTCACTGGATAACAGAAACCCAAAAAAAGACCTCATTCGTCGAAGTCGACAATGAAAGCAATACTTATTGATTTTCTTACGATTCTAAGAGTATTATCTGGAAATAATTTGTTCCAAGTGATAAAATAGTTATTGCTGATTTATGATACGGGGTTTGGTATGCCACATTCGTCGTGTTTGCTTTGATTGTTAAGAACCTATTGTTGCACGATCATGCACCTTCTCATTATTTGACAATTGTCACTGATTTGTTGATAAATTTTTGGTTCAATATATTACAGCTTTGGCTCTGAGTGACTATTTTCTATTTTCATTCAATACATTTCTTGACTTACAAATTGTATTTCTGCTGAAAAAGAATATTTCTAATAGTTAAAATGATTTTTGTCTATACTAATACTGTTTAAGCTATTCTGTTTATTTTGGGAATAGAGAGTGTGCACATATCGGTAGATTTGATGTTTAATGACAGCGGAAATGTTTGTAACTTAGATGACACGCTCAGTAGTTTATAAAAATTTTATCATCCATAAATTTCTTACAAAATCCGAGCTTTATATATATATATATATATATATATATATATATATATATCATTAGGGAAAATATTGTTTGACTTATCTAATTTATAAGAATGGTGTCCATTTTTCCTAAAAACCTTGGGAACAGTAGGCTGAAATTATTCAATTGCCTTGCTATTCTTCCACTTCATACATATCTCCAAAACCGTACAAGTTAGAATATCTCGAGATTAATTTTGTGCTATTTCATTCTTTTTATGCTTGTACATATATAGACATTAATGATAGAGACAATTATTAATTATATGTCAAAATAAAACAAATCTGGTATTTTCCTAATGTTCTAATAAATAGTGCTATGAAAAATTAAAATAATAAAACTACAAATTAAAGAAAAAAAACTATAAAGTCATAATAAATTAATTATATCGAGACAAAATAATCCTGAGCATTTCTCGCTTATCCACGAATATTTCTGATCTACATAGACTTAAGAATAATATGAGTTAAACAGTGTATAAAGGTTAAACGCAAATGTATTCGAAGAAGAATGTTTTAAAAGAATCGTAAAAATTACTGTTGATTATATATGCAAGATAAAGTGCTATTAAAATTTAAAAATTCACATTATTACTGAAATATACTAATATCATTGCAAATAGTTTAAATTTCAGAACTAGATATAATATATTTGTTGTAGCCTACTGAACTAATGAGCATGGGCTTAAAGTCGAGACAAAATCGTCTACATAAGTTAAAGATAGAAGTTGGTCTCTATAAATCTCTACATTTTACTTCAATTGTCAATAATTTAAGAATCTTAATATCATTGATGTCCCCTCTTATGTGTTACTTAAAGTAATTGAGAGGTTTTTGTTTGGGTTTTATATAACGTATTAAAAACGAATGTGAAGCGAGCAGGACCTCAAGCTAAAGAATTTTAGAAATGATAGTCTCTTCTAGTTTCTGTCCAGTATTATTTGATATTTTTAACTGCCAAAATAGTTCCTTTTTATATAGACGTATCAAGCCATTTTTCATAAATAATTCTTTTGTACTGGTTTTGAAGTATCATTTACATTTTATAATAAATTTTCAAACGGTTTTTTTAAGACCTCACTAATTATTTGTTCTAAGTGATAATTGTTGCTTTATATACCCTAACTTGTTACATAAAACAATAAAACGAATGGAACATATGTTTAATTCTTAACAGAGATTGTTGTTGAAAGGAACAAGTTCATGTTGAGCGAAGTTAAAAATTTTTTAAAAGTTATTAACAAAAACAGATAATCTTAACAAAACTATATAACTCAGAAGCAATTAGTACATTGAATTATGTACAGGGTTATCTGCAGTGAGTTGCTGAAGGGTATTTAAAAGGAAATATCACATGCACATAAAGTTTTTGTTGTACTAAAACTGTCTTCATCTAACTTCATAAAGGCAACTAGGTTTAATCAATGAACAAGATTAAATTTAAAATTTCATTATCGCTTATATATTTATTGTCCTAGTCACTGTAAGGCATTCTAGGTTCAGCATCATAAGAAACAGTTTCGATACAAGAAAAGCATTGGGTGTATGTGATGTTTATTTTTAAGTGTCCTTCAATTGCACATCGCGATTAGCTCTGTAAATAACCACCTTGCTTGGATCTGAGTTACATATATACTGTTGTTAAAATTACCTGTTTGTGCTGACAATTTTCATTTAAAAATTTTTGAACTTCACTCAGTATGGCCAGTCCATCAAAACATCCTCTGTTAAGAAACTAGGCTAATCTGTTAATTTTGCTTTGCAAGTATAATGTTTGTGTTTTTAAAATTTTCCACAATTTACTGTTTGCGTTTTCCAACCAGATCATAATCATTATTTATATTAGAAAACTTATAAGTAATCAAAACGCGATCGCGCTGAATAAACTTATGTTCCAATCACGATCTGTGTTCCGTTATGAAAATGAGTTATCAAACACCATCATTAACATCTAGACTAAAACCATGTATGAAGTAAGTTGGACTATGTAAAGCGATAGTTGTTTTTTTCATAGGATTTACAACAGAGAATTGTTTTAAAATTTATAATAAAATTTAAATAATACCCACAAAACCAGTACAAAGGAATCATGAAATAATCGTTTTGCTACGTTTGTTAAAATGGAACTATTTTGACGGTGAAAATAACAAATAATACGGGACAGGAAGTAGAAGAGACTAAAATTATCCGAAATAGTCGATGATTTTGGTAGATACAAAATTTCCATACAAATGTAAATTTTTGTAACACATTAGTAAATAGTAACGAGAATATATCGTGTTATATGTGCACAATATAATTATTAATTTATTAGTAAATAGAATCTAATTTGGTGTCATAATTCACATTGGAAGGTATTTCTTATGATGCTGCAAATAGGGTTCATCTGCATTTAATAATTATGTTTGCATTTAATTCTAGGTGCCCGTTGTACAGTGACACAAACAAACTTCACAAGGAAGCTGTTATAAAAGGCGCAGAGCAGGCAAAGGCTGAAATTGGTGTCATAGATGATTCAAAAAAATTGAAAATTGATCCGACAGCCGACTTACATCAACATTATAAAGTTAAGAAAACAAAGAATGAGGAAAATCGTGATCTATTGGTTGATGGAATAGTAGCTGCTCGTGTCAGATTGGACAATATGGTAAACAAATTTTTTCGTAACTGGTTTGAATGAAGTTAGTTGAAATAGAGAAATCGCTTGAAATATAAATCGTATGTAAAAGTTTTTAATAACTTATTTTATCAGTTTAAAATAAGAATTTTTTCTACTAGATTAAGACTATCAAACTAAATATTAATTGTGGAAATTTCTTTTACATAAATCTATTTGGATATCTAATTACTTACTAACTTGGTTTTGTGTGTATACTTTTTGTCACATTTTTAGATTTATGATCCTCTGGAGTGTTTTTTTTACAAAGTTTCAGTTGTCTATGTCATTAATATCAGGTATTTGTATAATTTGCTTTAACTTACTGTTATTATGCTACTGCAAATGACATGAAAATGAAATCACATAAAAACATTGTTACTTGGAAAATACCACAAGTTAATCTAAACTGTGTGAATACATTCTAACGATAATAATAAAGAACAAGAAATTGTCACAGGTCCACAAAAGTATTATATAACAGACTCATATCTGTAGGCACTTATAGCCGTAATGCAGCAACTGAGCCTAAAATTCAGGCAACAATTCGAAATTAGCTCTTAACAGTAAAATCTTTATTTATAAAAATGTTTTGAAACTTTTATGGGTCTGTGGCGTAGAGTTTTAGGAAACAACAGCTACTTCTAATTTGACAGTCTCCATATAAATAAAGCCAGACTAGAAAATTTTAATTATATGATCGGTGAAACCTGGAATATGTGTACAGATGTTTTTGGCAACATTGAAATTTTGATATGCTTTTTAGAAACAGAAGTACTCTTATTCAAACGTAATAGCATTTTGATCTAATCAAGTTTTGCATGAATTTTCAGTTTCCTGACAATGATATCTTTATTAAATAAGTTCCTTTCTTGAATTATCGTATATATGATGAAAACAAAGGTGTTTATTCGTTATAATCAAAAATATTTAGGCCTTAAAGTCAAATAATTTGCATTTTTGTAGTGTAACTATATTTTATATTAATTCATTCTCTTGTAATAGAATTAGAAATGCTTTTTAGGATCGACTCATTGCGACATTGGAACTTGCAAATGCAGCTCGTCGTCAGCGCAACAACCGCAATGGGCATCATAATCCGCGTCACCATCATCACCATCACCACTAAGGTCGGAAATAGTAAGTATCGATTATTTATTTGTAAACCTTTCAAGAACCAACTAGTGTGTGTTTGTACGTTAACTAACGATCCTGAGGAACCTGATCTAAATCGAAATTAACTGTAAGGTAACGCGTTGTCGCAGGAAAGCACATTAGGTAGGTAGGGGAAATCTCCGCCTTATGAGTTCGTATAATAAATTAGGTATCTATTGTATAGTTCCATACAAACAAAGTACTTCCGAATAAACCACTTTGCTGGTATGAACGTATTTGCAAATTCACCGTCCACTTAGCGTATATTTGCTTAAAACACACAACAATTTGTGCACGCATTATGTAGTGAGCGCTGCCAGTATTACAAAATAATAATTAAAAATCTAACGCCAGTACTAGGCATATATGTGACCAAAATATTCGCGGATGTTGCCTTAATAAGTGGAGTTAGGGACATGATTGTACATTAGTGTGTAAATAAAAACATGCAGAATGCTTCAATTCATTCATATCACGTATATTATATATTGGAAAGTACAAGGTACAATTAATATCCCATACTCTGAGGTACATCGAAT
The DNA here is from genome assembly GCA_031893035.1 of Dermolepida albohirtum. Classification (NCBI taxonomy): domain Eukaryota; kingdom Metazoa; phylum Arthropoda; class Insecta; order Coleoptera; family Scarabaeidae; genus Dermolepida; species Dermolepida albohirtum. The sequence goes on along the minus strand of JAVIWB010004609.1, from coordinate 546,608 downwards.
TTAATCAAATTCTTTAAATGAAAACTATTGATCAAATCGTCAGTAAGTTAGTAAGTATCCAGATCATTAGTTAGGCGCTTTTCAAGGAAGGAATGTATTTTTTTAAAATCCTTAAAGGATTATAAATTGGCAGCTTGTAAATTTGACATTGAATATGAACATAGATTTTAAAAAAAGCAACTCAACCTTACGTGTAAAATGTAATTGGGTCGGTCGATTATATCGTTGTCTTTTCTTAAATATCCTTTTAAAATACGATTTTTACTTTTAATTTCTTTCTTTTACTTATGTATGGTATATATCTACAAAGGCGGTTAATTTCTATTTATTCGTTCATAGAACGTCTACAAAAAAAGGTAGCATAAACTTACACTAACATTGCAATGATATGGTATATTCATTGGCAAAATGTTTATAAAATTATTGTTGAAAATATAATTATTGCTTTTATTTATGAAAATATTTTACTTTCAGATACAAGTTATACTCTAAATTTAAATATTTGGAGCAACGCCCGTATTTTATTTAAAAAGCATTTTGTTTTGGATTACATTTACCTCAGGAACAAAAACTTGTCATTTATGCCAATAACCATAATTCCACACATCGAAAACAATTATTGGTGACGTTTTCTTAAGTATTGAAACATATTTATAAGTGTATTTAATTTTGAATTTGAAGCGTTTACTAATTTGGAAAACATTCAATAATTAAAATTTGTACTAATATATAAAGTATTAAGAAAATTAAATATTTTAAATACATTAAGTATTGTAAGCATTCGTCAGCGCAACTAAGTCAAAAATACTGAATTTTCTAGGTGTGCTGTTTGTACCCAATTAAATATTTTTTTTTAGTAAACGTTTCACTTGAAAATATTTTTTTTGTATTTCCTATATATTTATAAATGATTATTTTCTAAATAAATGTGTCTTATGTGTGTATATTTTACATTTGTAATGTTAAATATATTTTTGTTACAGTAAATAAAGAATTTTATAGACATCTTTTTCTTTTTTAGTGTGTTTTATACGCAGAATTAAATATAAAGTAACAGTCTTTATTTATTATAAACATTTTAGTTCCAGGTTTTATTGGTTACTATTTCCTGTTAATAAGTCATTTTAATTTGCCATATAATTATATATATTCCACCTCTTCGCAAAATAATTTGCTTTCAAAGAGCTTTCTGGTTTGTAATTTATTTAAAGTTTTGTGTATTTCATTTAAAATCTAAATCCTTGAAATGAAATTGAAGAAACGCATTTTACACACTAGTATTTTTTTAAATGATTTAGTTATTTTTCGATTTTTTTTAATGGATTGTATGAAGCATTTGGAGATTATTAAAAAGAAAGAAATATATTTAATATTTGTTACATAAATTGTGTTACAGAAGCACTCATATGATATTGACTACAAAATCAATAACATAAAAGAATAATGATTTACTTAAAATTAATGAACAGTTACCAGTGGCGGCTGGTCAGGTGAGGCAGGTGAGGCAGTGCCTCACCATCTAAATCTTGGAATTATAACAAGAATAATATGTATACTTTTAAAATTCTTTATAAATTAATTATCATCTTTTATTCAGAATTTATCTTATAAACAATAAGAAAATAGTTTTAAATAAACCGGCATTACAAGCAAAGTACAAATTTATCATTTCATTTTAATTCCGTGCGAATGTACGAGCGCGTATACTTGCCCCGACCAACTTCATGCTTGATCTATGTATATCCCTACTAAACACGAATATTTGAGGCCCGGCCACTCATTGCCTCTCATTGAAAATTTATAACGCACTACAGCAGTCAAAAAAATTCTCAATTTCTATGGAAATTACAGTAAAGTATTAGCTACATATTTAAGATAACAAAGAAGAAAAAATATTCAAAAAGTTAATAGATTTTTCTAACTTTATTGTGAGATTTTTGAATTTTTTAATAATATAGAAAGCATTATTAATAGGATAAATTAAGTATTTATTTAATGATATAAAGATGTCTAAAGGTTTACATTCTTCTTGTACAGTTTCTCAATATTTCCTCCACGCAAATAATATGTTTTAAGTTTTAACAGGAGTATTTTTATTGTTTCAAGTAGATATTCTTTAGATATTAATGTATGTATGTATGTATTATTTAGTCTGAAGCCAATTTGAACTGAGCCTCTCATCGAATCACAATCGCCGAACTACCGAATATACTCGAGGCTGACATTCTCGGCCCGAATCGCAAATTACAACTTGGGGGAATAACAAAGTTAGGTTAAGTATTTTAATATTTGTTTAGTGATATTTTCAGTGATTTAAAAATTGTGAATATGGATTTAGAAAATGTAAGAAATACACAAGACATTGTAGATTTTTTAATAAGAAATACGTTCGTTGTTCTATCGGTAGAAGATCAATTATATGTCAAAAACCTTCCGAGACCAAACCCTGGTTTATCAAAATCTCTTACAATACACGGTAAGTCTAACAGAAATTTCAATAATAATAATAATAATTACGTTTTTTGCTTGATAAGTTTAGAGAATTTCGGGAGTGTGATACATATTTCAGTACTGTATACGAAAATTCGATGTCTGACGAATCTGTTGCACATAAAAGGCGTAGAATTGATGACGTTCCAGATACTAAACAAAATTATAGAAAATTATTTTTCGAAATTCTAGATACGTTTATTAGTCAAATTGAAATTAGATTTATTGATTTAGAAAAACTTGCTTTTTTTGATTTATTAACAGAAAGTAAATTTGAAGAATATTCGAAGGCATTTCCTCAGAGGCTCTTAAATAATTTGTTTGAACAATAAAAATTTTTTGATCAAATTCAATTAAAAAATGAATTAGCTGTTATTTATAGTGACATGCAACTCCTTGGTAATTCTAAAACACCATGTGAAATGTTAAGATTTATGCACGAACAAAAGTTAGCCATCTGTATGCCAGAACTTTTTAAATTGCTAAGTATAGTAGTTACCATATCGGTAACTTCCGCGTCCGTTGAGCGAAGTTTTTCCACATTGAAACGTATAAAATCGTATGTTAGAAATACAATTGGACAACAAAGACTTAGTAACTGTGCACTAATTGCAATCGAAAAGGAATTGGTTAAAACGATGACGAGGGATGAACGATTTTATAATGATGTAATTGATTATTTTGCTAACACAAAAAACCGGAGGATACCTTTGCCATACAAGAAGTAAAATCTATTAAATGTAATTCTACGTGCAATGACAATAAAGGAAATTCTCTGTATTTTAAAATATTTTCATTTTGCATGTAATTTTGAAATTTTGTTATTGGATTGTTGTTGATTTATATATATATACATATATATGTATATATTTGTTATATTATTAAATTTTATATTATAATAGGAATGTATTTATTTTTTATTTTTAAATCCTAGAAGATTGAGTTCTTATTTTCGATTAATGTTTTTAGAATTTGTTTGATTTTTTAGAATATTTATTTTCGTTTCACAAGGGTTTGCTTTGAAACTTCGTTTTCCCTTAAAAATCGAATGGGGCGCGATATAGGGCTCAGTTCACGTCTGGCAGCCCTGTTTGTACTGGAAGCCCTATATATATATATAAACTGTTTTTATATGTAGTAGGTATATAGAGTTTATTAATCAATTGTAAACAATTTTGAATATTTATTATTCTATCTGCCTCACCATGTCAAATACTCACGAGCCGCCACTGACAGTTACCTCAGTTAAAAGGATGGTACACATCATAGTTGAATTTGATGGAGCCTGTGGTTGATTGACTTGATCAATAAGGTTGATATATAACCCCTTTCCACAATTAACTATTTGTAAATTCTGTATACGCATTTCGACAACCAAGTTGTCATCATCAGCAGATAATTTCAAAGTGTCGCACCTGGTAAAACACGGCGAAAAAATTGTACGAAAAATAAACTCCGTACGCGATCCGCACCGTTGAAAACCAAGATGTGCACTGTGTCTGTTTCACAAGATTTTTAAAAAATACTTTTACTTAAACTAACATGCACTACATTGAAAAAGGTTATTATGGTCAAAAAGTGTCTGTGTGATTTATGTGTGTTTTATGATATTGTTCCTCTTGTCTTTCAGTAGAGAGAAGAGAGGCGTTTGCAGAGGGCCGGCGTCATTAACGTTTACCAGATGGCTTGAATTCTTTACGATGTGCATGCTTTCATACGCGTCCAGTTCGCGATAATTGTACACGTTCTTTATCAAATGTAAACAATCCATATTAACACTGTGGTTATTTTCTAATACATGTCTCGCTATACCCGATTTTTCCGGTCGGTTGAATTTTATGTGCGAAAGGTGTTCTTTATACCTGGTTTCGATCGATCTTTTGGTTTGGCCGATGTATTGTCTATTGCAATCTAAACATTCAATTCGGTAGATTCCCGATTTTTTAATTCTCTTCAATTTTGTCTTTTGCATTTCCTAAAAGCATTTTAAGGGAATTATTAGGGCGGGAACAAACTTTAAACCCGCGATCTTTAAAAATACTCTACTAAATTACTATTACTTAATAACAATTCCTTTACCACTAAATTTAATGTATTTGCCACACACGATAAATGTACCTTTTTTAAATATTCATTCACTGCATTTTTAATGTTTGCACCATTATCTGTTACTATTGCCACTAATTTTTCACTGATGTCTCACTCGTTAAAAATTTCCATTAGAACAATAGCCAGGTTTCTTCCGGTATGCTGCTCCAAGATTTGTCTAGTATTTAACACCAATGCAAATAACATGTGATGATGAAGAAAATGCGCTGTAACCGATTTTGTGTTTTCAGATGTCCATACATCGGTAGTAATTGCAATATGGTTTGATCCTGCAATTAATAGTTTGACCTTGTCGTAAATTGCTCTATACAAGTCGGGTAATATAATACTACTTAAACATCTCCTACTTGGTAGGCTATATTTTGGCTGCAATTTGCTGCAAAAACGTCTAAAACCTTTGTTTTCTACTATGGAGAATGGCTGGTAATCTAACACCATCATCTTGATAGGGTTGTAGTCCAAGACTCTTCTATGCGTCAGTGTTAATCCTGTGGTCGTTGTTAATCCTGTATCCGTCGCTTCCGACGTTGAAGGAGCATGAATATTATTAGCGTGTTTTCGTGTTAGATGCCTGCCCATGTTGGTGGTATTGCCAAAATATTTGTATTTTTGTTGGCACAAACGGCAAGTAACATACTCGTCTTCTTGAACAAAGTGGTCCCAAACGGAAGAACTGGATGCTTATTCTTGATATGAATCTCGTTTTTAGAATCTAAAATTATTTTCTTTTGTTTTTGAATAATACATTTTTGTATACAGTGTGTACAAAAAGTAACGTAACTAAAGACGATCGAAATTCTTATTAATTGCAAAACCTAATGAGAATTATAGAAAAAGTGCTTACTCGATTTTCTTGCCATAAATATTTTTTTAAAATTTTACATTCAAGCCACTGTAGCAAATACAATCAGCTCCATGCGATCGTCGCGATTGTATTTTTAATTTAATAAATTAAAGAAAATAGGAAATATCTACAGGATTAACTTGCACAGATAACTTGATATATTTAGAAAACTTGTTAAAAGCTTTTTGGTACATCTATCAGAAATCGATATATTAGCAAGTTACATTAGTCTTTGGACACACTGTATAATTGTCTTTATTGTATCTATGGATATATTTGAATTCATTTACTTCATTTTTAGAAAATGGGACTTTTTTGTGTTTTTTTTACGAATGAATAAATGGAAATTTTATATATATTTCCATTGGTTGTCTTTATGTTTTTGAAAGTACTATGAGGCAATGATTGCAATGAAATAAATAAAACTGCGTACCACTTCTATAAAGTATGGTTATTGTTCATTTTAACGTACAATTTTATTTACTAGATACCACTCGTTGTTTTATGTAGATAGTAAAAGTTATTTCTCATTTATATTTGAATGACCCTCGTATATCCCTATTATAGGTGATCTCAAAGAAAAATATTTGTTTAAATATTATCCAAAAACAGGCCAAATCTGCAACGGACGACGAAATTGTTTATCAGCCACAAACATAGATAAGATAATTTTCTTAAATACGAATTTGCATGCTTGTTCTCGACATGAATCTCGTTTTTAGAATGTAAGATCATTTTCTTTTGTTTTTGAATAATACATTTTTGTATACAATGTGTACAAAAAGCAACGTAACTAAAGACGATCGAAATTCTTATTAATTGCAAAACCTAATGAGAATGATAGAAAAAGGGCTTACTCGATTTTCTTGCCATAAATATTTTTTTAAGATTTTACATTCAAGCCACTGTAGCAAATACAATCAGCTCCATGCGATCTTCACGGTTGTATTTTTAATTTAATAAATTAAAGAAAACTGGAAATATCTACAGGATTGACTTGCACAGATAACTTGATATATTTAGAAAACTTGTTAAAAGCTTTTTGGTACATCTATCAGAAATCGATATATTAGCAAGTTACATTAGTCTTTGGACACACTGTATAATTGTCTTTATTGTATCTATGGATATATTTGAATTCATTTACTTCATTTTTAGAAAATGGGACTTTTTTGTGTTTTTTTTACGAATGAATAAATGGAAATTTTATATATATTTTTATTGGTTGTCTTTATGTTTTTGAAAGTACTGTAAGGCAATGATTGCAATGAAATAAATAAAACTGCGTACCACTTCTATAAAGTATGGTTATTGTTCTTTTTAACGTACAATTTTATTTACTAGATACCACTCGTTGTTTTATGTAGATAGTAAAAGTTATTTCTCATTTATATTTGAATGACCCTCGTATATCCCTATTATAGGTGATCTCAAAGAAAAATATTTGTTTAAATATTATCCGTATTCTAAATTAGTATTTAGTATATCTACTACCAATTCATTTTGGTTTTTTTATTTTCGATATCCGCAATAAATTGCAAACCTTCCAATCCATAGAAATCAATTTTAAAACTGTTAATGCGTAAAACACCTTTTTGACCAAAAATCAAATAGTTCATTCATAAGTATGTATATTATGTAAATACATAAGTTCCGCCGAATACAATGCGTTCTATATACCTCGAGCCATCATAGTTTCAATGCAGTGTATATGTGTCTCGGGATTCGAATTCAGCGCGAAAACCGATTTGGATCGGTTCTCCGCGACCGAGCTGTGAAACGATCCTGGATTCGGATTCGACCATTCCAGGAGAATCGATTTATAACTCGATTTTACTTAGCGAGTGTTTTTGGATTCGCTTCGCCCAGCACTATAGTCGGTTTTTTTAATAGGAGGAGCAGATTCCGCGGCTGGTTTTACACATTATCAAATTTGCCGGAAGATAGGTATGGCGGCAAATTTAAATTTGACGTAAAAAATCCAGTACTTTTAAAAGTTTAAAGTTGGTGACATGTTGTAGAAGAGTTGCGTTGACGTTTGTAATTTTGACGTTTGTTTATATTTTGTTTACCTATATGACAGATGTATTTGTGATTTTAAAAATATTTTAGTACGAAGTAAAATGTTTTGCAATGAAGAGTATTTTTACTTATTATTCCGAGCAGTCGAGACTAAATTATTCGATAAAGTGCTTGCAACTAGTAAGTGGTAAGGTAACAATTAATAATCGTACATTTTAATTATTTAAACTTTATAGGTTAACTGGAATTTTGGGTGGATCGATCTAACATAAGTTGAATTATAGTTACTGGAATTCTACCTATTTTTGGAACGTAATGAAAATGGTGATTAAATATCTTCTGTTTTTAAGGTACTTATTTTAAAGGATTCAGTTTATCAGAAAAGAAATTCATTTGGTTGTAATGTTCTCGTCAACCCACACTTTAGCCTTAGTGTGGCCTTCGTTTAGCCATGTTTCGTCGAGATAATATATTGGACGACCTTGTTCTCGGTAACTTCGAATGCTTGTTAAATATCTATACCTCCATCTGCTAATGTCATCGCGTTCAATCAAAATACTGCGCCTTTGTCTCTTCAGAAACCTATACTAAAATAAAGAGTTAAAGAAAATTAATAAGGTTCTTTATTAATCACTTACTTGAAATTAATCTGTTTCATCGTTTTGTGTAATGTTGAACGACTCATGTTGGGTAAGTCGTCCCTATCTTTAATGCGATTAAGAATTTTGTCCAACGTGGGCAGCTCATTGTTATAGAAGAAGCTGTGAATAATTTGCCTAATGGAAGTCTTGTCTCCTTCAGTGATGAGCAAAGAAGGCCGGCCAGTTGCTTTCTTGGGATCAGAAATCTTTCCTCTTTCTCTGTACTCTTTCAGAGTACGATAAACGGTAGACTCTGCAATACCTATATAATACACAATTTGAAGTTTAAAACTCTGCTTTACAGTAATAAGAAGTGCACTATATTACCTAAGTTATCTGCAATTTGTTTAGCGGTTTTCCTCGCGGTCATATCTGGATTATCATGTTTTATAGACTTATACAAGTTGATAACTTGCAATTTTTCGGCAACTGACAGATGTCCCACGTGCATGGATTTACGTTTTCGTGGAGGAGAAATTGGTGTTTTACTGCAGCTCGGAGTCGAATCCATCGCGAAATTCATAAAACGTTAACTAGTTCTGAAAAGAATTTATTTAAATGTTCGCAAAAACAGTGATAAGAAAAAGTTACGAGATAAACGTCAACAGCTCACAGAACAAACAATAATAATACCGGAGCGGAAGCTATGCTTCATAACCTCACCCGGCCTAAATATTCGCTAATGTAATAGTGACTCGGCAACAGCCAATAACGTTCCCGCTTTTTTGTGCGAAAATTTGAAAGTGCTCCTCCTATTAAAAAAACAAGGTATAGTTGTTGCAAAATATCTATGCGGTTCCGGGTATGACTTAATCTTCAAGACTATCAAATATTAATCTATTCTCGGAGCGCCCCCGTCCACGTGTATAGCCCTAATTCTCACAACTTTAGCGGAAAACTTGGTTCACTGTATCGGACAGAAGATGGCGCTGTTGTATATCACGAAAAACTATACAACGTGTTCAATAAGATTGAGACGGATTATGCAACCAAGTATACAACAACAAAGATTACAGTTGGTATGAAATATCCTTGTAACTAGATCGTGACAGATCTCTCTTTATAACCCTACTAAATTGTTTGACATTTTGCCTTATTTGATTTGTAATTACATGTTATCAATTATTAGTAATTTTCAGAAGTATTGGTAAATTTTTGGTGGTTAGAGCGGTAAGTGTTGGATAATTTTTTTAAAACTATAGGTAATTCCTCAATTGCATAATTATGTTCACGAAAGAGCAGGATGCATTTATTGTAGTGGCTCATTACAGAAGTGCTATTCGAAATGAGAATGGAACTTGGTCATATAACCTTGATTTGTGTATTGAGCAATTTAACGAGATGACAATGACAATTTTAATCGGCACAACTTTATTAATCACAAGAATAACATAATCAGACGATTCGAAGAAAAGAGCTGCATTTGTAAGTGCAAATCACCTGGTCGGCCGGTATTTAACAACATGAGAAAAAATTAATGTTTGTTTGGAAAACCAAGGGCATCATTTTCAGCACATGTTGTAGATTTTGTTTACTTTCTTGATTGTCTTTCAAATAAAAGGATAATTTGATTCATATAATTTTATTAATTATAACTTTTTAATGTAAAATATGAAACAATTTTGTTTCTTTTATTACCCATTTCATTAATTAATTTTCTTTCATCAAGATCCAGATTTCTAGGGTCTAGGAAATTTTGAATGTAAGGCTACCAATAGTGTATGTTTGGTTGCATAAGGTTCCATCTCAATTATTAATGACTGTATATAAAGTAAAATGCACTTACAGTATTTTAAGTTGCCTGCATGTCAGGTGTGGACATAATTTTTCCACATTTTTAATGTACATTAAGTTATATACAAACTTTTAGGAAATTGGTAAATTTATTATAGACGTACTTCGAAAAAGATGGCGAAATAATACGAGCTTCTGCACTTATTAACATGGAAAATAATAAAGTAAACAAACAATTTTAAATCTAGTTAATATTGTAAATTTTATTTACTGAGAATATAACAATTTGCTTATACAATACCATAAATTATTTTGCTATGCAAAACCATGAAACTGAAAAATTTCTATTATCTCTTACTAGTTATGATGAAATTTAAATTGGCAGTAGTAGTTGAATTTAGTGTTTGATTATACTACTTGACATGTTCGGGGTTCCCATATCTACGGATCTCTTTTTAGACTTTTTTTGAAGTTTGAAATGACTCCGCTCTTTCATAAATTTAGAAATTTTAACACTAAATGCCAGAAAATAAAAAAATACATTTTATTATTACAATTTTAGTTGGTTATGGAATAACTATTGTTTTAACAGGGAATATGTGTTTTACAAATTGTTGTCCTAAAATTCTTTTAGAAACGTTGATTAAAATCCAGTTTTTTTGTTTGCGCCACCTAGTTAAACTTTTAACTATTAATAGCACGAGTAGTTAGTTAACTTTTTTAGCCACACATTCAAATTTTTGTGTTTCCCTCAGAATTGTTTGTTTGGAATTGTTGGGTTCTTTCTTTCTTAGTCACTCTCGCCACATTATAAGTTTGCTTAATCGCACGTATTGGTATTGTTAAAGGTTGATTGCTTATAGTAGTTAAAAATTTTATTTGGCATACTAAACAGCTTAGAAATTGTAAATTATGCTTTAGAAACTTAAAAAAAAGAATCAAATATATTTACTTTTATATATCTTCATTTTAATTTCTTTATAATTAATATGATTAAGTAGACATATCTATATTAGCATAAGTATTGAGATGTATACTTTAAAATTATCATAGTTTTAATTGATGTTCCTTTTTTTGTTTTTAATGGTAGTTATAATTATGGCTTATCAACAAACACACCAAAGAGAAACGTAAAAGATCTTTTCCATAAAAAGAATTAAAATATTATGCTTCATCAGCATCTCTAGGTGAAAAAACAAGAAGAAACTTGTATAACCAAAAATAATTATCAGGAAAATTGGAAACACAAAGAAACACTTGAAAGGTGATTGATTACAGAAAAGTAAAAATTAACCTAGACAATTCTACTGCAAAGTCTCCAATAATGATCTGGTATGTGGAGAAATCTGTTAAACATGAATTCATTGCTGTTCTAGCTAACGAATTTCTAAATTTAGTACCATCAGATGAACTGAATAATTTTGATGTAGAATAGAGGTTTTTAAGAAACGTTGGTTTGTCTTATTTAGTAAATTTATATATCACTGAGTTCTGGGGAGTCAATGACTCCATAATGTTCCAAGCACTGTAGTCTCTTTTTAAATTTTTTTTTTGCCACAATTAAGTGTAACAGAGAGTTTTTCAGGTAAACGTGAATAAAATAGAAAATTCAGCATAATCTTCTTTTGAAACATTCACAGGAATTATGCATACAGAACAATTATTAAAACATTAAGGATTATTTGATTTTGGGATTGAAAAAGAATTTATTCTGAAAAAAATGAATCAATTCCTTTATGAAAAATATAACAGAAGTGTATTTCGTAATATTGTAGCTGGCCTACCTGTGGATGCTATGTTTAAGTTTAAATTGCAGTTAGGCTTTTTATCGTTATTTTGGTTTTATGAAACTTTTATACTTTATTAAAACCTTTTCTATTATTTGACAAAAAACACCAAAATTACAAATTAACTTATGTTAAAAAATTTCTAGGAAGACTAAGCTCATCTCTAGAGATTTAATTTATCAAGTTGATATGGCAACCCTTGACAAGTTGTGAAGTATTTAAATACAATAGACCTTCTCCATTCATACAAAAAATTGTAGAGTGGAGTATAGAGAAATTTAAAATTATATATTGTCAATTTCTCTATGGAGTTTGGTAGGGAAGAAGACAGAATAAGGATACTTGTATTACATTAGTGTCAATACTCTTTTAGTGTGCTCTTTAATTTGTTACAAAATTTGATAAGAATTAACCATCAGTTTGTACATTATACTATTTGATACTATTGAAAGATCATGAATTACCTATTGATGTCTGCAATAGATTGGGCAGCAGCATTCTGAAAGAACTCCAGTATTTGTCAAAATAGTAAAACCACAAATTTATCGTAATCCTGTTAGGAAGCATAAAATAGCTATCCAAATATAAATATCTAAAGTAACAAAAAGTACTTAATGAAAATGTATAGCTCTGTGCTCACTATAGAAAAAAAAGTAATATTCATACTGTTTGTTTAAAACTATCACAATTGGAAGAAGTGAAAGCACTCTCAATTCTCTATGTAGGAAACAAACACTATTTCTGGATGAAAATATTTTTATTATTGAGAAACACTACAATCAACAACGATGATAGGATATATATTCACAGCAGTAGAGAAGTTTGTGAAATTGTGTCCTATGATCAAAGAAAGGTCCAGTGTCAGTGATTATATGATTAGAAGTACACTCATTTATCTGAAAAAATATTTTAACATGCAAAACAGGATCAGGAAACAGTTCTCGAGAATGTTCTTAAACCATTAACACAAATAATGTTTAATAATGAGCAGTCGATATTCCTGCAGGGTTCAGTACCTGCTCATAAATCGGAATGCACTCAGGACTAGAAACGAATGTATTCAATTTTATTAAATAAGAAGATTGTTCATTAGCCAGTTGGGAAATAAATTCTCTTGATTATAAATTACGGCATAGTTCAGAGAAGAAAATTTGACCGTTTAAAAAATTCTTAATAAAATCTGTTGCCAGTTTAAATATAAATATTATACATGCATTATTGATGAATGCTCACAAGGATGAAAAGCTTATTTAAAAACAAGCAGAACATTTTGCTTAAATATGGTTGTACAAAGAGTTGTAGAAAATTTTTAAATAAACTTGGTAGGATAAAATGTCATCAGTTTTGAATCTTATTAAGATTAATGTTTGTGCCTAAATATATAATAAGTGGTATACCTTCAGATTCAAAATATTTGGATAGATTTGTATTCAATATTCAGTAATATATATCAAACTATTTTTTAAATTGTTTTACATGTATCTTAACATATTATATTGTACACATCCTCCGTGTATATGGAATCAATCTTTAATTGTGTATTAATACTATATTTGTAATTTTCAGGGTTAGTAATAATTTAAAATACAAAAAAATTAAACACAGACTTCACACAATTTTATTATTCTTCTAATATAAATAGTTCAAGCTGAAATGGACATATTTAATGTAATGTAATCAAAATATGTCACACAAATACTAAAATTAAATTACAATGAACTCTTGGCAAGAAGCTCACGCAGAATTTTCTGGTATGTTTTTCTTTTCAGTTTCGCGTTCAGGTCCAGTATGATTAATTTTAATTATAGTTTCTTCAACATTTGGATCAACTTTTTTTGGAGCTGTGACTGTTAAAACTCCATCTGAAGATAGACTGGAAATTACATCTTTGAGATCGTGGCCTTGGGGAAGAATAAATTTTCGAATAAGTTGCCTAGATATAAAACCTCTCTCCTCTTCTTTTTCATGTTTAGCTTCTATTTGAATTGCATTACCATCAACTGTTTTAACAGTAATTTCTTGCGGGGCAAAGTTCTGTACATCCAATTTAACTTCAAATTTTTCTTTATCATGTGTTACACTTTCCGATCGCTCTTGATATTCTAAGGCTGGATTCCGTATTCGCATCGAAGAACTAATGAAGGGTTGTAAAAGTTCTTCAGATAAACGCATATGATTTTCGAGCATTCGCAAAGGTCTGCTCATGGACATCATATCACGAAAAATAATTGGTAGTAAAGACATTGTACTGGAATTGAATTAAATGATAAGCAATAAACTAAACTATATATGTTTCACTAAATATAAGCAGTAAGTCGCACTAAAACTGAACTGGCATTATGTTTACCGCGCTATTTATACCAACTTAATTGCGCAAAATCGAATTTTCTAGTACTTTTAGAAACGTCCAGAATGTTTTCAGAATAATAATAATAATATTTACTATTTACTGTACCCTATGTAAGTAAACTATAAATAATACTAAATATCAAATAAACGAAAAGGTATGCTAAGTAGTTAATTAGTAAATTGATAGACTATTTTATACTGTGAAATCTTTTGTAATATGTGTATATAATTACACTTGCAAGAGTTTAATAAATTTCTCTAACTATCCTAACTAGTTAAAGTCAAATATTAAAATTTTAATCAAATAATTTGATCTCTTGTATTTTATTGAATTTATTTTCATGCCTATATTATCGATTGAATAAATTGTCATTGAAATATTTGTCAAGGAAATTTATTCCCTATATTTGTACATCTAACGAATATTTTCCTGTGTACTCCAGTGCATTGGTACAAAATTCAAATAATGTAATTGTGGATTTCATAAAAAAATCTAAAACAATGGAAAACGAAGAAAATAAAATTCGTACTATCGAAAAATTGACTTTAACAATTAAGTCGTCTACTCGAAAAGAAACTTTAGAAGTTTTAATAGACACAACCATGTCAAACCTTAAAGAAATAATTGCAAATAAATTTGATGTTGATGTGCAATCCCTTAGATTAATATATGCTGGAAGAATATTGAAAGATGTGGATTCGATAAAATCACTTGGCATTAAAAATGGCTCTACAATATATGTTGTAGTTAAGACTTCTGCACAAACTTCAATTTCCAGAACAAACAGTAGTACGTCACCTACAAATTATAGTTCACCATCTCCATTACTTACAAATTTAATGAGAAGCAATGGTAGTAATTCAGATATTTTGCAATTAATTTTAAATAATAACTCAGCATTACAAGAAGTCATTCAGAGAAATCCTGAACTAGGACATGTTATTAATAATCCAACATTATTAAGAGAAGCTATGGAAATTATGAGAAACCCTAATGTAGCCAATGAATTTATGCGCAGTGCTGATAGAGCAATGAATAATATAGAAAGTTTGCCTGGTGGTTTTAATGCTTTACAACAAATGTATCATGATATAGAAGAACCTTTGATGAATGCTACAAATGATGCCTCTAATCCATTCGCTAGTTTATTAACATCAACATCGTCTAATCAACAAGGTACTGAAAATAGAGCACCTCTTCCTAATCCTTGGTCACCAAATGAGTTAATACATGATGAAATTAATTCAGAGATTTTATCAAATCCAGCCATAGTAAATGCTTTCGAACAATTTCAAAATTATATATCGCAATCTGAAAATATGTCTCCACAAACGTTGCAAGATGTTCAATCATTTCTTGCTAACCCAACAATTGTACCTTCAGAGGATATTGTTAATGTACAGCACCAATTAAATGAAGTAATAAACCATATATTATCCCAAAATTTAAACCAATCGTCTGATAATACTAATATCATATTAGAAGCCAATAATTCAATTTTATCCTCACTTCTTCTGGCTGGTGTAATAGGAGGTCAACCAACTAATTTATCTAACAATGAAACCAATTCAAATAATGTATCGGAATTATTCTCTCAATTAAATATTCAAAACAGAGCAAATACTGCTGAACAGTTTGAGGAACATTATAGATCTCAGCTACAACAATTAACGGAAATGGGTTTTGGAAACAGAGATGCAAATTTACAAGCATTAATCGCTTCTTTCGGAGATTTAAACCGAGCAATAGAGATGCTATTATCTAGAAACTTAACGAGTTAATTTTTAATGTTATATTATAATCTGAAGTACATTTGTTGTAGTTAAAAATTATTACAAACTAGATTCTAAATTATTAGGTATCTATAACTCCAGTTGTGTTTTTATATTTATATTCAATAAAAGTTAGGAATTTATTTGCATGTTTCGGAACGCAATATACGAAAAGGTTAGTTGAGGAACATGCCGTGAGGCACCATTTCCTAAATTTGAGCAGACCAGACTTGTCATTTTTGAAGTTCTTGTGTTTGATGTTCTGTTTAGAATAATAGTGAAACATATTTTTATATTTGTTGTAGCATACATAAAATAACGTATATATTTAGTGTATAGTCATTAAAAACTTCTAAGTAGATCTCTCTCCTTTATTTGCAGGTAAGTTTTACATTCACCTGTCCACCATTTTGTTGAACATTAGAATTAATTTCATTTTATTTCCTTATTAACTTTTGTATATTTGTATCTATTCGATGAAATTATATAAGAGTAATATAGAAAAATAGTCAGAAATAAGATTGGGCCAAAAAGATAATTTTTTTCATGTACTGTATATGCATGACTTTAATCAAAAAATGTAATATATATGTATATATATATATTTATTTATTTATCAAAGTCTGTGATTTTAATATTTGCTTTACATTATCAAGCGAATATTAAAATCGCAGATTTAGATAAATTTACCGAAAAAATGAAATAAGATTGCTTTTTTAGCACATATGCTATACTTCTTACTATTGAATCTTGGAAAATGTGTTTAAAATTAATAAAATGTTAGTTTTGTGTTAATATTTATGAAATATCTGTTTCTCTTCTCTTGATTTAGAATTCATGACATATGTATATATATATATATATATATATATATATATATATATATATATATGTATATATGTATATATATATATGTATATATATATGTATATATATATATATATATATATATATATATATATATATATATGTCTATATATATATATATGTCTATATATATATATATATGTCTATATATATATATATATATATGTCTATATATATATATATGTCTATATATATATATGTCTATATATATATATATATGTCTATATATATATATATATGTCTATATATATATATATATATATATATATATATATATGTCTATATATATATATATGTATATATATATATATATATATATATATATATATATATATATATATATGTATATATTAATGTTGGGGCTAATTGTTTCAGTTATAATTTATTTAATTGCAATTGATGTATTTAAAGATTCTTATATTTGACAAAAAATATATGTAATTGAATCTGATAAAACAAATATTTCATTTTATTTGAATTTACAACAATTAGGCTATGGGTTAATAATACAGTTGAAAAGATGGTGTATTAAAATTGTTCTCTTACTATGAAAATAAAGTTTTATAATTTGAAAAGCCAATATCAATATTTCTTGTGGGCAACTGACAGTAATTCTAGTCATATCTACTTTTTCTAGATTTGTCTTATACTGATTCATACCTAAAATGTAGCATTATTTACGTGAACGAAACTTTAAAGATGGAAATGTGCTACGCTGATTCTTGATGTTTAACGGTTCTCGGAATAATTTTGTTACATGGGGTTGACCAAGTATGATTAGAATGGCTTCATCGCTAAAAATTACAATGTCTTAATCACGATTGCGGTTCTCTGACAATTCTTTTCGTTATATGAATTTCGCATAGTATGTTTCTTCTTAATTTCTGTATGATAAGTATATAGATGTATATATGCTTTTATATGAAAAATTTATTTATGCCCTTCTGCTTCAATTTCAGCTGTCCTTGTAGTGTTAATTTAACAAATCTTGTTTGTGCACACTGCGTAGTGTGCACAAAGCACACTGCGTAGTTTTCCATCCTGTACCATGTTGTGGTAGCTCTTCAACTGCTTTTATTTCTTTATAACGTTACACACATTTCTTAACAAATTTCCTCGTCCCCTTTTTTATACATCGATAGTAGCATTTCGTAATATTTTTAGTCCTTACGGGTGATTATTTATGAATATTTTTCCAGACTATTGTCCATGCAAATTTGTGTTATGGATTTGTTTTTTTTTTTTTCAAAAATACGTTTTACTTCGGTGGACTTTGGGGTTCTTAATGATTTAAATTTTTTCTAGATTATTTTAGAGTCCATAGAGTTCATCGCGTGTATTGAAGATTTTTCTTTGATTAACTGGAAGTTTGTTTGCAACTTTATAAAATCCGATTTTGAATTGGTCATAAAAAATGTAATTAAGGATTTTTATTTTATGGATGAAGTCTAATTATATACTATTTTTGTATTATTTATGAGCTAATGATTTGGTTCTACAAATACTTCAGTAAGAACCTCTCGGCGAATAAATGAGAGTAATGTAACTTCGAAAAATGATTAAGAATAAAAAGCCTAGTATTTAAACAATAAAGTCACAAAATGTTTTAGAATGATAATATAAGTAAATATATTACATATTTTTCAAAGCAATTTTTGACACATCCAGATTAAAAATTAGTAAGCATGTATAGAACATGAAAAATATTTTTTGCAGTACCTTTGCCATTATTTACTAAGAAGATAGAAAGTATTAAATATATATTTGATACTTATAATTTAGTTTGATGAATCTAATATTAACATAAGTACTTAAAAATATCCTACAATCTTTGTAAGAAGCTAACAGAACTCAGTCGTTGCTTTTTCATCGAAATGAAAATACTCAAAATCTAAGGCTCTTCATTCATTCATTGCTGATGTACAGCCCCATTGTCAGAAGAGGCATTTCTATCTGAATATATTCCACTCACTGTAAAAATACGGTGGTGGAAGCATTATGATTTGGAGGAAGCGTGTTCAAGAAGAGTATTTGTGTTAGGGGCACATGAATGAGGTGCGCTATATCAAATGTTAGAAGAGGTTCTTGAAGCATTTATTCTACAATTTTACGATATCGATTCAGGCGATTATTATTTTCAATAGGACAGCGCTCCTTGTTACAAAGTTCATCTATAATTGGATGATTTGATGAGAAATTTAACCAGCATAAAATTAAAATTGATGATTAACTCTTCCAGAAATTGGGCAACTTCAACTATCTAAGAGTGAATGTAAATTGGAAAAAGAAAGAGAAATATCAGGAGGAAGCCTAATATAAAATTATATAAACTTGCTACTCTGCTTATTTTATATATATACATATACATATGCATATACAGGGTGTTTCAAAAAGAATATGCATATATTTATTAAACTTTAAGACATACGAATATGAAACTTTACACACATATTTACGAACCTCTCAAGTTCAGATTACAGATGTTCAATATGTCCTCCATCAGCGACACGGACAATATCACATCGATACTCAAATTCCTCCCATACTCGGGCAAGCATGTCCTTCGTCACTGATATTATGGCAGTACGGATCCGGTTCTTCAACTCTTCCAGCTTCTGTGGGAGTGGTGGTACATAAACGTTGTCTTTAACGAAACCCCACAGAAATAAATTACAGGGTGTCAAATCCGGTGACCGTGGAGTCCAGCTGAGACATGCTAAGTCGCCAGCTCCTAGACGACCAATCCAACGGTTTGGTAGAGTTTCATTTAGATATTCACGCACTTGGCGACTACACTGAGGGGGTGCCCAGCCTTATTGAAAAATTAAAGTTGTCTTCGTCCAGCCTCGGAAGATTAACCGTTAACCGTGTTTCCATCAAAGGAGAATCGACCGTAAACAGATGATCGGGGTATCGCGCAAAACGCATTGATTTTAGGCGAATCTCGTACATGTTCAAATTCGTTGTGTTTGTTTACCAGACTACTAACCAGGAAAGTCGCTTCATCACAACACGATGCGTTGTGCGAAAGTGTTATCATTCTCAATAGCATCATGAATCTTGTTACAAAATGCCACACGTTTCCGTTTGTCATCAGGATGCAGAGCTTGTAACAACTGTAACTTGTACGACTTCGTAACCAACCGACGTCTCAAAACACGCCAAATTGTTGTTGTAGGCAACTCCCGACTGGCACGACGAGTTGATTTTGGAGGATTACGTTGGAAAGAAGTTTGAATTCGTGCAACATTTTCTTCAGAAACACGAGGGCGGCCAGGACTCTATCTTTTACATACACATCCTGTATCTACAAACTGTCGATACCATCTGCGAATGCTGCACCCATTCGGAGGATCAATTTGGTAGCTCAACTTGAAACGTCTTTGCACTGTATTCATGGAATTGCACTTCGCAAACTCGAGAACATAAAATGATTTCTGCTGCGAAGTAGCCATTTTAAAAATATGACGGATACAAAAAAAACAGAAGACAACTGACATCTAGCGGCTATTAAATAAACTAGACTATGTATTCGTTTCTCCAATAGCCCAGCAGAGGCGCAGCGATCGATAGTTTGGACAAAATGATACTTTGTAATACGTATATTCTTTTTTGAAACACGCTGTATATTGGAAACAATGTGCCTTATTAGCAAAGACAATGAAAAATTGCGAGTTTTTGAGGGGTAGATATTGAGAAGAACTCTTAGACCAAAAGAACTAAAGGAAGAATATTGATACCTGATAACCACGAAATCACAGATGCCTTGGATGGAGAAGATGGAGCGAATGCTATGAAGGCACAAGACTGCGATTGTTCGGACACATAAAATTTATGATGTGATTGTATACAAAAAATAGTTACTTGTTTTGGTGTTCGTATATACTATCTATTTAAAAGTTACATAAACAAAATTGCGCTATTTAAACTTCATAAATATAATGTGGTACTGAAAATAGTTACTTGTTTTGGTGTTCGTATATACTATCTATTTAAAAGTTACATAAAAAAAAATTGCGCTATTTAAACTTCATAAATATAATTTGGTACTGATTGGGGGTTAAAAAATAATACATTAAGATTCTTTTTCCTTGAAGTTAATAATTATATATTTTTTAGGTATTCTATATGTGAGCGGAAATGGAAGAAAAGGGTTCCGTTTCAACAGTGACTGCTCCAACTACTCCTTCAGTACAACAACAACCATTGAATAGTCAGCAGTGGGTGTACAATTATGCTGCTTTGTATGGTCAGCAGTATCCGTATGGAATGTCGCCACAGGCTTATGCGCAATACGCAGCACAGTATTATCAGTATCATCCAATGATGAATTATGCTCAATATACTCAAGCATTTAAGCCAATGGATTCAACGGAGAAGAAGGATAACGATGATAAGAAGGATCAAAGTAATCCACCTCTACCGCCTGGGCCTCCACCATCATCTACTCAAAATTCACCACTTTTACAGAAGCCGCTATTTCTTGCCCAGAAACAGTTTGGCAATATAAAATTTAGCATCAATAAAAGGTTACCAAATGGTAATTTACAGAATCAGCAGACTAGTTCTTTAACAAGTGGTGCTGCTAAGAAAAAGCGGAAGCGTAATAAAAATAATCAAAACAATGCGCAAAATAATCAACAGAATAATTTTCTCATGAATATGTATAATAATATGCCTCCTTTACCACCCCCCGAACAAAACGACGTGAAACCTGCACCGCCACCGCCGGAAACAATGCCACCCTTACCACCTTTACCGCCACCAGACACTACTGTACCACCACCACCTCTTCCAGCAGAATTGCCTAAACCAAAACCTTTGCCAAATCCTCTGGTAAATCCAACAGAGGAGTGGCCAGACTCGCTTAAAGATTATGTAAATCGTTGTTATGAGAAGTGCAAAACAAAAATCGATAGGGATCAGGTTGATATAGTTTTAAAAGGTAAATTAACAAATGCATCAAAAACTGGAGATTTATGGATTAGGGACTGGAGTAAAGAACCTTTGCCTAGTATACATAGTGAGCGTATGAATTTAGAACCTAAAATAGTACCTGGACAATTAGCACAATTTCAAAATTCTCCCAAGAAAGGTTTATCACCAGCAATGGGTGCTAGGTTAGGTGCTCGAGCGTCCACCCTTCGTGGCCGTAGTAGGTCTTCTTCGCGTTCTCGATCAAGATCACCAAGTTATTATAAAAAATCACGTTCCCATTCCAGAAGTCCGCGCCGTCGTCATTCATCTAGGTAAGTTTATAGAGTTAATGGTTTTTAACTACATTTACTATTAAGCATAAAAAAGCAACTGTTAATAATAGACACTCTTTTATATACGTAGTGTTTATATAGTTTTATAAAAAGAGTTTAATATTCATTAAAAAAATAAATAATTAGCAAATCGCCACAAAATATAAACGCAAAATCTAACTATTATAAGATTTATAACAAACGACAATTTACTATACTTGGGACAAACAAAGAAAAAATTACACTATTATACTGCCTATAAAAAAATCTTTACACTTGCAAAAAATTATATAATAAATGGAATTTTTGTATTTACTACTTGAGAGTGTATCTTGTTATAAAATTTAGAACTTCAGAAATTTAAACGTGGAATTTTAATAGTGACTCTTATTTTTAAAGCCTTTCTAATATTCTACATTATTATAAATAAATGCAACTTATTGATATGTAGTACTTAAAATACAAAGTTAGTCTTTTGCATTTTCGATTATTTGTTGGTCACACTAGGTAACTATTTCATTTATTTTGTTCAAATTAATGGCTAGAAAATCTTTAACAATAAATGAATTAGCAAAATGTCTAAGCTTTCAGTTGATTTCCGAAAAGACGCTTTGTTTTGAAGATACACGGCTGATAAAGGTTTGGATATTTTTGAAATTATGTATTTCATGTAAAACAATGGGGTCTAGAGAATACCAGATTAATACTAGATTTTATTTTTAAGAACACTCCAATTAGAAGAAGTAGGCATTATTGGACGTCACACGAGATTTGGGGCGGATATTGAAAACAACATTAGTTTAATCATAGATTTCATAATTTATTGATTACGCATGCCTTGGATTTTTCTCTATGCGACAATTTTAAGACATTATTGTACACTACTCTAGTTAAAAATGAAGATTTAAAAAATCCGATAATAAACAGGTGTACTGCAATAAGAAACAATTTTGGTGTTTTCGAAAAAATCAGACAGTTAATGTGAATCAGATTAGATCCATGAATCCTAGCTACTGGTACTCACTTTCAGCAGTTTCTATGTAATAATAATAAAGTATTGTTTCCTACTGGAAAATTTTTATCACCCTGTGTCTTCTAAACAAAGCGTCAAGATTTTAAATAGCCCAAGAAATAACATCTTGAATTTTCGCCGCATGTTTAGTAATTAGCGGTAAATATATAAACTTGTACATATGTATTAACCTGGTTGATATTACAAAATTCATCAGTAAATAACTGAATATACGCCACCAGGTTAATGTTATACATGCGAATTTCATTAAAGCTTTTGATACAATATACTATGATTGTTTGACCTCTAAGTTAGCATGTCTTGGCTTTACTCCTAATATTTTTTATCTGTTTACTTCTTACCTGCAAAATCATTTAGGTTACGTTTATTGCAATGGACGTTCGTCTAATCTCTCTAATATTTATTCAAGAATTCCCCAGGGTTACTATTTAGGGTCACTTATGTCCAACATTTATGCAAACGAGGTTTCAAAATGTCTTGATTACTGAATACTAGTCTATGTTGATGATTTAAAAATTTTCCACAGTATTCATTCATCTAAGGATATCGCCAAGCTTCAAAGAAATGTTTGTATATGAATGTTGTACTCGTAATCAACTTCAAGTAAATATTAACAAACGTGCTTTCCTTCACCAGGAGTGTTACATTATTTTACTATGAATACAGCTTATGGCAATCTACTATCTCCAGAGTATTTGAATTCAAAGACCTTGGCATTTTGTTGTTTCTCATTTAAGCTTTTCCAAGCATGTAAGTGATTAACCGTATAAGCTAAGTAACTTACACTCTTCAAAAATTCTTTATTACTTTCTTGTTCAGTCAAAAATTTAATATGCTACAGTAATTTGTTACCCACATTATTAACATCAATAATTACTTCTGAACGTGTTCAGAAGAGATTTCTAAAGTTTTTATAATACAGAATAACTTGCTTTAAAACTTTTTTTCTGTGCAGAAAAGAAGCCAGTGATAGGTTCCTTTTAAAATGAATTCACAATCTTATAGAGATGTTATTATGTTAGAGATATTTTTGTACCCAGGGAGAATACTAGCTTCAATATTTTTTAGAAAGTTCCACTGGTGTATATTTGTGGAAATGCAAATAATTTGTATAGCGATCCTTTTCAGATGCCCTTTTAACTATTAACGATTTTAATTATTTAGTTAGATATTTATATTTTGTAAAAAGGCAATTTTATTATTTACTCTTGCTCTTATTTTTTATAGAATTTTAATTTTTGTTTGTGTTGAAAGAACTGCAGTTCATTATTATTAATTTTTGATATGTCTTGTAATTGAAATTTTGCATTTGGCCATTAAAGATTACTTTTATTACTGTAAACATAATTTATATTAGACATGTTAGATACTTTTATTCGTCTTAATATAGTTAATATTTCAAAAGAAAAAAGGCAATTTTAGATAGTTAATAGAATAGTTTTAAATTTATTAAAAATTGACCTTTACATTACTATTTGATTATTTATCCATAATTACTGTTAAATATAGTGCTCTAGCATCAAAACTCCACTCTTCTTTCAATCTTGTTTAAACTCCTTTTTTTATAATTTATTTATGTATTGTTTAAAATCTCTTACATTACACACTGTCTGGAAACAATGTTAATATTTCATTCTATAGTTTCGCTCTAGTATATGCTTTAATTATAGTAATCATTTCTCATACACTAATGCATTAGTGGTCGTTTATAATTACAACTTTGTTATTTCGACGTCTATATTAACTTCTCATGTAAAACCACTGTCTAATTTTTTCTGTTTTAATAGCATATACATATACGTATGTCGACTTTAAGTGTTAGGCAAGCGTAAATCAGTATTTTCCTAAAAATATCAGAATAACTTAAAACTTTATTACATGTTGATGATGTCACAATTTATTATAATTAATGTCTTCGAAATTTGTATTTATAAATGAATGGACTTTTGTAGATACTCTCTTATAAACAGTAATTATTTTTTGTAAAGCTATCCTACATACATATACTAAAATTCTTATTTTCACGTTTTCATTGTTTCAGTTCTTCAAGTAGTACGGATTCTTTTATTCCATTAAATAAGATAAAGTCCAAAGGTAAAATAACTGATAGGTTAGGTCCTTCAAAACAAAAAATTTCAGCAAAACAATTAAAAAAACAAAAACAAAAAGAGAAAAAGTCAA
This sequence comes from Dermolepida albohirtum, assembly GCA_031893035.1. Lineage (NCBI taxonomy): Eukaryota > Metazoa > Arthropoda > Insecta > Coleoptera > Scarabaeidae > Dermolepida > Dermolepida albohirtum. The sequence goes on along the minus strand of JAVIWB010004609.1, from coordinate 521,529 downwards.
ACTTTTACTCGTTCGATGCAGTTTGTGGTACAGTAGAAGAAAATACTGAACTCTTGCAGCAAAGAGCGGCTCGTTTTGGTAATACTACTAAGTTGTCTACACCCGAACCTAACATAGTACCAAATAAAAAACGGAAAACATTGAATTTCAGTATTGATAAGTTTAATGAGGACTCATCTGGAGACTTAGACTGGACAGAATTTCACATTGTGGGCACATGTCAGGACTTGGAAAAGTCATTTTTGCGACTGACAAAAGCCCCTGCAGCTTGTGAAGTACGTCCAGTCCAAGTTCTCAAGTTATCATTGCAGAATGTTAAGAATAAATGGTTGGAGAAACAAGATTATTTCTACGCTTGTGATCAATTGAAATCCATTAGACAAGATTTGACAGTAAGTTATATAAAAATGTTGAATAACATAATTTATTCATTCTTGAATGATTTATTGCTTAGGTACAGGGCGTTCGAAATGAATTTACAGTTGAAGTTTATGAAACACATGCTAGAATAGCTTTGGAAAAAGGCGATCACGAGGAATTTAACCAGTGTCAAACTCAGTTAAAAATGTTGTACTCTGAGGTAGGAGGGCATCATGTTATGGAATTTACAGCATACAGAATTCTCTATTACATATTTACAAAAAGTACCTTAGGTAAATACTTATTTTTAAATTATGCTATTTTGAATAATTTTAATTAATTTTTAGATATAATGACGGTGTTAAAATCATTGTCACCGCAAGAGAAGACAGATCCCTGTGTAGCCTTTGCATTAAAGTTGAGATCGGCATGGGCTATGGGAAATTTTCACAGATTTTTCAAGCTCTATGACGAATCTCCATTAATGGCCGGCTACTTAGTGGATTGGTTCATAGATCGCGAAAGAAAAACTTACTTAAAATGCATAATTAAAAGGTTTGTATATATTTCTTTCAAGTTGTAGCTTTGATTTTGTGTTTGGTAATGTTTTCATGTATATTAACATTATAGTCAGGGAAAGGTTTATTACATAGTAGTCATTAATGAATATTTTATTGATATACTTATACATAGTGATTTTAAATTATCGAGAATAGTTTGAATTTTCCGCCACTTTATATTTTTTGAATGTTGATAAGACTTGGTAGACCTTTGTTATTTTTCCTCATTAATGTCTCATGAAAAATAGTTGGTAAATAATGTAGAAAAAAGTTGTCAGTTTCTTGTTTTGTACTACTATTAATTTATTGTCAAAAATTAATCACATTGTAAGACTATGAGTTTTAGAAAATGCTTCACAATATGTTAAAAATGTCCACCATTGTTATTTAAACATAAATCAATTGTTCTTTTTATATTTCTAAATATTATTTTGAGTCTTTATCGATTTATATTGTTTGTTTTTTCTACCATATCTGCTTGTAATTCTTCTGTTGTGCAATAAATTTTCGTGAGCAACGTAAAATGATGCTTCGTTTTGTTGGAAATATCCTATTTGCAATACATCATCATGTAGTTTTTTGACGAAAATTTCTAATATTTGTGTACATTATCGTTCTGCAATAATAGCTGAATTCGGACCAATTCATTGGCTAGATATCACTACTCAATTCCCAATTTTTATTGGGTGAAGACCATATTCTATAAAGTAATGAGGATTTTTCAGTAGCCCAGATTCTGTAGTTTTGGCTAGGGATATTTAATACATGAAGCCAAGCTTCATCTAGCGTGAATCCCATGTTCAAAATGTAGTCATCATTCAGGTTTTTGTTCAACTATTGACAATATTGTACTTTTCATTCATAATCAAAATCAGCAATTGTTGTGTAAGGCTTACTCTATACAATACATCTGTAAGCGTGTTATATATGAATTGTATGTTGTTATATAAAAGTGTGTGTCAAATGTCGCGGTTTTTTTAAAGAATATATAATACACATAATTTGCATTCACTTTCAAAAACTTTATTGGTGATTGAAGTATCAGTCATGACATTTATATGCGAAAAATAATATCTGCCAAATAGCTTCCTCTTGCAGCTCCACAGACGTCCACTCTTGTTAAAATTTTCAATGACATTTTGACGTAATTGAGGCTCTATCTCACCAATGACACGAATAATTTCATCTTACAAAGCAGGAATTGATTGTGGATTGTTTTCATAAACCTGACTTTTCACATAACCCCAAAGAAAATAGCCTAACGGTGTCAAATCACATGATCTTGGTGGCCAATTAACATCACCGTTTCTTGAGATACACGTCCAGGAAATTTCTTTTTCAATAAATAAATTGATTCGTGTGCAAAGTGAGGTGTAGCGCCATCCTGTTGAAACCACATATCCTCTAGATAAATATTCATTAATTCAGGCCACAAAAGTTCGGTTATCATCCGACGATATCGATCACCATTGACAGTTACAGCTTCACCTACAGCATTTTCAAAGAAGTAAGGTCCAATTACACCACCTGTCTATAATGCACACTAAACAGTAACTCGTTTAGGATGCATAGGTTTCTCATGAATAATTCGTGGATTTTCTTCAAACCAGATACGGCAATTTCGTTTATTAACAAAGCCACCAAATTCAAAATGTGCCTCATCGGAAAACATTATTTTTTGAGAAAAATCAAGCTGGTTGTTCATTGATAAAATTGACGAACAACGTTTTAAATGATCTAATGGCTTCAGTTCCTGTGTTATTTGAATCCTATATGCCTTCAGAGCTAAATCCTTTAGTAAAGTACGCCATGTTGTTGATCCACTAAGTCAACACTCTCACGAACCAAACCAATATTTTCTCGTGAACGACCACTACGACTGTATATTTCACTTTTTTGCTCTTCTACGGAACCGGTCTCTTGAAATTTTTTAATAATTCGACCATCAGAGCTTTCAGATGGACGATTATGTAAACAATAAAATTCACGTAATTTTCTAAAAACTCTTTTCACAGAACGTTGATTTTCATAAAATAATTCAACAATTTGAACGCGTTGTTGTACCCTGTACGAAGCCATTTTTATAAATGTCATACATCACACTTTTTAAATGCCCACATACCCAGACAAATTCAGTCCGCCATCTATATTTTATTTATTCTTGAAAAAAACGCGCAATTTGAAACACCTTTACATTTTTTTGACTAAAACTTTTCTAACAGATTTGTACGACAAATCGAAAATATAATGAAAAATACTCGAGATCAATTAGTAAGCGCATGTATCTATTGAACAGGCAATTTTTGAATTGATTTATTTAGGCCTGTTTTATCCATTCTAACATCATCCATATATTCTGTTAGAATTGATGCCCGCTCAGTAAATATACTCTGGCAAAGACAACTTTTATTTCTAATGCGGGTTATGATGCTATCTCGATGTTGTCTAAATACTTTATACGACACAATATGATTGAAATAAGTTACATCAAATTGCTCCATACAATATTGCAGCGAATACGCTCATATGCCATTCTTTCTACGAATACTCTTCAATAATGTCTTTTTAAGAGATGTCTTGCTCAACTACAAAATTAAGATATTTTAATTTGGCTATAGATTTCCACGCTCATTATGCATAACTAAAATATTTTAAAGTGTAGCAGTGCCAGAGACGCGGTTCCAAGCCGGAACCCCAAAAGAAACTATGCATTTCTTTTGGGGTTCCGGCTTGGAACCGCGTCTCTGGCACTGCTACACTTTAAAATATTTTAGTTATCGTAATTTAAATTTCTGTTAGACTTACAATAAGCAAATAAAGCACATGAAAACCAATAATTAATGAGTTGCCACTTATACTTTGAATGGAAAATTAGATATTCTTAAAATGAAAAATACACTAGTAGGTTTTTCAGTAAATTCAAACTATCCTCAAACATAAAATCACACTTCATATCTTATTTACCATATTTGGGTTGATAAAGTCGATAAATTTAAAATTTATGGTATGTTATTTACGTGTATGTTTCTGTGATATATGTATTAATTTAATTGTATGTGGAATACAACTATGAAACAGAATTATCTTAATGTTGAAAGTAATTGTTGTGTATGTCAAGTAATTTTAAATTGTTTCACACATAGATATTTTAAAGTAATTTAAGAAAATTCAAAATACAATTTTTGAGACAACAGTTGTTCAAAAGTAATAAGAAAGTGTTTGTTGGAATACCACAGACCAATTTGAGAAAATATGTAAATTTGAATTTAATTAACACTATATATATAAAAAGAAGAGACTTTTTTTTGATGTAGTGCAAATGGCTTTTCAAATTTGTTATTTACGCCGTTTGCTTGCATTGTGGAACATTTAAATATTGGAAAATAGGTTTTGTGTAGGAGATATATGATTTATTTTTTAGAAGAGTAAATTATACTACTTGAAGATTACATATTTTTTCTTTTGTAACTAACGTTATTTTATTATTTAAAGTTTGCTTACTGTCCATTCACTCTTTATTATTATTTTTCTTTTATAAGCATCATTTCTGTTTGAAATATCTCAATGTACATGGACGTAATAATCTGGTTGCATTTTTATATACTATACTAAACTTTTTATTGTACTAATTCGCACTTTAAATTCTTGAAATAAGTAAAAATTTAAAAATGAATGAGATGTCGAGGTTACTTCTATTAGTCTACTTTATATTAAGTAAAATTTGCTAATGAAAGAAATATTGTTGAAATTTTATAAGTTGTTTTAAAGATGTTATATTTCATATTTTGACAATCCGATTCCTGAATTTAGACAATATTGACGGTTTTTTATTTATTATTAAATTCTTTCAAAAAAAGAAAACATTTTTTCAATTGTGTATATATATATATCTTTTTTTAGCAAAAATGTATAAACCAGATTCATTTACTCAAAGAAGGAGGGTAGATGAGGTCGATTTTTAAATTATCATTATTTTATATATATTAACTTGGTTAATAACAAAAATAGGAACATTAATGAGGAAAATAGAATTTTTGAGAAATAAAAAGAATATGCCTTAAATTATTGCTCTAAGTGAATGCCGAACAATTATTTTAAAAGCTTTTGAAATTTATTCCATTTAACTTACAAATATTCAGAAAATAGCAAGAATAAATAGAAGATATTGCAATCAACGATAATTACATTTTTTAAAGTATATTAGTGCTGAAAGCCACATTCTTAAATCTAAACAATCATTAGGTAGTCCATTGACACATTGCCGGCTTATTGACTTTCACTACTTGACCAACTTCTAGCAACATTATTAAGAGAGGATACATGGCTTAAACCGGGGTTTCTAGTCTCTTTTTTTTTCATAGTGACACTGGTAGGACAAATAATACCACTGTATTTCTGGATGGACGTTATACATCTTAAATTCTTATGTATTGTGATTTAAACCGTATTCTAATAACAGAGATATCATCTTGATTGGACATAAAGTGAATACAATTCATCCACAATTAAGTGTTCCCATGTATAAAATTTAGAATGTTTTAGTATACATGTTTTTAAGTTGGACTTGCAAACTAGTTATTTGTAACATCCCCAGGTAAACTTAGGGTTTTCCCACAATTTCAAGCATTGTAAATCTTTTTATATTAAATATTTCCCTGTTCAACTATAAAATCGATTAGTATATATACTAACTCAGTCAGTACGCAGAGCGTAGAATTCCTGCTTTATTTTGATATATGCTTAGTTCTACTAGTCAATCATTAATACCTACAAAATTGTCATATTGTTTCAAACTTTTCTTGGTAGAGAACATCATACATATTGAAAAAGTATCAAAAACGCCAAGATTGATAATGAAAATAAATTGTTAATTGTATAGGTGCAATTATTAAATTACATTAGGTTTTACGAACGCGACTTATGAATCTAATACCGATAGTAAAAAATGTATTCTTTTAGAGCTTGTTCTTTTTATTTATTATCAAAATAGTGAAATAAAGTATACCTTATTGTATACGTTTAAAATAATACTGTTTTACCATAAATTAAAGGGAACTTTTATAGTACTGTTTATTATACTGTGTTCGGAAATATATTTTCAAATTGAATTTTTGTCTGAAAATATGATACACCAATATAAATAAAATCTTTTCCCCACTCAAAAAGATTAATAACACAAAAGAGGCTACGAATCGATTCTCAATGATTAAAGGGAATAACCTTAATTTTGGCTAACTTTTCGTAATAATTCTTGTTTTCTTTAGCATTTCTTTTTATTGAAAGAACAATCGATTTACTTCAATATTAGCAGCATTATTATTAATAGCACTATTTTCTAACTTCTGACATTTTTTTGTAGTGTAACAAACTGTAAAATAACCGTTGGGCTCATTAATTTTATGTAATGCAACATAATTTCGATCGAAATGTCCCATTTTCTAGACACAATGGGTCACTTCATTTTCTTATAAAACCAAGTATTTTGAATTTGACAAATTTTTGACATTGTTAAATTTGTTAATTCCGAATGTTTTTTAAATGTATACTATCTTTTTGGATAGAGCGTATATTATTTTAATTTTTTTTTTCAACGTCCATATATAGCTTTTATACCATTATATTATTGGGGTTAATCAATGTACACTAATTCATCTATTATGTAATGATTATGCATGGTAAATATTACTTAGCTAATAGGGTAGCACATATTTAAAAGTTTTTTTAAACAAGGTACAAGAATATATTTGAATCGTTAATGATAATAAATTGGTTATGTACAAAGCTAAATAAAAGTCTACTGAAATAGGATACGGTATATAACAACTTTTAACTATATTCTGACAATTTTTGACTATATAAGTCAAAATATTTTTAACTTACATCTCAATTTATTATATATGAATTTCTGATTAATAATCATAATAGATATTTTTTAAAATTAGTTTTTGATTATTATTTTAATTACAGTGAAATCCGATTATAACATTTCTTTCATAGACACTTGTTCAATTTTTTTGACGCTGTCGTCCAGCAAATTTTTTAAAATGTCTGCTTCATCTAAGCTAGTCTCAAGTTTCTATATAATTATAAACATTCAAAACTCTAATAATTCAGATTAATAAATAGTGATTGATTTGTCAGTTTTATTAGTTGTGCTTATGGAATGTAATCTTCTATATCAAATTCACTTTCACTGACTATCTCTTCGTTTGTGTATATCAAGATTTCATATTTCCACTTGTGTTCGATATTTTCAATTGTTTTTTAATAATGTGCATTTTTCTGTAAAGCGTTTTTAACAAATTAATTACACCTTGATTCAATCGTTGTAACACAAAAGTATTATTTAATTGTTTGTTAAAAATACAAAATTTGATGGCTTTTAAATTTTCTACTACAGAAGTTTTTTCTCGTTTAAGTTTTAGTATTTTCTTATAAACCATTTTATATAATGAAAAGATGATTGCACTAAAAAATTTATCATGAATATACTCTGTTTTCGTATCCATGTGATTTAAATTCAGAAATATTGTGAGGCGCAAATGCCGTTTCTCTTAATATTTTTAAGAAGACCATGTATGATGAAAATAAATATTTCTTAATAATCGGGCAATTTTTTTTTGTTTCTCGTCATAAAATTGGCTCGTTTATTGGAACATTACTGATTTTTTGAATTGTAAACCATTCTGGTTAAGATTTATTCTACTTATTGTTTTGTAAATTTCTAAATTTTTTCAATGTAAACATATTTTTATTAAAAGTCTATTTTTTCTTTATTTTTCCATATTGGTAAAATCGTCGAATGTCACGCTATATTCTTAAGATAATTTGATGTTAATCATATTTTCTATTCTTGCTTTATAGCACTACTTTCTTCTATAGAATAGATTCTTTTTTTTTAATTTGATTAATATTTCATAAATTATGTAACTTGTGACGAAGGATATTACTTTAGTTAACTGTAATGGAATTTAACCGAATGAAAAGCAAATAAGTATGTAAATATATTATAACATACTGGAGAATCATTTAAGAAGTATAGAACTATATGCAATATATTAGAGTGAGGCATGTATACGGACTAAATGCATATGTCCTGCGTAATACGTAAATTTATCTGCCAGCCTCGCTCTGACATTTTGCGTAAATCCAATGCAATTTGAATTATTCTCTGGTATGATATTTGTACATAATTAGAGGATGATGTTGTTAACAAGCAATTTTCATTATTGTAGTCTGATTCCACCCTATAAGGTCTATGTTGTACGAAAATATTTTTACACGCAACTGTACGTATACGTCATTTCAACGTTATGTCCGATTAGTCGTTATAATCGGATTTCAGTGTATGTTACTGTGAAAGTAGTATTCATTTCCTATAAAAATTACTCTATATGCATAATTCAATTAAGTTAGTCAGAAATAAGTAAACGTTACGACAGGATATGAATATTTGCATTAAAAACTGATTTTCAGTATATGAAGTTTAGGTTATGGAGTAAATTAGATTAACTATTATCAATTTTCTTTTTAGTTTCTTGAACACAAATCATATTATAGTTAAGTATACTATATTGATATAATATTAAGAGTAAAAATACTGACAAGTGTGCGACTTATTTTTAATATTTATAAAGTTTGTTTTTCAATTTTCAGGAAAAAAATGGATAATTTTGAGTATAACAGAATTCTGTCATTCTCATAAAGTTACATATGAATTTGACTTTTTATTTAGGTTTTATAATTGTTTTATACTTCACCTTATTTTTTGAAATGTGGAAGGAATGGCAAAATTCGGTTATTTATTTTTTATTTTATAGAAATGTTGATATTAACACTCTTTATATTTGTTTAGCTACCGTCAAAACATATCTGTGAAATTTGTGGCGGAAGAATTGGCTATCAAATCCCAGGACGAGTGTCTTTCATTTCTTGAACCTTTTGGGTTAACGTACACGGATGACGAAAAAGCTTCTATTGATTGTAAAACCAGTATGTCCGCTTTATCCAACATTTGAGATAGTTTTTTTTACACTCATAGACATTTTCATAACATGAACTTCCTTTTCGTGTGCTGTGGTGGTTAATCTTCGGACGTGTTTCGGAAGCAGCGATGGTTTTCAAGTGAGGTTCATCTTCATTAGTGTACATCGTTTCGATGATTTTAGCTGTATATAATTTCGTTTTAAGAAATTAATTGGTTGGATAGTCTTCTATTTATTTCTTTTTAAACGTCAAATGCTGATTTGTTGTAGCCCGTCAAGATAATGGTACGAGAAAGAACCCATGGGTATTTTGTGGAAAATAGATACGTATTACCATATTAAAAACATGGTAAATGATCTAAACGTAATTATTTTTTAAATGAAATTTTGAATATGAAAGATGTATATACTGTACATACAATAGTTTTTAATAAATTCATTTGAATAATTTCTGTGTTTAAATTTTTAATGTTATGTATTGTGAACATAGATTTGTTTTTACAACTGGCGTATTATCTACTTTAAATTATAGACAGCAAAATTGTGAAAAGAAATTAAAAATATTAATGAATTATGTCGAACAAAAGCATGTATTTATATAGTTTTATATTTGCTCCTCAAACATTGCCGTAATACAATTGTTTTCAATATATATGCGTAGAATTATAGCCACCAACCTTTTGTTTATACGTTTTTTTTGAACAATATAAACGCTGTTTTTGAAACATTTTAGTGTAACAAGTTGGTTTAGGATTCAACCCATAACGATTTATTGTATATAGTATTAGAACAATAAATATTCAAGACATTTCCAATTGCTGGTGTTCTGCGTGTACTTTATTGCAAGTAGCCATCAGTCAAATCTTATTTTGGGAAAAGAGTGTACTAATTCAAAACACTTCAGAGTTGAAGGGTCTCCTTTTATAAGTAAGTTATTGATAATTGCTTTAATATGTTATAATAAATTTTATTTTAGGTTTGCAAAAAGAGAATTGATAAAAGGTGAGAAATGGTAATATTCAAAGAACAAATTTGTTGGTTCCAAACACTTCAATGAAACTGTATTGCACTTTGTCGTATCAACATATTTTATTGGATCTGACTTTAAAACGAAAACTGAATTGCATACGTACAAATGTAGTGAATTTTTTCCCAACATTAGGTATTCGCTATAAATATTGTTTTTCTTTTAATGAAAATAACCTAGTACTTTTTGGAGCCTGTAATGGCTGAAATAAGAAACCTATATGTTGACAATTTATGTACATATAGAAAACTTAATGTTTTTAAAAGTTCCTTGGGTATGTAGAAACCACAGAGTAGTTAATAGCGTAACTGTAACAGTGATAAGTACTTCTAATATAAATTCGGATACCATTGATGTTATACTATGTTGACGAAATGACTTGGAAAAACTAGACCCGTTTCTAGACTATTGTCATTTTATATTTTCTGATCTTAAAAAAAATATAATAACATTAGTGGTTTTACAATTAAAATACCTAAAACAATTGTTAATTGTTAAGAATGCATTCTTGTATTGCAATTGATAACAAAATTATAAATGAATCTTTCAGATTCCTATTAAAAAAATTAAGATGTATAGGGACATATCACATAATGCTTGTTTCAGCACTACATGTATATATTTATAATTTTTATCTTCCTTTCAAGGGTATTAATATATGTGAAGTAAATGTAGTAATAATAAAAAAAATTTGCATTTTCTTAAAATAATCCAAATGAAGAAGTTTTTACGTCCTATTTAATGAAAGGGTATAGTCAAGAGGGCATTGACAACGACGGGTTTTGTTCATTGAGAACTCATCGAGTAAACTTTGCTTTGTCAACGGTATATTATAAATCACTCGGTTGATGTTAATTCGAATAATGAAAAATAATTTAAAGCGCCGTAGTGCTTACACTACTCTGACCGTTTCCAATTCTGTTTGAGAGATGGAAGTATACCATTATTCGAATTTTTATGTTAATTACAATTACACAACATTGTGTGATGAGACAGAAGACTTATTCCTTACTCTAATAGAACATAATATGTATTCTATGTCAAATGATAAATACCATTTATATGCTTTTGTCAAGAAAATAATTGCAGCATATACAAGAATAAGGTTTTTTGATTTGGAAAAAAACTCAGACAATTCAAGGACTTGCAATTTTCAATGAATTAACTAAGATAATTATATTTTCTCAGTAAAATTATATGCACAGCTTTCAGATGGTTAATCCATGTATCTATATAGGATAAATTTTGTATTTTAATTGATCAATTTTAAAAATATGCTGTTATTTAGCGTTGTGTTACTCTACATTTAAATAAAATATGGTGTAACTCCTATATTGTATTTCAAAATGAGAAATTTGTGAACAGTCTCTCAATAAGAGCATTATTAGAATTTTAATTATCTAACAATACTACTGATTTACTTACTTTTCAAATTTTCACAAATTTCATAGATTGTAGTTTGCGCTATTCAGAAATTTATTTCTTTGAAACGCAGCGTAGTAAACTCTAAATAAGGCAACTACTATGTACATTAAAGTAATATCAAAATACAATCTATATCTTTCATTCTTTTAAACTATCTTGATACTATATCGATACGAAGACTATTTACATGTAAAATCTTACAATAGCTATAATTGAGTTCCTGTTTTTGAAATACTGAACTCAAACATTAAGAGACATTTATTTTTGCAGCCTTATAAATTTTCTACCTATATACTTCCTATCTGTATCTTTGATATATAGTGTGGACAAAAATGACTAAGTTAACAATTCGGATGTAGATATTTTCAGTTCATTAAGTCTACTGCAAGTTGGTCGTCAAACGTTTCTTGTCATGTAGGTGTTTTGTGAGATTTATCGCATATATTATATAAATGTTTTATATTAAGTATTGTCTTGTCTTAATAAAAAACGTTTGAAGTATGTCCACATGGTTTAACTGTAAAGATAACCGGCAATACTTTTAATTTTTAAAATTTCCATATCAGTAAATTATATTTAAACAATAGTACGCCCTGACGAAACAAAAATCTGTAGAATATAACACTTAGCTCACCGATTTTTCAGGTATGCTGACACAATCGGTCTTTGATTTTATTGTATAAAATTAATAATAATAATTTATATTACCAATAAATTTGTTAAAATGATACTAAATCTAGGTGTTAAAATGTGAGGTTTGATATGGAAACAAGTAGACGTATTGGTTTTTATTACATTATTTTTATGTAGGGTTTACGATACATTTTAATTTAAAATCTATTAGATTGGAAACAAATATTATTAACGTAAAATATAATAATTAGTTCCTTATAATAAGCATTCAACGTGCACAGGGTGTTGGGGGCTATTGTCTACCGTAGCAAACGCTTTTTTTAACGAACCGTCTTATATTACCCCCAATGTTTGAACCACAAGTACTCATTTTTAAGTCTGAATTGGGTAAACGTTATTCGTGTTAATGGCCAAATCAGGGATAGTATAAAAGATATGACAGCTAAAACGAGAGGAAACATAAAATAGTGCTATGGAAAAAATGTTCCGATAGTAAAGAAATTTTTGTTTTTATGGAATTAAAATAATCTGTGTTGACGTTAGAGAGCAGTACAAAGTATTTTCATAAATAAATTTTGAAATGTTCATTAATCCTGGAGAAACAATTGGAAATTAAAAAATATTACATAAGTGTAATATCTGTTTCATCAGCAAAATATTGAATTGAATATCTGCATGGAGGTTATCAGAGCTCAAGAAAGATGATTTTTAAATATGTGAGTATTGGAGGGCATTAACATAAATTCAATGCATAAGCTTCGTTAGGTGTGTTGGATAAGAAATTATGGATGGAAAAATGATTTGAGAGCAGATTCATGTTACAGAAATGCGCTTACAAGTATTAATAATAGAATACTTAGTAGGGTGTCAATTTCGTACATAACGTCTGTTTACAGATTATCAGAAGGCATTTAATTCTAGATAAAAAGTATATTTGAATAGGTCTTAAAAATAGAGGATTGTTGCAGATGATAATTCTCGTATATGACTATAAAAAATAAAATCCGGTCGCATTCAATTTTTAAGCGATCTGTCTCTATTTCACTTGTTTTATTAACTGCATAAACTGGGTCTATACTTTTATGTGTAGTTATTATATACATGATCTATTATACTTAAATTATGAATGTGTAACACCATATTGATACACATCAAATTACTTACACTACTGCTCACGGTATGGACAGCAACTATATCAAGCAACAAGAAAAGAAGTAAAAAATATCAACGAAATTGAACAAAAATTAATATTTATTGATTCTTTATATAATTAAAGTTTCAATTCATTAAACTTATTGCTAATATACTTATATATTATATTAATTATACTTTCTTTTCATCGAGGAAACCACCGTTCGCGGCGATTATAGCTTTTGTTCTTCGGGGCATTCTTTCTATCAGTTTTCTTATTACATCTGGTATAATGTTATTCCATTTTTTTTGGAAAATATTCCAAAGTTTTCCTTCGATGTTGGACATTCCTTTCTAACTCTTCTGTCGAGTTCATCTCATAATAATTCAATGGGGTTGAGGTCCGGACTCTGAGGCGGGCATGTCATTACCTCAAGGTAATTTTTACACAACGACGTGTGTTTGGGGTCATTATCATGCATAAATTCAAAATTATTACCGATTAAGCGCAAGCCTGACGGTAGAACGTGATTTTCCAAAATTTCTGGGTAATTCCCTTTTCTCATAATACCATCTGTTTGTATCAAATCTCCCATTCCGGCTAATGAAAAATAGCCCCAGACTACAACGAAACCACCCCAATGTTTCACCATTGGAGCTATGCAATCTGGAAATATTTTTTCTCATGCCGATCGTCTGACGAAAATTTTTCTCTTTTGCCCGAACACTTCAAATTTCGATTCGTCACTCCACAGTACGTTCTTCCACACATCGATTGTCCAATTAGGGTGTAACCTTGCCCATTGAAGTCATTTCTGCTTATTTTCACCTCGTAATAATGTTTTCCGTGAGGCAACGCGACCGTGTAAATTTGCTTCCACTAATCGTCGTTTCACTGTACTCACAGAAATTCTTTTAGCACGGCCCTGATTAAATTCAGCTGTTATTTCAGGTGCCGTTAATTTTCTATCACTTTTGCTAATTAATTTAATTCTTTCGTCGTCAGCTTTGGAAGTACCTTGATGGTTCCGGCCGATTATGGTTTTCCAGACTGCCAGTTTCTTGAAACCGACGAATTGTGAGATTCACTGTCGATTTTTTCACTTTTAAGTTTTCGCCAATACCGCGAACTGAATAGCCTTCACGATGCAAAGTAAGTATCGCTGATCGTGTACACTATCAAGCGGCTTTCCCTGTGGCATTTTGTATACAGAAATTACACTACTTGTAAAATAAACAACTTCACGCAAGGCCATTCAGTGATCTACTGATGGGCACAAGGAGATAGTGATAGGGTAACCGACTCATTTCAGGTAAATTTCTAGACTTTAGCCCCTTATTGACCGTTCCACTATTCCTGATTGTATATAGTTGGAATTATCGTATAATGCTATTGAGATGCAATATCAGGTAATTATAGTTATTGTTAGATAAAATTGTTTCTATCATATTATTCATAAGAATTAGGTATAATAATACTATCACTATTTATTGACATTAATATAATATATATCTCACATTTAACAGAGTAACAAACAAGATGAATGGGGTGGTGGATGTTATATCTTGGATTTTTTGAAAGTCGTTGATATTCGATAATGTCGATTTTCAAAATAATTTATTATTTTGACAAAATTCTATTTAAACCTCCCTTCCCATAGGAACAGTACTAATAAATTAAAACACTCATAATTATGTGTATATATTTATAATATATTTTATTTAAATTATAAAGAAAAACATTACAAGAACAATGGAAGTAAACAATTTATTATGTACAGCATATTTATATTAATAAAGTTATTTAATTCAAGTATGTATATTTTATATTTAAGAACAGTTATAATCATTTTAAAGTGCTGATTTTTAATGTAAACAGTAACGTCTCTGAGAGTACAAAAATATGAGATTTTAGATTTCGACAGCACTAATATAAAATAAATAATTTTATATATTACTAAACAAATTTTTTTCTACATTCAATGAAGACTTCAATTTGGCTGAATTTGTTCAGTTCTTCATTCCAATATTTTAAATACACTCTTCACATATCTTAGGACTCTTCTTATTTAAACTGAAAGTGAGACGAAGCTATTATACTGAGTAATATTTCTTTTCAAAATATCGGCACACAACCCCAGTACTCTTTCGAACCTGCAAATGAAATTATTACAATTGGTAACATTTTTAGTATACTTTTTACATGTTTTATTGCACGTAATACTAAATATAAAGTTTTCTAAATGGCTATCAATTTTTAAAAGAGAGACTTGACTCAATATCAGTTTCATTGCAGTGGTTGAGCCCTGAAGATTTCCCATACAAATGGGTACGAAACGTCGGCAGTAGATACCAAAAACCGCAGTGCAAATGCTGCATACCTAGTATGAACTATAGAAAATATCTTCATTCTTTATGTAGAATAATTACTCACTATATATGGTTTATATATAATTGGGTGTCTCTTATTTAATTTTCATAAGGAACCCTTTAGGGATAATATAAGAACGATTGTTAAATTTAAGCGAATGGTATTTTTACATTTATGTAATACTGAGCCGTATTCGCTAAGAGAGTATTTTGATTTTTAATCTAAAAGGACTTCAATCTTGTGTATTTTGATGACGTTAGTTCTATTAATGTATGTAACTATATCTAGTAGAAATAAAGATTATTATTACCAAAAAGGCGAAAAGAATAATTGGGAATATGCTTAGAAGGATTACCTCTCTAATGCCAGCTGTAAATTATAATTTAATATTAGTTCTTTTGGGAAGATTTAATTTGATGTTAAAATGAGTTCTGCATATGCGAGACATTTTGAGATGATTTTCTAGGATGTGCATCCTAAAAAGTTAAAATCAGTCTGAACTCAGCCGTAAAATATTTACAAAAGTCTGAGGGTTTCGTGAGACAATGGATTAATCGACATACATCAACGAAAAGATGATAAGTAGAAGTGGCAGAGAAGAATATTTATTTTATAATCAGTTTAATGCCTTCACGGAATAGATTAAGCGAGAGTAACGTTATTTGTTGTAATAATTCACAAAACCACTACTATTAGAAAACAATCACGAAAGGCCTTTTGCTTGGACATGCATAAAAGCAAGTTTGATCGAATGTTGTGTTTTCAAATAAGAGTACTTTCTGGGCCTGAATATTCAGACATAAAGTATGATTCTCAGATATAAATCGACATGGAAAACGTACAATAATATCCAATGAATGTTTCAACATGCGGGATTTTGGATTATTGTGTGTGCTAATTAGTAATCAACACGCACGAAGGATGAATAATTTATGTTATAAGAGATTCAGCGTCAGTATGAAAATACCTTGATAGCAATACAGAGGAATGGCTTTAGCAAGTGGACGACGATCCGAAATATAGCAGTTAACTGTGCGTTTAATGGAAGATAGCAAATGCTATTCAAACGAGAGCAAAAGCCTAGGCTTATTCAAAATTACTTTCAATAGGTTGCTGCGTTAAGTTAGATATTTGTTTTTGCTTTGTTCGTTGTGTTGATATAATTTATCTATATTCATCATCTCGTATAGTGATTCTGAATTTTGTTTAATATTGGAGAAGTATATATTAGCAATACATTTAAGAATATTTATTTACTATTTGTCAAAATCAAAGATATAAAAGAAAAAATTTAAAAATAGATGGTGTTTAAAGTAGATAACATAATACGAGGGTAGCCGTTTATATTTCGGGAACAGCAAACAAAAAAAATATTTCATTATCGAAAATACTTTTACTGCTTTTTAAAATATTCTCCTTGAAAAATCGATGGACTTTTGCATTCGTTTAAACCAATCCGAAAAGCATTGTTGCCACTGTGAAGGCGGGATCTCCAAAATATGAGTTTTGAATGCCTCAACTGCCTCTTCCTGCGTAGAAAACCGTTGACCACGAAGTTTATTCTCCACGTGTGGGAACAAAAAGAAATCACAGGATGCTAGATCAGGGCTGTACGGCGGATGGCTCATCAATTCAATGTTTTGCCCGATCAAATATTCAATTGTTTGAACCGACCTGTTGGAGCTCGCATTGTCATGGTGGAGAATGATCTGTCGTTTTCGGTTTGTTCTCCTTATTTCTTTAAAAACTATTGGCAAACAAACAGTTCGGAACCATTCGGAATTGACTATTCTATAACTCTCTAAAGGCACGGTTGCAACGTGACCGGTTTTTCCGAAAAAACAGACGACCATTTGTTTTGATGTTCTTCGAGCGCAAACAACTTTTGTTGGTTTTGGCTCATCTTGAAATACCCAGTCGATTACTGTTTACTATCGGGCTCATACGTATAGATCCAAGATTCATCACCTGTGACGACTTTATAAAAGTTCATTGAAGTACCGCCATTGTATTTTTTGTGCATTTTTTGGCACCAATCGACGCGAGTCCTTTTTTGAGCAGTTGTCAAATAATGTGATACCAAACGTGAATATGGCTTCTTAACGGCTAAATGCTCATGCAGGAACTTATGCACGCTGGTGTTATTAATACCTAGAGGTACCTCGATTTCACAGTATGCATGATGGTCTTGCATTATCAATTCAGACACTGCATTAATGTTTTCCGACACAACAACATTTGTGGGACGACCTTCACGAAATTCATCGTCCAAAGAATGCCGTTCAAGTTTAAATTCACTATACCAACGATATACTGTAGTTTTCGATGGTGCTTCATTACCATATAATGAATTCAGCTCGATGCGTTCTTGTTGAGTTACTCTACGCCGAAAGTTATGAAAAATAATTGCACGAAAATGTTCACGAGTTAATTCCATTTTTTCGCTGACATAAAATTTTCAAGTTACTGTCAACGATAGAAATAGCGACTAGATAATAAAACTATCAAGGTAAATATATTGTCAAAAATGATAAACTTTACGATGCAATCATCAGATCGGAGGCAACACTAACAGTGTTGCCAGTTCCCCAAATATAAGCGGCTACCCCCGTATACAATGGGCCTTAATATTTGTCACAGTATAAGTAGATTCCGGTGTTAATTTTTAGGAAAATGAGGGAAAAATCTGGTATTTGAGTTAATTGGGGCGAAGATAAGAACAAAATTTAAAATAGGCTGCTGCCTACCCAGTTTTCCTTTGACTTCCAAATACTAACGTGATTTCTTCAAGTTCTAGTATTAACTTGAAATCACGTTGATATTTGGAAGTCAAGGGAAAACTGGGTAGGCAGCCTATTTTAAATTCCAAATTGGAAACTGAATTGCAAAGCGAAAATTTGGTGGAAGAGATTGGTATAGAGCTTTTCTTAAGAGAGACAACACAGTTTCTCTTTTTCGGGCACAGCATTCAGTAAGAACAAACACATTGTACCAAGCTACTTTGAGAAGATTTTGAAATTTTTTTATAAAATGTTGGCTTAGAAAACAACTTGAAAATATTTACAACGTGGATGAGAATGGATGCCGTTTAAACTTGCATCATCTACGATGAGTACAAAAAGAGGTCATGTAATTACTAATGAGTATACTAAGCATGGCTCAACTGTAGCCCGTCTCAATGCTATGAATTAAGCTATGTATATCACCAATGATTCTTTTGCTGAATGGTTTAGTAATTCACATGACACCAAAGGGAAGTATGATTCATTAAGTATCTGTAAAATTAATTAATTAATTAATCATTCTATCGCTTGTTTAGTTTATGGTAGTGCATACTACCCACAAATTGCATCCTATGGACAAGACAAGTTATTGTTTATTTCAAAATGACATAAAATTAGCTTAGGGAAAGTGTATGAGTATTGTCAAGATGACAAACGGATTTAGAGCTACGGGAATTTATCCTTTTAATGTCTACATCAGAACATGCTTGTGCTACAAATCTACAAACATTGAGAAAACTTGATGGCAGCAACGCTAATTAAGATTTTTCAAATTCTTTAGGCGAAAATATGCCTCTTATTCATTTAAACGCCAAAAAACACTAGCAGAGTTTTGGATGAAACACACAAAAACAAATTGTAAGGCTCTTCATGTCACCAAGGCGGTCTTTTGTGGTGCGAATTATGGTAAAACTGTAGAAAAAGTCAAGGAAATATTTTAAATGCTTCAACTTGCAAGGACATCTATAGAGCAAAATAAAACTAGTTATGTGATACATGTCACAAACATTTCATCGCTGATATGAAACAATGTGATAGATGCAAACTATCGATGAATGGAAGATGAAGATCCATTTATATGACCTTTCTGGGGGATTAAAAAGCAGGTTATACTGTCTGCTAATATTGGCAACAAGGCCCATGTGCAAAGTTCTTATTTTATTGAGCTTAGATACAAATGAAATAGTAATAAACACCAACAAACCAAAAACAACAATATCACTTTTAATTTAGAAACATGGATCTTTATCTCGCGCTATTTTCCTTATACAAAATTTAATAATTGGGTGGGCTTCGTTTCCCAAACCTAGATTACCACTAAATAACTTTCTCGTAATATAAAAATGATATGGTAGTCGTATGCGTTGACAATTTGGTAGAAGAATTGATATGAAGCCAATATAGTTATCAATTCCTTTATTTATTAATTATTCTGTGCATTAGTGTTTCGTGTATGTATTTGTGTAGAACAAAGCATTTGGTTTCATCAGTTGATTTTTTAAAAGTTGATCATTTTAAACAGACTTTATATTTAGTGTACATACAACAATACTAGATATTAGGAATAAATGCAAAAAGTATTACTCACCGAGCCCTATCCAATTTAACACATTTTAAAGGTCCATTAGCGACTACAGTAGCAGCCCTCGGTCTATCCAAAAGAAGCGCAATTTCTCCAAAATAATCACTAGGACCTAACCTTCCTACCTCAGTGGATTCTTCGCCTTCAGCTCTGTTTTGCATTACAAGAGCAGTTCCTTCAACGATGATATAGAAATCGTCTCCAGGTTCTCCTTGCCTAACAATTGTTTCTTTATCTTCGAAGCTAACCGTTTCTAAAGCGTCGGCTACTGTAAGACGCTCCCATTTATCCAAGTTTTCCAAAATAGAAACCCTCGATAAAAATTCTTCATACATTTTTCTTTTACGTATAGTTGAACCCATTAGAATACGTCTGTAGGAATCCCTATCAATACCCCATAGTTTAACGTCCGTTTTGGCACGGACAGTAGCTGCTCTGGGTGTGCCATAAATTAGGGCGAGCTCACCGAAGCTTCCACCTTCACCGATCGTTGTTACTAATTCATTGTTTACGTATACCTATAACATAAATCAAGTAAGAATTTCTGCAAATATGTATATGTTGAGAATAAGAATGGTATATATGTTTTTAATATATAATATAATAGGTTTCATAACATCTATTATAGCTATCCCTACTGGTTATAAGGAAATATATACGTGTCTTAAAATTTCCAAAATGAGTAATTCGGAAACAATTCGTTTAAATAGATGTTACTGTTATTGCAAGAAAAATTCCTGCGAGTTTATTTTTGGAAACAGAAAGCATTTGTATAATTTTTTAGGCAAATTGGGAGTGAATTATGAATGCCATAACTTAATGATTTACTACTTTATTTTAAAATTTTGCTAGAAACATATTTCATCACACATAATAAATTTATAAAGTATATACGTTATTTCGTGCAATGATTAAGTATTAAAACAAAAGCTTGAATTTTTCGTAATATGCATTTACTAATTATCCGCAAATGCCTGTATCGTACACAGTGTTTTTAACAAACATATTTGATATGGTTTTTTTAACTTGAATGACGTCAAAAAATAGATTTGAGAGACTAGATACTTTAAGAAATTAAATTTAACTCTTGTATTAACAAAAATCATTATTTTATATAAATTTTGGTGTGGTGTTGTCCTTTATCTAAAAATAGGGAAATCCTGCTCTTGCTATCCAATGACTAAAAATCTACACGCGGTTTTTTCAAGTTATTACATCTCTTAAATGTACTCCATTAAGATGAAGACGTTTTTAGACAAATTTAATAAAGTTAAACCTACTTTGAATTGAAATAAAGATTTTTAAAATACATTGCGTAAAATTTTAAAGATTTAATGAGAAGCCTTTTGTTCGCCTTTAATTTATCTACCATAAATTGTACACTGGATTGTACTACATTTACATTTGGAGTGTAGTTTGGGTCTTTCTGCTTCTTGTGTCGTCCTTTTCATTCTCGTATACCTCATTTACTCTCATAGTACCACTTCAAAGCACTTAACTTTTCTAAAGTATCACTAGATGTCGTCTTAAGTTTTAAAACTTAAATAGCACTTTTATCATCGTAGTTTAGTGTTCTATAAAATTTGCATCCTACTTTTTTTTATAAATTGAAGGTGTGCAAAATGATAACTCGTATTATGGATCAACAGTCGGCAATTACAATGATTGCAATTATTAATTGCTTTTTTAATATTTGAATGGAAAGTAAATTTTTTTTTCTTTGATTTGGGAATTTCTCATATCATGTATTTTACCAAACTCTAAACATACTCGTATGTATAGGATGTAATAAGAATTTTACTATTTTACTTCAATTGTTTATTACAAGATTAACTAGGGTTAATTTTTGGCGGCAATGTTTTGTGTTATGAAATACTTTTATAAATGTGTATGAAGCAAGTTCGAACGAAAAATGTAACAAAATGCATATAGTATTTATAAATGCCACAACGTAATTATAAAGATTATATACACTTAACAAACATTATAATTTTTGCCATTTAAAAATAAATAATATGAGGTTGCTCAAACAACTCGTATGTATGAATTACACTTTTAGTTTATAAATGGTACATACGAATTGTAAAAGAATATATTTTTATGCGTCAAAAATGTTAAATGAGACCGTATAGCTCCCGACTACTTAAATTAAGGCAGGTTCTAAAAAAGTATAGGGAATATAGCACCGTTTATTCATTGACTTTAGGCATTTATAATTTTGTAACCAGAAAGGAAGTTTTTCAATGAAGTAAAAGAAATGAGGTTCCTTGATAATTAAATTAATAAGGCTGGTAAAGATGTGTATAGCAAAGAACAAAACAACAAGAACAAAAGTAATTCTTGGCAATGATCAGGAATTGACTTAAAAAGGAACCTGAATATCGATAATCTATGCAATATTGGTTCGAAAAGAATAAGTCGAAAAACAATGATCTCAGCATATACTGATTACATTAATAGTACATAATATTTGGAAAATGCGGCAAGTGGGCAGGAACTGAGAATAAATATAACAAAAAAGGTGTAGGCTAAAGTTAAGATGAACAAGGTTATGAAACATTTAAGATCTATAGGTTTGGCCAGGTGGAAAAAGAATGCAAAATATCGCAAGGAATGGGAAAATGCGAAGGGTACTAGGAAAGTTTTGCAATATGACGCAACAATGCTAGGAAGCTGCTTGTTGCTGCATGTTGAAACATGTTCATACGTGTATAGTAGCCGCCGCGCCATGTCGATGGGCTCAGTTATTCATTAGCAGTGAGATTGCAAAGTGCTTGCGATGGCATCGTGGTCACGAAATGAGATAAGGGCAGTTTTGCGTTATAATTTCATGCGTGGCTTAAACATAGACCAGTGCTTTGAAGAAATGACTGTTGCACTAAGTGATGTTTGTCCATATCGCACAACGATATTCAAGTGGTATAGAGAATTCCAAAAGGGAAATTTAACTGTGGAGGATACTGAGAGGCCGGGAAGGCCACGAACGTCAGTTACGGAGGAAAATGTTACTACCGTGAGGAAAATGCTTGGCGAGGACAGACGAGTGACCTACCAACAGATAGAGGGTACTTCAGGCCTAAATGCACCAGCAATTCGTTCGATTCTGCATGATTATTTGCACGTGAAGAAACTTTGTTCTCTCTGGGTGCCGCATCGACTGACTGAAGAGCGGATGACATAACGTGTGGCTTGGTGCCGGGACATGCTAAAAAAAATTAATAAGCGACAATCGGTATGTGAACAACATCGTGACAGGTGACGAGACTTGGCTGTACTACTACGATGTGCCGACCAAAGCTCAAAACAAAGTTTGAGTCTTTGATGATGAGGACACACCAGTAGTTATCAGAAAATCTCGATCTGTAAAGAAGAAAATGATAACTGTATTTTTCAAATCGAGTGGAATTATGGAACGCGTCATTTTGGACATACAGAAGACAGTCACAGCTTAGTGGCATACTGAACAGTGCCTGCCTAAAGTCGTTGAATCTATGAAGAACCTGCGGCCAAAGTCAAGAATGGACACATGGTTCCTCCATCACTTAATGCACCAGCTTACCGCGGCAAAGCTTGCACCGAATACTTGACCACGACTGGATTGAAACTTGTCGAGCACCCTTACACTTTGTATAATGGCTAGTTCAGAAATGTTGAAAGACGAGTGAGTAATATATAGTGCATCCGCTACGATGGGAAAAACGTGAAAATTTTATGATCTCTCGCTTGGATACATTTTACAACGGTTGGCTGCGAGTGGCTATTAAGTCCAGTAAAATTAGATTAAAAACTCCCAATAATAACACCAGAGAATAAGTAATTATGCACTAGTTATGCATATTTCGGTTATTTAGTTCTTGTTTTTGTTGATTTATTTCTTGTTATTAAACGTTACATATTAAGGCAGTTGTGTTATAATTCACCTATATCTTACAAAATTTATTAAAAGAACTAGGAAATATTTACAGAAAGTAAATTTAGATTTTGTAAGCTACTGATAAAATCAAAAGTAATCTATATCTCTGAATGAAATGACTCAGTTCGCCTGGATTTATTACTGATGACTCGAAATTAACAAGGCCAGGAGTAAATATATTGAAATTAAAAGCAAGTATGCAACAAAAAAAAAATAAATAAGGCACCCTATGGAAAAAATGGAAGAGACTAGAGAAATTAATATTATTTGGAAGATACCAAAATGGAAACTGAGGAAAGACGTGCGAAAAGGTTGCAGTAATTAAGAATTTAGAGATTAAAGTGCTCAGAAGCTAGAGGAATGACGCCAATGACACGGAAAAGATGTTTATTATTCTAAATTCTGAGTATTAGAAATTATTACTACATCAGCATTAGTGGAAGTAGTTGTCATAAAAACAAATACTTTAATTACAGAATATTAAAAACCGTTTAAAACTCAGTCACTGTATAATTAGAAATCATAATTTTAATATTTAATCATAATGAGAAACAGAAAACGAAGATTTCACTTAGCGAAAAATTTATTCGGTACGCAAAACTTAGTTAACAATAGATAAGGTATGAGATAAAATTTTTATTCTGAGATTAGCCATGAAAAAAATCAGTCTTGTCTTAGATTGATTTTACCTACTAGTTTGTCATTCTGCTACTTCCTACCATTTATTCTGCGACATTTTTTAAATAAATTTCAATCACATAAACTGTTTGTTGTTCATTAAATACGAAAGTCATTATTTAGTGGCAAATTTACGCAAATACTTGATAAATAATCTCAACTTGTCAATTTTATTTATAAATGACAGTTATGACTGCTATATCTATCTTTCTTGACCATGGTCGATTCTGAAAAAAGTTTTGTAGTCACACCTTATAAACACATATAGATGATGTAACTATTAATTCTACAAAGGCCTAAAGGAATTATTGAATCTTCTTACTGATAGCTTTTCTTTAAATTTTTCAAGTTCATAAGTTAGTTTTCTCCTTTTCCTTACTGACACGATCTTCGATATACATATTTATAATGTTATATTTTCGTTTTTGTATATTAAATTTTAAAAATCTACCTTAGGATAATGCAAATAACGTATTATTGGAAAAACATTGCCTTCCAGTTGCAACAGAACGAGAACGCGGTATCTCGCATGTCGGTAACAAGATTTCCAGAGCGTGTATAGACAGACACTTGCTATCTCGGTGATTTGCTAAATAGATGAATGTTAAAAGGAATCAAATTCAAGTATTAATAATACCCTGTTTACTACATTTGTTTCAAGGAATTCATCTATCATCAGGTAATCTTGTGTTATTAACGAACGATTCCTTTGTAGAGTTTATCGTACCTTTTCGATACAAAAAAAAACATTCATCTAATTGGCAAATCGCCAAGATAGTATCTGTCTACACACCCTCTGGCAACTTTGTTGCCGACGTGCGAGATAGATGCGTTCTCGTTCGATCGTTCAATACATTCGTGTTGTTTTACGATAGAGAGTGGCACTGTCTTTTCATTTTTTTTTTCTGTATCGAAAAGGTATGATAAACCCTATCCCCTGTCGTTCATTAATAACACAAGTTTACCTGATGATAGGGGTGAATTCCTTGAAACAAGGTGTTATTAATATTTCAATGATTCCTTTTAGTATTCAAATAACGGATTACTTATGTATGTAACAACCAAGTTTAGAAAAGTTTGGGGTGTTATCCAATACACAACATGAAGTTTTTTAGCATTTCTATAAATGTATATTATATTTTAAAACATTTACTATGGTTTTTCACCATTATCTCTGTTTTTGTTTATTTTTCAAGCATGTATACGGAATGAGATATAAACAGTAACTGGTACGTAATATCTAAAGGACTTCGTGGACTGCTATTTTCTCAGTTTTTATATTTTTTGCGTAAAAGGCATTAAAGCGATTTTAATGAGAATATTGACATTACCTTAAATGTAGGAAATTCAGTTATCTTTTCGATATTCTAAATGTACCTATATACGTATATTCACAATTTATGTACTTTTTACTTTTTATTTTTCTTCAAAACCTACTTATTTTCAACAAAGCAATAAATGAAGCTACATTTTTTTAAATAAACTTTTTTCTCTAGGGGCTGACATCTAAAAGAATCGATATATTATATCCTTTTAATAAATTACATTGTTATTAAGTTTCCACTTGTACATGTCTTCGCTTGTTCTTTCTCATATTTTGATAAAAGGGAGACTACAATACACACATAAGTACATACATGTATATATCGAAAGAACTTATTGTTGTACGTAAAGAATATTATCGATTTTCCTTTTAAAGGCATCTATCAATATGTCTATCGTTGAAAATGTTCATGAATTCTAAAGAATTTTGTATGAGATTCATTCTTTATGACATGCTTTTGTAGAAAACGAAGTCATGCATATTAATTATTAATGTTCGTAAATGTAGGTTTAGTTATATTATTCACTAGAATACTATGATATAGAATCTTAAAGATACTTCCTTTTGTCCTTAAAATTATGCAGCGCCACTTGCTATGTGGTGTCTATTTTTTGTTTACTTAATGAATTTTGTATTTTATTGTAATTCACTTTGTAAAACATACTTTTTGTCAAACTTTATATATTTATTCGTAATATTTTGTACTGGCACCATAATAAAATTAAATTTTCCGTCTAATAAATAGTTGTTTTTAATTACATTTACTTTTCATATATGATTTTGTACATTTATTTCAATATTAAACTTTGTGTGTGAACGTATAGTGCCAAGTTTTAAAGTTTTTATGACATATGAATTGCTTAAACTGGTCTAGCAACTGTTTAACATTTAGTTCATTAAATATTAATATAACTTCGTGCAAGGTATTCAGATATTCAGATTCTTAATGAATTATGCAATGTCGTAAACGCTGTTATTTGTATTTTCAACTTCATTTCTACATTTTACTTTCGACTAACTTTGGTAAATTTAGTGAAAAATTCCTTTATGGAGCAACCGATTGTCGGTCGCTCTGACAAGTTCAATATAGGTTGAGACTTGTTCAACCATAATGATTATCCACATTATACAATCGTATTCAGGTGGTCTAAGGAGGAAAAGAGGGAATTTTAGCTTGGAAAGTATTTTGAGGACAGGACACATCGTGACGTTGCTGAGGAGAAGATCGTTGTTAGAAAGAATCTTAAGTCAGATAAGTACGAGTTATCACGAGATAGAACATCAGCGCATTAATGCATTGATAATTCATACGATTCATACACTTTCAAGTGAGAGAAAATTCCTATGGACATTCCATATCAATCGCAATGCTCGTGTTTAACCAGAAACATTTCGTTATATTAACAATAGTTTGACAGATAAACATAGCTTTATTATGTCCTGTTCACTAAAGTACAAAGTAAAGTCTGGTCTTTTAAAGCTAAAGGCCCGCTTGTGTCTGTACAGAATGGTGGTCTTTTTTACCGCGAGCGGTATAATAAACCTTATGTTGAAAACACAAAACGGAGCATCGCAAGAGCCTGCTTAAAGTTATTGAAACATTCAAAAACTTGCCTTCTTATCGAGACCAAGCACTTAGTTTTTCTATAACACTTTGCTCCAATATTTATACTAAATATCTGGTAAAAATCGGGTTGAAGCTGCTGAGATATTTTATCCACAACCCATATCACCCCTTTTATGCGACACTACGCTGTCTCATTAAGCTGTTTCTCCTATGAAAAACAAGCTGAAAGGGAAGAAGTTTTCAAAGATGAGGATCATCTCAAGACAGGGAATGACGGGCGTGCTAAGCTTTCAAAAGAAACACGGCAAAATTGGTTTGATGATTATTTTCGAAGAATGGATAAGTGCGTAGAATGTTGTGGAAGTTATTTTGTAAGATTAGGAAAATTAAAGCTCTATTGCAAATTTTTGTAGTTCCTTTTGTATAAGTACTTGATAAGTCTTATAATAGCATATATGCAATTTCATCAGTAATGTCAAATATCTTTCATTACATTTGGAATTCGAATGTGGGAAGTCTATGTTATATGGAATAAATGTATCTGTTATGTATAATACACTGCTAACTAAATTGATCTGCGTCGATCTGATATATCGTCTAAATTTTTATACTTTCTAAATTATTCTCCAGTATGATGTGTCGCTTTCAACGTAATTTATTTTTGTTTTTGGTAGTTGGTCATGTTAATCACAATTTGGACAATCGTATCTTTTTTTGTTCTTTCTCCTAGTGGTGTATAAAACTTAGAAACGCTTTCATATACTTTACAGGGGCAGTAAATGACATTTTTGGTTAATTTTATGTCTACATAAGATAGGAGAATGTCAGTTTCCATGCATTTACAATAAACAGCGCTCATATTAAATTCGACTCACCTATGTAGATAACATACGACTCTTGTGGAAGTGATTGTATACATAATTCGGTCTAAATTATTTATATAAATGACTAAAACCATTTTAACATTTTACGTCGACAAAATATAGAAGTTCGACTTTTATCACTAATATAAAAAGCTGCATTACTACAATTGTCACAGTCTTCTAAAGAAATATACACTCAGCAAAAGAGTCTGGGCATGATGAAATGTTTTCAACAGTTCCCTTTAAAGTATGATATGGATTACCGTTTCCCCCATCGCAGCCGAGCTTTGTAATTTCTGATGTTAATCTTCTTTGTAGGCTTTTCACGTAAGATTAATACATTTTCATTATTTTAGGCTGTGAGTCAACAACCGAATTATCATCTAAATTTCTGAGTTCTTTAATATACACTCCGCGCAACATGAATAGGACCAACTGCATATATGACATTTGTAGTTGGTATAAACATGGTAGCGCGCTGGAATTGTTATTTTCGAAAATAAGAGGGTTGATAAAAAGATGTATGTAGGTACCAAATATAATTTTTGTAAAAGTCAGTGCAAATGTACGTTACTAATGACAATAAGTAGAGTAATTAAACGCCACTTGAATACGACCAATCTACAAAATAAAAGATTCGTTTGCAATAACAAAATACTTTATTGTTCAATAATGAGTACTTTTGCCATTATTTCTTATAACCTCAAATAGTCGGGATGGAATGGAATTATACAGGGTTCTCAAGTAGTCAACGGGAAGTTCCGCCCAACTTCGTTTCAGCGCCTGCTCTAGTTCGTCAGCGCAACTGAATTGGGTAGCATTGGAGTACAATTTACGCGACAACCATCCCCAAACATTTTCTATGATGTTCAGGTCGGGGAGAGCGATGGCCAATCGAGAACCTCCATGCCTTGTTCTTGAAACCAGCGTCGAACAATACGCGCGGTGTGAATACTGGCATTATCCTGTTGGAAAATAAATGGCCCACCTGCCATAACGTTGGAAAATTTGTCTTTCACCTGTTGCAGCAGCTGGACGTACTTTTCCGAATTCTGTCTGCCCCTCACTATTACTAAATCAACAGGTCCGTTATAGGAAACAGCTCCCCATACCATGACTGAACCAACATCGGCTCGCCTTCGTGACTGAATCACTTCATCTTTACGTAAATCGTGGAAATAATAAGAAAACCCATCCGGGCCATCTAAATTAAACTTCTTCTCGTCACTGAAAATAACAGTTTGCCATTCTCTTGTTCACCCCATTTTTGCTTGAGCAAACTGAAGACGTGCAGTGCGCTGAAATTCCCTTAAAGGAGGCCGTCTCATTTTCAAACGTTTTAAATGCGGACAGGTCTTCAGTAACTTCTGTACAGTTCTTACCGATGCATTCGTTACAACGTTATTCGCTATTTGTCTTGCCGTTAATGCCGAATTCGATGCTTCGCGTAATATGGCTCGACGTTCTCTCTTAGTTGTAACGGATGTTGTTCGCCCTTTAAAACGTTTTCCATCATTCTCGGGATCCCTAATAAAATTGTTCACAACCTGGTGTGATCGACTTATTTTCTTTGCAGTAGCCCTTGAGGAATACCCTTCTTGATGGAACGCTTTAATTTTTCCAATTTCTTCCATACTTAAGCACTTCTGTCGTCCCATCGTTGCACAATACCCTTAATTACAAATGCTTGTTTATCCTGATACACGTTGTAACTCGACACTCATCCGGTAGCTTACTATTAAATACTGGCCGTATCCAACCGGCGCGGTGCATTTTATATGTATGTGGTACTTACGTCATCCAATGCATAACGTTAGGCACTATTGCGCAATAATGGGTATTATTTGCCATATCATATCATTACAAACTTGCATTATATTTTTAGTAAATGAATTGTTTTTCAAACCATGGAAAGCTTGCAACAAGTCGGGTGGTCCTATTCATGTTGCGCGGAGTGTATATACTTTCCAGTATACCTTCAATAATAATTCTGTTTGTGTTCAGTCATTTTCAAGTAGTCTGGCAACGTGTCCGTTTCTCCAATGTCGACAGTAAATTTTGTTTAATAGTCTTAGCAATCTTACCAATACTTTTAAGAGAAATACTTATTCTCTAGCAATTTTTGGAGATTAGAGTTTCGACTCGTTTTAAGAATTTCTATATTCGTGGGGAAATATATTAAATAATTATAAATTATGTCTATTAGAATTGTATTATGCAGTTTTACTCATATGTATTTAAATTAAATAAAATAATTTGAAAACGACGAAATTTCTTTTAATAATATTTTATTAAAAAAATAATATTGCATCGCCTTTTGTTTTGATCACTACATATATGTATCCTTCGTGGCAAACTACATACAAGAACATAACAATCTTCTCTGGTTAAACTAGCTCACATTTCAAACATTGTTTTTTAAATTTCTTTTGAAGCACATTTAAATCTTGCCACTTTTACTTTTAAAATATGCCACAAATGGTCGATAGGTTCTAAATCAGGACTCTGTGGTGGCCATTTTAATACCCGCACTTTATTTTCATTAAACGCGTTGCCATACGTGATTTATGACGAGGGATATTATCGTGCTGAAAATAACATTATGGTATGTCTTCGTCGAATAATTTTAAAATGGACGGCTTCAGTACTTCCTTCAGTATAGTGATATAGTGGTCACTGTTCATACGATCTTCGCACAACGTCAGACGCAGACATACACTCCCAAACCATAATACTACTTTCGCCATATTTAATTATAGGTGTGACGGTCAGATATGCATGCTTCCTCCTATCTTCTATGAACATATTGAATATTAGACTATCCGAAAAAAGCTACAATGTAAAATAAAAAAGTTATCCGATAATCTATTTTTGTTTCTTTAAAGTGCGGTATATAATATAAACAAAATAAAATAAAAATATAATAATATAATCCGAATTATGTATGTTTACAGAATAAAAGATTATTTCGTACATATATCAATATTAAATTTATCCGAGAATACAATCTTTGTCCAATTACCGATTGCCTAATTTCCGTATTTTTTTCCTGTATTCGTCTATTAACTGTGGTTTTTACCATGTCTTGTGTCCGCTCAAACCAGCATTTTCAAGGCTTTTTTAGTGTTTGAACAGATATGACTATTCCATGTTGTTCGAGTTTGATAGAGTTCTTTTGAGAATTTTTTCCTATCGCGTAAATAAATTTGTTCCATTCTGTAATCTTTGGTTTTCGATTACTTTTCTGTCTGTTAGAAAACGTTTCTGTTTCCTCGCATCGTTTAATGGTACCAATTGCACATCGTGAACACTTCAGTTTCTTCAGATATTACAGGTAATTACTGTTTCGTGAATACAGTAAATATATTTGAAAATGCTCGGTGTACATTAATTCGTGTGATTATGGCATTATGCGTTAACACTAAACTATGATCACAGCGTAAAAGAAACTCAATATAAGAAATTCACTTACAAAGACCAACGATTATATTCTCGTAAGACTAATATAACAAAATCAGATATTGCCTTTTGTTTGTTATTTATAAATATAGTAGCTAGCTATGCATTATACCTTATATAATAAAATTTCATTTACATATGTACCCAAAGTTAAATATATGAATATCGTATTCACTTTCTTCACAATTCAAAGATCAATTTCAACAAATCGAATAAATAAGCAATCATTTGCTTCGTAATAATGCGAATAAATAAATCTGTTATGATGTCACTAGTAATATTGTTGCAGATTAAATGTAAACGACACAGACGTAGACGTTGACCTTCACAATTTGTCCATAAGTATTGCTCTTGGACAATTCTTCATTCTCAAAAACCAAATAAAGTCAAAGTATTGTTTCTGTGTTAAACTACATTTGAAATTTGTTACACAAAACTGGTTTCTTTCAAACGCTGTGTAATTAAAACTAGTTCACTTAAATATGAAATATCAATTAAATTATAAATTGGGAATGCTAAATGAATTATATGCTAGAAATATAAAATTTTACAAATGACAGTTCAAAAACGCGGGGTCCCCTTACACTAACAGATTCTAGAAATATTCCCAGCAGCCATCGTATTTTTAGGAACATCTTGATTATGTAGCTTTTTGGATATTTTCATGTAAATCAATGTCCTAATGATATAGGAAAGCATCCACAAAGAAATAATGTTCTTAAAAGTAAAACATATGTGTACAACTTACCTCAACTTCACCTTGATCAATAACATAGAAGTTATCACCCTCTGCACCCTGTGTTATGATTGCTTCGCCTGGTAAACAGGTGACGGGAAACATAGCATCAAATATATCGGAACGTTCGTTTTCATCAAGATGAGAAAATAGAACGTTTTTAGCAATGGCTTTAGAAAGGGCGGCCATTGTCTTGTAGTCCTTTGGAACTACCTTCTTGACGTAGCTGGTGGCATCTTCTTCAGTCACCGGTTCCGCGGAAATGCCACCGCGACGCTTTACTTGCTGTTGAGTATGTACTGGAAGGGGCGAGAGATCTTCGGTATCTTCAGGAGAAGCTGCTTGTTGCTTGGCATCGAGTGCTTGTTCCTGTGGACAAAGGACTTAATTATATATACATAATTCTGCATTAAAATTTCCGTATTTAATCGGTAAATTAACTTTTATTTGGTAATTCTGTTTCATTTGATATTTACCGTTAAGTTAAAGATGCTAAGATGCTTTAACAATGATACGAGGGTTATTTTTTTAATAAGGTCTGTTTGTGAATGAGAGTAAGAATGACGCACCATCGTCGCAGCGCGCATGCGTGTCTGCTCCCGGCATCCTTTGCGCGCGTTTAGACGCAGTATGCAGCCTTATCCTCTGTCTTTGTGTTGAGTATAGACGTTTATAATGTTTAATAAAATTGATTCGCCCGTTGACTAAAATACGATCAGAAATTCGATTCTTGAGTGCAAGAATTGTATGGCGAGAGGCACAACAATCAATCTAGTGTGTATTGTGTAACCTTGAGAAAACTCTGGCGAGTCATACAAAACAAGCGACGTGGCCTACTGTCTTTCGGTGTGATATTGATCTATGATAATGCAAAGCCACAGGTTTCTGCACAAACACAAAATCTAATCAGGTCTTTTGGATCGAAACAACTAGATCGCCCATTTTACAGTACAGACCTTGCATTCAGTGACTTTCACCTGCTTCGGTGCTTAAAAGAGTTCATTGGTGGTCTATAGTACAACAACGACGAAGAACTGACAACTGTAGTCATGGATTGAGTTTCTTCCCAGGCTGTAGATTTTTTTGACGCAAGATTTCAAAAATGAATAAAACGTAGAATACAGAAATAAACATATTTTAATATTTACAGTATTCTTCTTTTTATTAAAAAACGGACCTTATCTAAGAAATAACCCTTGTAGTATATGTGGTTATTACACGAGTAGATGGATAGGATTATATTACACTGACATATAACAAAACGAAATATCGATGACATAATAGTAGTTTGTGCATAAATTGCTTAAAGCTACTACTTTTCCAAAGAATGCCGAGGCCTGCAGCAAATCAAACGAATAAGAAAAGTTCTTTGCGCATGTGTTGTAATAATAGTATAAATACGCTATCAGGTCAATGTTTTGTTTGTTTAATGAAACAATACAGTCGTATAGTTACAGTTTATTTAGTTCAGACTTTTATAGGTAAAATATACTGTTTAGTTTATATAGTAGCTTACAAATATCGTTGGGAAGTTACAATTAACAAGAGGTAAAGGATAGAAGCAAATGAATGTTACTTAATTCTGAATACGACCGTGTCAGTTTTTTGAATATATCAAGAATAACATGCTACGAACCATAATGGAGAGACGTGAGCACGCACAATCTTGGAAAATCTAAAGTTAATGTGAACTTGAACGTTATTTATATCAATTGCTAAACTGGCACCATTGAGACACACGTAATGTTCCTTAAAGATGACTAAATTTCTTCCCACAAATTTTATTGAATACAATATTTCAAAATTTTTTATACGCTTTCATAATTTGTATTAATAAATTAAATAATTTTGTGCTCCTTTCCCAAAAATATTATGAAGGGTATAATATTTCGATATTCATCTGGGGTGGCATTTATTAAAATATATTGATCAAACGACAAGAAAGTTTATTATTTTGACTCAATATTACTCGGTTTTTAGTTTAATACACATACTAAGTAATGCTTTATCTTTGTCACGGAAAAAGATCAATACTACCCTCTAACGCGATCCGTACGTCCCTGCTTTCGAATATATTGTATAAACACAACTAGTGCGAAGAGCTTAATATTTGAAAGTGAGTACTAGGTGTACCGGAAAGTCATTATCAGTTTAACAGATGTTGCTAGGCTTAAGTATGCAATGTTATAATTTGACACATATGTCATTTTATTCTACTGGCATCAAGCTTCAAAGCCATATATGTTATATTTTGCGAAAGTAACACAGTCAGTTCAAAAGAAAGTCTGAAAGAAAGTCATCGCTTGCTGGTAGAAACTTACGGTGAGCATGCTCCAACCATAAACACATGTGAGGCGTGGTTTCCACAATTCAAAAGTTTGCAAGACAAAGAAAGTTCTGGTAGGCCGAAAAAGTTTGAAGATGCGAAACTGCAAGAGTTGCTGAAGCGTTAAATGTGGCCCAAGAATCGATTAGCGACTGATTACGAGCAATGGGAAAAATGTTAAAATGGGTGCCATCAATTGAATGATAGGCAAATGGAAAACCGAAAAATCGTCACTTCTGCATAGAATCGTGACGAATGATGAAAAATGGATTTATTTCGAAAACTCTAAGCGTAAAAAATTACGGTTATTACCTGGCGAAATCAGCCCGTCAACCCAACCAAGACCAAATCGTTTTGGTCGCAAGACAATGCTGGTGGGACCAGAGTGGCGTAGTGCATTACGAACTATCGAAACCTGGTGCAACAGTTAATACTGATTACTAGCAAAAACAAATTATTAATTTGAACCATGCATTGATAGAAGAACGTCCAGAATGGGCTTGAAGACACGGAAAAGTGATTTTACAGCACGATAACGCGCCGTCCCATACAGCAAAACCGGTCAAGGAAGCGTTGAAAGCACTTGGTTGAGACATAATATCGCACCCGTCGTACTTTCCAGACCTTACCCCGTCCGCTATCACCTTTTCGCGTCAATGAGACCCGCGCTTGCAGAGCAGCACTTCGCCAATTTCGAATAAGTTAGAAAATGGCTCAATGAATGGTTTTGCACAAAGGACAAACTGTTGTTTTGGGATTGCATCCATAAATTGTCTGAAATGTGGGTAAGATATGTAGAATCGAATATCCAATAATTTAAATAAATAAATTTTTACATTTTCTTGAAAATTATGTAGTTTTTTTTTTACGAAAAAACCAGTAATGACTTTCCGGTATACCTGGTGTATATAGATCTACCTTAGGAATGTGGTATTGATATTTAGCTGTGACCAGAGGACGAACATTACTTTTCAAAAGGCTGTACATATGTATTTATAATTTTGTTCTACTTTAGTTCTGTAGTTTTTAGAAAATAAATCAGGTCAAGTAGAAAATCACAACTTTCTGTAATACTTCTTCTCTAATATCAAATTATTAATTGACTATCTAACTTATTTTTTAACATCAATTTCTAATATAAAAACGTAAGAAATGTCAGTTATTATATTTGCTTTGTCACACTAATGGTATATGTACGTACAAAAGATGAATTTAGCGTAGAAATTCTGGAGACGACATATCAATATATTATAAAAGGATTCCAACAAAACCAGGAAATTTATTACTCTGCTGACCTAGATAACAGAAAAAGGGTGTAGTTTTATTTCGGTCGTTTTATCTAGTTTCCTCAGATATTTTTTATTAAAGTTATCTATAATATATAAAATTTTGATGTTGGAGAAAAGATTTATTTGTGTGACTATTATCAACTTTATGCTTCGTTGGTAAATTCAAATATATATCTTTATAAAGTATATTCAATATTTGTATATAGATATGCGCTTGCATGATGTGAAATTGAAAAATTAAAAAGCGGTAAAAAATTAGAATTCTTTCAGTTTCACATGGTAAAAGCGCATAACTATATAAAATCCCCCCCTGTGGGTTTCATTTAATGTTTCCATAATGAAATTTATGGTATATTAATAGATTCGAATATCATTGTTCTCTGTGATCTAGTGGTCAAAAGAACATATGCGCGGTAAACATAAAATCGTGAGTTCGAATCTCAACAGGGAGCAATAATTTTTTTCAAAAGTTTCTGCAATCTGTATGCGATATAAAAGACAGTAAAAATTAGAATTTTTTTATATACATATTTGTATTTTATATTAAATTAACACTATTTTTTAAGGTCAAATGCTAAATAAGTTTCGATATTTGTTCCAAATTGTAAATGAATAATAGCTTATTTATGGACTAAGTTTAAATGTTATGACAAAATTTTTGAAAATGCAAATTTGCACACAGTATTTTTCGATATTCGATAGTAAATTTGAAGATATTTAATATCGTTTTTGTCTCCATAAACCATATTTAATTAGACACATAAGTATGTATGTGCTTATATATCAGGTCTACGCGTAAGTTCATAGCGTTTTTAGTTTTCAGGATGTAGTTTTATTGTTTAACACATTGTTTTTGAAGTTGTGAAAAGATTGTTTTATTTGTTGACAACAGAAAACGGTCTGTCAAATAGAGGAAAAAAGACAAACAAAACGTAATTGGGGAGAGTGCAGGAAATTGTAGAGCAGCACTTCGCCAATTTCGAAGTTAGAAAATGACTCGTTGAATAGTTTTGCTTAAAGGACAAACAGTTTTTTTTTGGGATGGCATCCATAAATTGCCTGAAAGATGGGCAAGATGTGTAGAATCAAATGGCCAATACTTTGAATAAATACATTTTTCCATTTTCTTGAAAATTATTATGTAATATTACGAAAAAACCGGTACTGACTTTCTGGTACACCTGGTATAATGCAACTTTTTAATTATAGGGACATTATTTTATCGGGTCCAAATTAATTTTACTATGATTAAAGAGAACGGTAATTAACATTAAATAAAAATAATACTTAATAAGAAATATTGTAAATAGTTAAAAAATATTTTTTATTTCAATAACAATAACACAGCATATCACTTTTACTGTTGGGAACTTCAAATGAGTTAAATTAATAAAAAAAAATGAAAGACAAAAATGTATTAATATATATGGAAGAATACAATATCCAGAATAGATTTACAGCTTTATTTTGCTCGGTAGAATTGTGGGTTTCCAATATCCTTAATCAGACCTAGATTATGACGTTTTAATATTAGAATATCGATTGCAGGTGGGTTGGGTTAATTAATACGCCCTTATAACTATTTATTTAGCACAATACAAGATTCAGTGGTGTGAATAAATATATTTTACCATATTTAGTATATACTTATTCCCACTATCCAATAACCATACACACTTTTTTACTATATATTTTTTTTTCATTTTATTTTTTTAAGATTACCAAACAATTTGCAAGTGATAAAATTGCTCTGTTGAGACATGTACAACGGAGTTTTATACTAAAATGTAACCAAGAAAGGTATGCAATTGAAAAAAAGACCATTGCATAAGTCACTCTTTCGAATTAGTACCTGCATTTATACAGTTCAAAATCATTAACAGATATTCTACACAAGTGACAATAAAAAGTTGTTACAGTTAATATAACATGTTCACGTATGCGTTAAAGCGATCGTCGCTGAAGTGTATAAAAACACGCTTTAACACGCTCCTCAGTCAGTATCTAGAAGTTAACTTTTTTCATTAGTGGTGAAGTTTTAAATATCGGCCGAAATGGGATTTGTCAGAGATAGAGACTTGGAGAGTCATAGCTCAATTGAAAAGTGGAAGATTATAATAAAATGTTGCTGAAGTAGTAGAAGTGAATAAATGGGCAATTTTCAAACTTTGAAATTGTTTTTTGGAAACTGGAGGTTTCGACGAAGACAAGGGCAAGGTCAGTCGATACCAATGACACCAAAAAACTTTAATGCAAACTAGATTAGAAGTGAGTTTGTTGTTGTCCCTTCATGGTTATCATTAACGCAAACAGCAGTTTGCATATTTTTGGCTTATATGCCCGAAGACTGTTGGTTTGAATTCCTATTATTGCAGAGCTTAAAAGCTCCCGTAGAATGTGGGTGAATGAGCATATCAATTGGAGTCATATTGACTGGGAGCAAATATTGTTCAGTGACGAATCCACATTTACGTCGCAGTCGGATAAAAGGCATACGTTCACTTGACATGAACTCGGCACACGCAATAACCCAGAATTTGCCTGGGAAATACGAGGATGGTGATGTAATGGTATGAGCGGGGATAAGTACTGGACGACACGACTATCTTTATTTTATGGAAAATGGAGCTCTTGCTGCCTAGAGATATCTGGATGAAATTCTGCAAGGCAATGTTCGTCTATATGCAGTAGTAGTGGGAGAAGAATTCGTTATTATTCACAATAATGCTCGTCTCCATTGAGTAAATTTCGTGAACAAATGGATTAATGAAATTGGTACAGAGGGGATGGAGAGGTCAGCCAAATTTACAGATGGTACACCAATAGAACACGTTTGGAATGTTGTGGGAAGAAGCGTTACTACACGAAATATGCTGCCAAGAACGCTTCAGGTATTACGAGTACGACTAGAGTGGAATAGGTTATGATTCTTCAAGGTATGTTCAACATACTAATTTTGATCTTGCCATTAAGATGGCAAACATATTTAGATGTTCATGACCACCAAAACCATTTTACAAAGTAAAGGCGATATATTCCAATAAAAAAAACCGTATGGGATGGTGACGATTATGGAAAATGTATACAAAGGACGCCTAAAATATGCAGCGATTGATCGTCCTATTTTGAGAAAAGCGTCTAATCTATTTTAATTGCCAAATAACTCAAAATGTAGGTCACAATGTATGTATTTCTCGGAATAGTACAAACAATAATTCGACGTTATTCCTTGTCAAAATAATTAGAAATTAAAAGACGACCAGCTTTAAGAAAATGTCGTTGACATGATCACCTTAAATATACCAGGGAACACATAAGTAAGATTGACTAAAGAATGGTACAGAGTAATCTTTTCTGATGAAAAGAAATTTAATTTAGATTCCTGACAGATTCTGCTACTGTTTCCATGATTTGAAGGAAATAAGAAATTATTTTGTCACGTTGAAGTTCAGAGTATAGCTCGGTTACCATTTGGGGAGAAATGTCACAGTGATTTTAGTGATGCAGAAACTCTATTATTTCTATATATTTTTCTTATAGGAAAATCGGCTGAATACCACATTTCACCACGTCACATTCATGGCAACGCGAGAAGACGTGTTGCCGTGAAATATGAGGTAGTAAAATGTGGTGTTGTTCAGTCCAGTTGTTCGCAAAATATTGAATGTGAGATTTCAGTTTGTCTCATCCTTTCTTGCGACAAATTTAGTCTCAAGTGGCTTCCTTTTATTCATCAAACTCGAAGTTTTCTTTGCTAGAAAGAAAATTCGGATGAAAAACTTCTTATACATAGCAATGGAACAATAATTTGAAGATTTTGAGTAAGATTATCACAAAAATAATAGCACTTCAGCATTTTTTTAAATAAAAAAATAAAAATAATATTATAACTCATTTGTTTCATTTCATGTGAAATCATTCTTCTAGTTAACACTTTTCCATCATTCTGCTGGGAGGGATATTGGTCTCATATACTCGATTTAGGGTTTATTTAGTTTTGTGTACTTTTTTCTAATGTTTAGGACATTTATTACAGTTTTTTAAATATATTTTTGTACTCCTCCTTTCATAGGAAGTGAAATACGAATTGCTTTACATCAAATTTGGTATAAAAATGTTAGAATCTTAGTGACAAGTTTAATTTATCCAAAATTAATTCATCACAGACATTATGCAAGGAATAGTGATTTAGAGCACTCAATTTATGTAAATAATCAATATGATAATGCCGAGAATTTTCATTATATGAATTTAACATTTAATATGGATCTATTATTTTCACTAACTTTACAAGTTTCAATTAAAACTTCATCAAGTAGCTTGTTATATATTTAACATGAACATTAGTGAAACATGGATGAACATGTTTAAAAAATACATAGCTATCGAAATAGACACATTGTACATAACAATAAAGATTCGTTTTTTTTTCAAACGATAATTCAATTATAAAATTTTTCGCATCAGAATGTAGCAGTTATTATAATTTCGTAAGTGTCACCAAATTAGAAATGGCTTTAATAATTATTAACAGGAGCTACAGTAATATCAACTAGAGTTTGGCAGAAGTTCCACATTGGTGAATTTAAAAGAATAAATAGGAATAAAAGACAAATGTAAAACTTTATATCAATAAACCAATAGAATTCTAGAAAGAGATCATCTTTTCCAATGAGAGTCCATGGGTATCGAATGGACGAAATTTAGTATGGTGGAAGTAAGAAGAAATATTAAATCCTAAAAATATAAGATTGATTTTTAAACATTATATACGAGGATCGATTGTGAGACGAAATCCGGCAACACCGCTGTGTAGGTATGTTTCCCTACTCCGGATTCCAACCTGCCGCGCTTCGCTACGCCGCTCAGTCTTGGCTCAGTAGCCGTCCGTGATGGAGGTGCCCATTGCTGATCCCGCCGTGTGCGAGATTCGTTCCGTAATTAGGTTCTTGCACGCGAAAAAGACACCACCCGTGGATATTCATCGACAGTTGACAGAGGTGTATGGCGGCAAGTGTATGACCATTCAACACGTGCGTAAGTGGTGCAGGGCGTTTAGTGCTGGTCGGAAGGAAGTCCACGATGAAGAACGGAGTGGAAGACCTTCAATTTCGGAGGCGCTGATCGAGATGGTCCAACGCAAAGTGCTTGAAAACAGGAGGATCACCGTCCGTGAACTTGTTGCTCGGATTCCTGGGAGTTCTTACGGTACAGTTCAAAGAGCTTTGACTGAAAAATTGGGGTATCGCAAGTGTTGTGCTCGATGGGTACCGCGTATGCTGACAGTCGAACACAAAGAGAAACGCATTGACTGTGCTCGCCAGTTTCTGCAAAAGTGTCAAGAAGATAGGGAAGGATTGTTGGACTCCATTGTTACGGGAAACGAAACGTGGGTGTTTCATTTCACGCCCGAAACGAAAGAAAAGTCCAAACAATGGCGTCGCTCAGGGTCACCAGTCGCAAAGAAGTTTAAACAAAGTCCTTCTGCTGGCAAAGTCATGGCCACTGTTTTTTGGGATCGCAAGGGGATACTGCTGATCGAGTTCATGGAACCTGGGACAACAATCAACTCAGGCAGTTATTGTGCAACACTAAGAAAACTCAGGCGAGCTATCCAGAACCGCCGGCGAGGACGACTGACAAAAGGTGTAACGCTGCTTCACGACAACGCCCGCCCTCATGTCTCCCGTCAAACCAAGGAACTTTTGACCAGCTTTGAATGGACTGTCATGCCCCACCCACCTTACAGCCCGGACCTCGCGCCTAGTGATTATCACTTGTTCCCCAAGTTAAAGGAACACTTGAGTGGGCAACGCTTCCAGAACGACGATGAAGTCAAAGAAGAGGTGAAACGCTATCTGAACGGGCGCCAGGCAACGTTCTACGACACGGGGATACAAAAATTGGAACACCGTCTACAAAAATGCTTAGAAAGAGATGGCGATTATGTAGAAAAATAGAGCTAAGTGTCCTCTATCGAACGATGTAAATTTTGATGAGAATAAACGATCTTGTATTATTGTAAAAATTATGGGAACCTTATTTCTGGATCGATCCTCGTAGATAATGCAAAGGAGTTTTAAAAAATAATTTTTAACTAGGTATCTTCTAACTAAAGTTAGAAAAACAACGTAAGAGGGACTAATTGTAACCCACTGCCTATCTAGAGAGAAAATGGTTGGGTCTCACATGCTAAAAATATTACCATAGCCTCAGTTATTAATCCAGTAGAGCATATCCGGGAGAAGTCGATCTAGCGTAACCTGAAATAGATGTCTCTTACAAACAACGTCCCTTCACAATAGTAGAATTAAATGCATTCTAAATCTAATGCATGGGTTTTGACAGTTAAACTTAATATTACTCGTCAGTGGAAAGAATTTGAATTTGTGTTTGCGTTCACTATGATATCGTAGCCATATCGTTGTTGTAGGGTTTCGTGAATATGAAATGAAAAATGAATCATTTTGAAACCGATCCGTTCACTCTGAAGTCACCGAATGTTTGTGTATTAAATTATTTAATTATTTGAGGAAACTGGAGGCATCAAAGACCATTGACGATTTGACCATCCACGTACAGTACGGTTGCCGAAAGATATTGGGGGCATTAAAACCAGAATTCTGAGAAAACCACCACGTAGCAAAAAATCATGACATGCAAAATTAATTAGTCATATTATTTAAAAATACTTGAGAGTTGGGGTTTTCGAACCGTATCGGACAATTACTGATCTCAGTTGTTAAAAAGAGCATAGTAGATAAATTGAAGTGGTTATGAAGAATACAGAAATATCCTCTTTACTGATCACAACATTTTTACTGAACAAGAAAAATTTTACAAATAAAATGAGTTTATGTTCAGTCATCTAGTGGAGCTTCCAAACTAATGTGAAGGAACGTCGTTAATTAGCATTGGTTGTGATTTTGTGGGATGTCTTCTGCGAAACCGTCCTGGACGTCGTCGTGAAGCAATTTAACCACGCTCTCTTCCAAAGTCAGCAGTGAATTTTCCAGCAATATTCTATGCCCACCTATAAAGCCAAAATTACTCAAGTTTGGCTTCAACAAAATTTGCAAAGTTTTATTACTACTGAAGACTGGTCGTCTGGCGGTCGGGATCCAAGCCTCTTAGATTACTGATTATGGTCTGGTCTGGAAGACGTACATACTTTGCTATAAAGGATTAATATTGAGACCTTAAAACAAGCTCTGATACGAGCAGTGGTTAACTTTCCAATACACAGAATGTGTGCTGCAATTGATGTCTAGTCAGTATGACTCAAGGCTTTGTTAAAGCCAATGGCAACCATTTTAGGATTTTCATTTTACTGCATTAAATGTCTGTAACAGTATTTATGTCCTTACTATGTAGTTATTTATTCTGATTTGCTGAATGTAAAACTTTTAATAATAGAAAGAAGAACAGTAGTAATATCACTTGCTTCATTTAAAAATAAATGTTAATATTTCTTCTTCTCCATGCACATATAAAAATATGTATCATGTACAATATTTTAATACAAAACTTCAGCAATTCTATTTTATTTAGTTTCTAAATATGATAAATATGTATTAAAACTCATATAGCTAGAATATGATATTAATATACAAATACTTATTTCAGTACTGTAGATTTGTTGCTCATGTCAGAATATGTTGCTGTTAGTGACATACTAATTGCATTGTCATTCGTCAAATATATCTGGTATGTCAGTTGAAAATAACTCGTGTTCAATTAAATTCATGTCAAACTGATTATTCAAATTCTAAATGTGACGCTACCAATAGCATTGACTAACTTCTATAGACTTCAGATAATTTATCGACCATTTTAGATTCAGTAATTAATCTTTGCAAGGTCACTTTCATACCCCCGAGACAAACATTACGAGCATAAATATTTATCTTGCTTGTAATTAATTGCCTGCCAAACGGTCAATAAACATCTTTCCAAGACAACTACGAAATTAATTAATACTAATGCCTTGTTTTGTCACATTGTTTGGAACTTTATGCAAATCTATCTTGACTTAAAATTTAATATTTTTAAATTTAAAAAAATGCCATGGTAAATATTAAATTTGAGTTAATATTATACGTATATAAAGACTCTCCTATTCTAGACACATACAGATATTTTCATTAAATACGAGGGTAGCCGTTTATATTTCGGGAATAGCAAACGAAAAAAAAATTTTTTATCGAAAACGGTTTTATTGCTTTTCAAAATACTCTCCTTGAAAATCAATTCACTTTTGCATTCGTTTAAACTAATCCGAAAAGCATTGCTGCCACTCTGAAGCCGGTATATCCAAAACATGCCTCAACTGTCTCTTCCGGCGTAGAAAACCATTGACCACGAAGTTTATTCATCACGTGTAGGAACAAAAATGAAATCAGTGTGCTAGATCAAGGTTGTACGGTGGGTGGCTCAGCAATTCAATGTTTTGCCTGGACAAATATTAAATTGTTTTAACCCACCTGTGAGAGCTCGCATTGTCATGGTGGAGAATAATCTGTCGTTTTCGGTTTGTTTTCTTTATTTCTTCAAAAACTTTTGGCAAATAAATAGATGTGTACTATTCGGAATTGACCGTTCTACAACTCTTTAAATGCACGGTTGCAACGTGACCGATTTTTTCAAAAAAATAGGCGACCATTTGTTTTGATTTGTTTCGAGCGCGAACAACTTTTGTTGGTTTTGGCTC
This sequence comes from Dermolepida albohirtum, assembly GCA_031893035.1. Lineage (NCBI taxonomy): Eukaryota > Metazoa > Arthropoda > Insecta > Coleoptera > Scarabaeidae > Dermolepida > Dermolepida albohirtum. The sequence goes on along the minus strand of JAVIWB010004609.1, from coordinate 476,807 downwards.
ATCTTGAAATACCCGCACATTCGATTACCGTTTACTATCGAGCTCATACGTATAGACCCAAGATTATATATAAATATAAGTGTTCTTCGAAACACCGCCATTAAATTTTTTGTGCATTTCTTGGCACCAATCGACGCGAATCCTTTTTTTGAGTGGTTGTCAAATTATGTGGTACCCAACGTGAACATAGCTTCTTAACGGTCAAATGTTCATGCAGGATTTTATGCAAGCTGGTGTTACTAATACTTAGAGATGCCTCGACTTCACGGTATATCACATGATGGTCTTGCATTATCAATTCGGACACTGCATTAATGTTTTCTTACAGAACAACATTTGTGGGACGACCTTCGTCGTCCAAAGAACGCCGTCTAAGTTTGAATTCACTATACCAACAATATACTGTAGTTTTCGATGGTGTTTCATCATTATATAAAGAATTCAGTTCGTCGATGCTTTCTTGTTGAGATAATCCACGCCGAAAGTTATGAAAAATAATTGCACGAAAATGTTCGCGAGTTAATTCCATTCTTTGGCTGACATAAAATTTTCAAGTTACTGTCAACAATAGAAAAAGCGACCGGATAATAAAACTGTCAAGGTAAATATATTGTCAAAAATGACAAACTTCACGATACAATCATCAGATCGGAGGCAACACTAACAGTGTTGCCAGTTCCCGAAATATAAATGGCCAATCTCGGATATAGACATTATTAATAAGTATTTGAAATAATTATTTTAAATAGGACTTTCCTGAAGAGTGTGTGTATATACTCACTCACAAAATCTTTCTCCGATAGTTTAAAGTTTGTTAAATATTAAAGAAGGCACTGCAGTTTATAACCATTATATTGGGTCTGGGAAAAAGTTCGTGGCGTTTTTCCCGATAGATGGCATTGGTTGCCGATAACTAAAGAACAACAAGTCACAGCGACACCACCGACGGCTCGTTTTTTAGATGACCTTCCGAACGTTAGTTTGAGCGTAGAAACATTGTAATCGGTGCAGTGGTTGGAAAGTTATTCGCACTTGAAAATGGAGAAGAATAATGAGAAATTTCGCTATATTCTGCAATATTATTATGATAAGGGGAAGAACGCTGCGCAGGCTTGTGATAAAATTTGTGCTGTGTACGGTGAAGGTACTTTATCGAAATCTGTTGCGCGGAAATGGTTCGCTCGCTTTCGTTCTGGAAATTTCAATGTGAACGACGAGTCACGCTCCGGTCGTCCAATCACTGAAAAATCTGATGAAATTCTTGAAAAAGTCCAACAAGATAAGCATATCAGCAGTGTCGATATTGGCATGGAGCTAGGCATTGACCACAAAACTGTTTTGAACCATTTACACAAAGCTGGTTACAAAAAAAAGCTTGACGTATGGGTTCCTCATGAGTTGAGCGTGAAAAACATGATGGACCGAATTAACATCTGCGATGCGCTGCTGAAACGGAATGAAATCGAGCCGTTTCTGAAACGTTTAATAACCGGAGATGAAAAATGGATTACGTACGATAATCGGAAGCGTAAAAGATCGTGGATAAAGGATGGTGAGCCGTCACAAGCGTTCGCTAAGCCAACATTGACGCCAAAAAAAGTGATGCTGTGTGTATGGTGGGACTGGAGGGGAATCGTCCACTACGAGCTACTTCCAACTGGTCAGACGATTGATTCTCAACTCTACTGTGCACAACTAGAGAGATTACGCCAGGCGATTGAAAGAAAACGGCCCGAATTGATTAATAGGAAAGGTGTTGTCTTCCATCATGACAACGCCCGACCACACACTTCTTTGATGACCCGTCAAAAATTGAGAGAGTTTGGTTGGGAAGTTTTGATGCACCCACCTTACAGTCCGGATATAGCACCCTCTGACTATCATCTGTTTCGATCTCTGCAGAACTCTCTCAATGGAATTAAGTTGGTTTCAAAAGAAGCCTGTGAAAACTACTTGATTCAGTTTTTCGACCAGAAACCACAGAAGTTTTTCACCGATGGGATCATGGATCTACCAAAAAAATGGCGAAACATTGTCGATAATAATGGAGCATATTCGGTTTAAATGAATTCGTCCACGCGCCATGCGGGGACCAGTTGAATTTTACTGAAAAAACGCCACGAACTTTTTCCCAGACCCAATATTAGGATCTTTTTGATAAATGTTCTAAAGAGAATAAACACATAACTTGATTTGGTTGTTCGTAAAGCATTTGTGCGTTTTTCTATGCAAGTGATCAAATATTTTGTTGAAAAGTTTTATTTCAATGATATAGTTTAATAATTTTTATACTTAAATATATAATTTTTGTAAAACTCTTTAGGCCTTGCTTGAAAATAGTCATTGAAATATATTTTAAGTTCGTTAAATGTTTTGAATTTTTTAGCACTGAGATGGTTTTCCTGATTTTTAAACAAATACAAATCTGATTGTGCAATATTTTATGAATGTGGTGTATGCGTCAAAATACCCCAATTACACTCTTTCAAAGCTCGGTGTAATTTTGTTGATTTTTGACAAATTACTCCTTTTCTATTGATTATTTGACTTCTTTTCATGTAAAACTTCCTCTAATTTGACGAATTAGTCACAATAATAATTGGTATTTATCGTTTGGCTAAATTTCAAGAAGTTCCCAAATAAACAATACCTTTGCAAGCCCATCAACAACATTATAACATTTTGTTTTCGTGCAAATCAGCTTGGACAACAGTTAAAGGTGTTTTTCTTATTTAGGTGACCAAAATTTTTCGAAGCTACATTATAATAGGCAATCTATTTTTCAATATTCGTTACAATTCTATCTAAAAATGGGTCACATTCATGAGAGTAGTAATGAAGAACAAACACTATACTGGTCTAACATCGGTCTGTTCATTTAAGCTGCACCTTGAAAGATTTTAGGTGGTTGAAAGCTGTTGAATGGGCAACTTTCTTATCACAAATCGTGTTAATGAATCATACTCGTGTAAGAAAATATGCAAAGATTTTATGAACAACTTAATATGTTGCTATCAGTTGAACTATCTTGTTAATTTTATTACTTAAACTACTTATAGCGTATTCTAATTATTGTCTGTATCTTTAGTTTAATTACATATTGTTGTAAAAATAGTTTGTGATGTCTAATCAATATAGTACGTATGACCATAATTTACTTAATTCTAATGTATGTACTTTTTATGTTACCTAGATTTTAGAATTTCCCATTGAATAGAATAAAAGTAAGAATAGATACGAGAAAATTCTCTCAAAAAGAAAATCATCATTATTGAAGTTAATGTGAGGAATAAGTCCCACACGATTTCATATGAGGAGATTCAGCTTAATTACACAAACTGATATGAAAAGAATACTATACACTCCGCGCAACATGAATAGGACCAACTGCATATATGACATTTGTAGTTGGTATAAATATGGTAGCGCGCTGGAATTGTTATTTTCGAAAATAAGAGGGTTGATAAAAAGATGTATGTAGGTACCAAATATAATTTTTGTAAAAGTCAGTGCAAATGTACGTTACTAATGACAATAAGTAGAGTAATTAAACGCCACTTGAATACGACCAATCTACAAAATAAAAGATTCGTTTGCAATAACAAAATACTTTATTGTTCAATAATGAGTACTTTTGCCATTATTTCTTATAACCTCAAATAATCGGGATGGAATGGAATTATACAGGGTTCTCAAGTAGTCAACGGGAAGTTCCGCCCAACTTCGTTTCAGCGCCTGCTCTAGTTCGTCAGCGCAACTGAATTGGGTAGCATTGGAGTACAATTTACGCGACAACCATCCCCAAATATTTTCTATGATGTTCAGGTCGGGGAGAGCGATGGCCAATCGAGAACCTCCATGCCTTGTTCTTGAAACCAGCGTCGAACAATGCGCGCGGTGTGAATACTGGCATTATCCTGTTGGAAAATAAATGGCCCACCTGCCATAACGTTGGAAAATTTGTCTTTCACCTGTTGCAGCAGCTGGACGTACTTTTCCGAATTCTGTCTGCCCTTCACTATTACTAAATCAACAGGTCCGTTATAGGAAACAGCTCCCCATACCATGACTGAACCAACATCGGCTCGCCTTCGTGACTGAATCACTTCATCTTTACGTAAATCGTGGAAATAATAAGAAAACCCATCCGGGCCATCTAAATTAAACTTCTTCTCGTCACTGAAAATAACAGTTTGCCATTCTCTTGTCCACCCCATTTTTGCATGAGCAAACTGAAGACGTGCAGTGCACTGAAATTCCCTTAAAGGAGGCCGTCGTTTAATTTTCAAACGTTTTAAATGCGGACAGGTCTTCAGTAACTTCTGTACAGTTCTTACCGATGCATTCGTTCCAACGTTATTCGCGATTTGTCTTGCCGTTAATGCCGAATTCGATGCTTCGCGTAATATGGCTCGACGTTCTCTCTTAGTTGTAGCGGATGTTGTTCGCCCTTTAAAACGTTTTCCATAATTCTCGGGATCCCTAATAAAATTGTTCACAACCTGGTGTGATCGACTTATTTTCTTTGCAGTAGCCCTTGAGGAATACCCTTCTTGATGGAACGCTTTAATTTTTCCAATTTCTTCCATACTTAAGCACTTCTGTCGTCCCATCGTTGCACAATACCCTTAATTACAGATGTTTGTTTATCCGGATACACGTTGTAACTCGACACTCATCCGGTAGCTTACTATTAAATACTGGTCGTATCCAACCGGCGCGGTGCATTTTATATGTATGTGGTACTTACGTCACCCAATGCATAACGTTAGGCACTATTGCGCAATAATGCGTATTATTTGCCATATCATACCATTACAAACTTGCATTGTATTTTTAGTAAATGAATTGTTTTTCAAACCACCGAAAGCTTGCAACAAGTCGGGTAGTCCTATTCATGTTGCGCGGAGTGTATATTGATCAATATTTAGGCAAGTATAAATATCAAGTAAGAAGTTAGCTTATTGTAGGCGTAAGGTATCATTAAATTAAGAGACATATTTTTAAGCTTTTAAACAATATGTTGCTCATTACTATTAAATTTATAACGTACGCTTCTATAATTTAAAGACAGAATATTATTATTAAATATTTAAATATTGATGTATTGACATTAATTTATTAAAGAATACAAAGAGAAATATATCAAGAGGAAGTCAAAAATATATTATAGAGTAAGTAAACACAATTTGAAAATGACGAGTAGGCAGTTAACGCCATATTGAATGCAAACATGCGGACATTTCCTTTTACAAATGTTTGTAGAAATATAATAATTACATTGAAAAAACACCTCCCTCTGTTCTATATTATGTTATACATTTCTATAAAATGGTTTAGAATATATGTTATAAAAATTATTTAATGTTCGTGGCTTATAATATTTGAAGTTAAGTTTTCTTATCTATTACATAGATACATATTAACTATTTGATGTCTATTATGTCATCATATAACTATCATTCAAAAATACTAAAAATGGCCCCGAATCAAAGTGACATCCGGTGTGACAAAAAATAATGCTGCAGCAATGTCTACACATCACTTAGTATAAATACTAAGGCGAAGTAGTTAAAGGCTGAACAGTGTAATGGAATTTTATATTTACCTTCACCTTTAGTCAACCTAAATCCAAAGTTTCAGTGCGACACATGTAGTGTTATTATTATTAAAGGTGACAAGCAAGTTGAAAAAGGGAATTAAACCGAGAACATTTTCGCGGAATAATTTTTTATAATATTCATATTTATCAGCACCCCTTCCTCCTCTTTTTGATTCACATAGTTTTTACAAAGTTGGGAAGTGTGTTTGGGATCATTATCTTGTTGTAGGTGAAAACATTCACCAATTAACCTTAATCCAGACGGAATTGCATGTTCCTCCAAAATCTTCAGGTACCCTTCTTTTTTTAAAATGCCTTCAATGCGGTACAAATCTCCGACACCATCAAAGGAAAAGGATCTCCAAACAAGCACAGAACCCCGTGTTTAACAGTTGGCACTACACATTCGGGTAACATCCTTTCACCCACTTGTCTTCGAACGAAAACTCGTCGATTATTACCAAACACTTGGAACTTTGACTCATCTGTCCATAACACCTGCTTCCACATTTCCATGTACCAGTGTTGATGGTCCTCGGCCCGTGGCCTGTAGTGAATGTATATACTTTATATGCATATGTTTCTTAGCTGCTGCATACACACTACACCGTTGTTAATTATTTACTATGCTAAACCTAGTATAGCCGGACTTTTTTCAAATTTAGTTGGTAATAGCATTCGAGCTATATTGTATATGCTTTAAACAATTAGGTATCCATGTTTTTAACTGAATATGTACATACGCCTATATTCAGTATATTGAAGAAAATCGATGACTGCATTAACTTCCCTTGTATTTGCAACACCTCTGGTTTTGCTATTTGCTTATACATTTCATGAATCAATTAAATTAAATAAAGTAAAAATTGTTTTAATATAATTTGTACATAATGAAGAAAGTATAAGCAGAGTTTTTGTTAGTGCCTTACAACTATATTGTTAAATTTGTGATAATACATAATTATTCCACTCGTAAAATAACGCACTTAATAAAGGCATATATGTACATATAAAGCTTGTCCTCCAAGGGAATGTAAAACGTTCCAAATTGAAAGACAATATGAAAGAGATTGAAAAAAGGAAAAGATTAAAGTTTACCGTAGGCCTTAAACAAATATTCTTCTTAAATATTTTGTAAATCTAAATCAATTCGAGATTAATGAAACTATTACTATGTCTACAAAGAGAGTTTTATTTGATAAATTCTTTATCACATTATAAGATTTTGTGTTTCAAAATGGATTAAACAAAGAACGGTATTAGTATTTGCCGACGAAATCGTAATCAACAAATTCATTACAGAACTGTAAAATTTTAAGTAAACTGAAAAAGGAACAAATGATACTTCATTGAATGTTTCAAAAATGATTTGTTTACTTCATATAGTTTTAGTTCCAAAAGTAGTTTAAATATGGGTATTTCAAGCTTATACTCTTTAAATGAAAGTGTAATTCTAACATGGAAGTGCATTATATTTTATAGAATTATAAAAGGCATTTGTTTCAAATATTTAATCTATGATATGGATAATATTATGTATTATATATTAGATAGGCAGTTAGATTGACATCATCCCTATTTCATAGTAAACGTACGCATTGTATTATATTCTTGTTTTCAAATTTGTCATTCAATCGGAAAATATATAACATGGTATAATATACTTAGTTTTTCTTTTATTTATTACAGATTTATTGTCAGTTAGCCACACAAGTAATTGTACAATAACTCTCGAGGTTACATTTATTAGAATCCTTATAATTATCAAAATACTTATCCATCCGGTATTGCAGCATATGTCTTCATGAAGTTGAAATTGATGGTGCCTGTGGTTGATTAACTTAATCACTAAGGTTGATATGTAACCCCTTTCCACATTAACTTTCGTAATTCTGTATACGTGTTTCGACAACTAAGTTGTCATCATCAGCAGATAATTAAGCAGTGTTGCACCTGGAGAACTACGGCAATAAATACAAGACGCATACTGCATCTTGGCTTTCAACGGTACGGAACGTGTGCAGAATTACTTGTTTCGTACGGGTATTTATTGCCGTAGTTCTCCAGGTGCAACACTGCTTTATTATCTGCTAATGATGACAACTTAGTTGTCGAAATGCGTATACAGAATTACGAAAGTTAATGTGGAAAGGGGTTATATATCAACCTTAGTGATTAACTTTGAAGAAATGTTTTGATGTTGAAGAATACAGGCAGATGTGTGGTATTTCGTCAGCGATACAATGAATCAATAATACATCGACTTTTCAGCAAAGATTAGTACTAAAATTTATTACAGTCCTATACGAAGAACAATAAAATGTTAAAAAGTAGAAAAAGTAGGCTTTTTCACTTTGCAAAATCTTTTAAGTTTGACAGATGTCGAAAGTTATAGTATTGTTATCATTCCTTTAATAATCGTGATTGATGAAATAGAAAAAAATGATATGCGATCAAATTTTGTGTTGGTTCAGGAAAATTCGTAACGAAAATTTTTTCCATGACTGAGATGACTTTTTGGGAACCGTCTATGGTGATATCTGCTTGCTTATAGATAACAGGGAAATCTGCGAATTGCAAGGTGGGCTAACGGATGCTCTAATTAGTATGCTAACTTGGGGAAACCATCAACACCGAAGTAGTAGTTATTCTCACAGATCCACACATAATTACTTCGCAATTCTTGAAATATCGTTGGAGGCGCTTTTGCTCTCTTGCATATTTAGAGTTTCCGATTATTGGTTCCGTGTTTATTAACTTCGGAGAAAAGTGAAGAGGCTAATGACTTGTGAGTAGTGGAAATAGTGTGCTCACGAACAAGGTGAAAGAATGTTTGATGAGGATTATTACTACGGGATGAAACTTGGTTATATTGATATGATCTATACATGAAGTAGCGGAACAAGTAATGGGCGGAGAAACTGAGAATAATTATAAAATTTGCTGCTAATAGTATGATCATATATTTTTTTTGCTACGAAGGAATAGTTTATATTCATACGGCCTCACATGGTACAATACCTGTGTTGACTGACTAGAATTAAATAAAATTAAAGCGTGATGAAAGGAGTAGACGCTGTCACAGTGGCAAGGTCAAATATTTAACATTAAATATGTACGTATTTCTAAATTTCGTAAAAAAAAAGTCTGTCGTAGAGAAAACCAAATTTTTTCAAAATAAAAACAAAAGCTTACTATTTTGGTAAAATTCGAAGGTAATTTTGCGGTTGATTAACTTAATCACTTAAGATTGATATATAACCCCTTTCCACATTAATTTTCGAATTCTGTACACGTATTTCGCGTCGAGCGATGATATGGTGCATTATCATGTAACAAATGAATACGCGTCAAAAAACGCTTCATAACAACAAGATAATATACAGCATTAACTATTTGACTAGTTGGTACAAACTCTTTGTGCACAATGCCTTTCATAAAAACAAAACAATATTGTTTTCACTTTTTACTTCTCCAAACGGTTTTCTTTCGGTCTTTCTTCGCTTGGATGCTTCCATTCAGAGCTTTAACGCTTAGTCTCTGGATCATATTGAAAACACCACGTCTCATCGCCAGTTACAATAGAATGCCTGAAGTTTTTGTCCTTTTTTTGAGTCTTTAATCAAGTATGTATTATATAATGTTGAATTCAGTTAGTTTGTGTAGTACAAACCTCGCACAAATCTTTCTCAGTCCCAAATGCTGTGAAATGCGATGAAATGAATTTTTAGAAATATTTATTCCATTCCCACGCATGGCAATGAGGGTTTCGACCCATTTCTAATAAATTAACGCAGTTACGCTCGATGTTACTTTCTGTAACCACAGATTTTTTGCACCAGGATGTTCGTCGTCAGGTATGTCTGTACGAATGTCTTTAAATTGTTTATACCACTCATACACATTCGTACGTGATAAACATGCATCACCATTCACTTGTTTCTTCAAATTAAACATTTCAGTAAACGATTTATCGAGTTTACGACAAAATTTGATATTTGCTCTTTGTTCAAAATTCATTTTTCGACCAATGCTAGATACAAACTGTTACTTTATGCGCAATTTCTTTGCTTCTAATAATGCAAATGTCATGATATTTTAACACAACAGTGGTGAAAGATCTGCCTTACCGACGCATATTTTTGTTTAATAGATGGCGTCACTAAGAATTACTATTTTAAAAAACTTCGGTTTTCTCTGCGACAGACTGTGTGTGTGTTTATATATATATATATTATTAGTAGCGTCGTTAAAAGTCTACATTTACTTGAGATTAACGCTAAAATAGTAATTATTTGTTATAATTAAGAAGTCAAGGACTGTATTTACAGCATTATATAATTTATTTTTATTTAGGTTAATAGTTGTCCGTAATTGAGAAAACGTGGTTCGATTTATTTTTAAATCTATAATCCAAATCATCTCCCTTTTTTACGCTTCTTTTATCCGTTATGTCCTTCAATGGGTGCTAACTCGACATGATTTAATCAATTGTCAGGACGCCTCCGCTCATCGTTAAAAGAAAACGTTTCGAGTGGTAATGTCGGTTACACCATTGTCTGCAATTGATTTTCAATTATTTTCTACTGTATCTGGAGAGGTCAGAATAGAGAACGTTTATCACATTTATACTTAATCATAGTGTGTTCTCATGTTGCAGTTTGTGAATATTTAAATTCATTTCTTCATTTCCGGTATCCAGTATTTTTCTTTGGTTCATTATCGGGCAATTATTTAAACTTAGAATCTCGTTTACTCTTTTTATTAAAAAAAATACCGTTTTTTATACACCAATGAATACGTATTTTCAGTTAGAATCGTACTTTAAAATATTAAAAAATCCCTCTCTATGAAACTATGGATAAATTGTCCAGTAATCAATTAATGTTACCCTTGATTTTCTCAGAAGTAATAATTACTCCCTGTTCGAACCTTCGTGTTTGTACGGATTGTTGTTAAAACATATGTTACACATATGTTTGAATTAGTGAAAACCGAGGAGCAGAATTGTACGAACTAGAACTTAGTACCTTTTATTTTCGCTGAGAATAATCCTTAAAGATATAGTATTTTATCACAACGTACACTTTAACGTTCTCTTTCTTTTCTAGGAGCTTAATTTGGACTTCTGCTCATGTTGACATTTATTTTGTAATTAAGTTCGTATCCTAATTCTATCTCAAATAATGTGTAATTAACACATGCTTCTAATGAAATGAAAACTCTTTCGTGCAAATAGTGAAAATAAATACACAATTTCTGTCCGGATTACTTCATTATATAAATATGTAATAGGCTTTAAATACAACAGTATGCACAATGGTAACATTTGTACTGAATCTAGTTATAACTTATATTTATTAATCTATTTTTATTTCATAAGGCATGCAGAAAGTCTAGTTTATGTACCTAATCAAGTCGTAAACACTGATACACAGAAAAATCGACGCCAAATGAAAACGATTTAATATTTAAAAAAAATTTTTTTGTTTTTATTGGGTTATTCAATGGCTACAAATCTTAGAACAACTTATTTGAAATGACTTCCATTTGCCTTCCAGCACGACTTGAGACGATGTGGCCACTCATCGATCGCGAGACGCACTTCATGCATGGGGAAATTGTCCACTGCACGGACAAGGGCTCGCTTCAACGACTCAATATTTGGGTGTCGAGTAGAGCAAGCCATGCCCTCTAATATGGACCACAACTTATAATCCAACGGGTTAAGGTCTGGACTACCAGCTGGCCAATCATTCGTTGATATGATGTCCGGAACGTTGTTTTTGAGCCACAGTTGAGTCGTTTTTGCTTTGTGAGCTGCAGTAGTCTTGCTGGAAAGTCCATGGCTTATTGGTGAATATTGAATGGTTGAGAAGCTTCACAATGGGTTCCAAGACGGTCGATTGATATACTTTGGAGCTTGGTAACGCCATCGTAGCTCACTCCCCACCATACCATTACAGACACGGGATGGCGGCCTCTTTGAACTCTCGGGATGAGTTGTGATGCTTCTCTGGATGACTGAGCATACACACGATCGTTCTATTTATTGAACGATTCCTTCTACGGTGAAGATTTTCTCGTCAGTGCACAGAATTTGTCTCTGAGCGTTCTTCGCCTACCGGCTGAGTAACGCTTTCGATTTTCGTTTGCGTTTTTCCTTCAATGTGGCCGTGATCAGGTGTCCAGTGTGTCGCTTGTACGGGCTGAGTCCTAAATCTTCTTTGATAATGCGAGACATGGATTTTTGCGAAATTTGCGTTTCCCGCGACAAGATTTTCTGTTTTCGCAGCGGTTTTCGGTCGATTCGTTTCTTCACGGCTTCGATTGCTTTCGGAGTTCTCACAGTGCGCGGACGGCTGGATCTTTGACGGTCTCGTACTCTACCAGTATCCTCAAACAACTTCACAGCACGACACACAAAATTGCGAGTGATTCCAAGCGGTCGCAACGTCCTAAAGATATCGCCCTTTTCCATGTTGCATTTTAGTAGGCCAACTACAACAATACGATTTTCGATGTCGCCCCATTCCATGATCGTAAACAATTAATGCCAAAAACTTTTTACGTCACAATGAAGCATAAATGTCAACTGTCAAATCGCAATTAATACGAAATATGGTAGATGCACCCAGTGTTGCATTCGTAATGAGTGCGTTCAGTTGTGTACCAGTATTTATGACTTGACTACGTATATATATATATATATATATATATATATATATATATATTTAGTTTGCTGTTGTGCTACTACTACATTTATATTTTTATAAGAAAATGGTTTAAGTATCTTTTTATTTATGTGACAGACTTGCCGTAACACTAATAAAGTTCGATCAACACATTACCTTTATTGTTTGTGTCTAATAGGTCATTTGGGAAATGCATTAAGATATTATAATTTCCCCACTTGATATACTCATTTAAATAATGTTGAACACGTGGTACTAAAACAAAGATGTAATAACATACAAGAGAATTAATTCTGAATTTAAAAGAAAAGCTCAAATCATACCATTGTCTTTAAATATTTTCTTTTTACAATGATCACTGTGATTTATTTTGTGGTTAATCAATGTCCTACCTGGGATTTAGAAAAGTAAATAATCTCGAAAATGCAGTTACGATTACTTTTAGAAAGAACTCAAAAAATGAGTTTAGCAATTAAGTAGGAAGCGATATCTTTTAACATAATTTTAGTATTGTACTGATTGTGGATATGTATTGTATGTACATATATGTATTGTTATGAGTACTATATTAAACGTCGTTTTGAAGCGGTCTTTCTGTGCATTTATTCGAAAATACCTAGTGTTACAGTCGCTGCTATAAAAGAAATCATAAGTCCGTGGAGGGGGATAATAAAACACACCGACAATGATTTTTTTGAACGTGACATTTCTACTTCAATAAGAAAAAGGTAAGATAAAGTGTTATATCAATAAAAGCAATTAACCGATGCTTACAAAGTTCACACATTAATATAAGAATTGTACCAAGTTTAAGCCCCTTCTAACTCAAAAATTTGATCATCGATTTCTGCAGGTACAATGATGATTGTAGCAACGTACTCTTTTCTTGTGTGTGGATTTCTAGAAGAAGGGTTTATGTGATGCATACCTCATGCTCGAAAGAAGTTCTCCTTTAAAAATTTATATATGAGATTGCTTTAATGAGCGAGGTTTTGGATAGTTTGTTTTCAGAATTCATTTGTTTACTGGGTATTTTGATGTTATGAAAATGGTTGGTAATAATTGTAGGTGTTTATTAGAGTCCAGCAAAAAGTGGGCCACCAGAGCCGTTCATATATATATAAACGATTCTGATGGTATATACGAAGGCTGATCCCTTTAGTCCGCTCCTGCCCCATTTATAAACCATAACAATTATTTATATTCACATCGTATTGTTGCGTTTAAAAAAGATGATTCCCAACTCAAATTCATCAAGATTTGGTAGATAGATTAGGGGAATATGCAGTATCATATGACATAGTTAAAAGATGGTGTCGTGAGTTTAAATGTGGCAAACGTCGTGTACAGAGGGACTTGCAGGTTGAATGCCCACAACCGTCACTACTTAGGCAAATGTTAAAAAGGTCCATAATCCCGTGCCGCAAGATCGACGTGTGACTATTAGATAACTAGCTGAAGATACTGGCCTCTCATACCATGTGGTATATAATATAATTACTGGCGAATTAAACATGAAAAAATTGTCTGCAAAATGGGTGCCATGAATGTTAACAGATGCACACCAGGAAACTCAAATCGAAAAGATATTTGCAGTCGTCTTTTAACGCGGCATAGACACGACTAAAAAAATTTTCTTGCAAGATGCGTGACAATGGATTGGATTCATCATTATGACGTAGAGACCAAAATACAGAGTAACGAGTGGACACATCGAGTTTCACCAGCGCCGAGAAAAGATGCAATATTCGTATTTGGGATGCTGAAGGCGTAATTTTAGTAGATTTCTCGCAGAAGGGGCCACAACTACAGGTGCTTATTATGCCAACTAAATTCTTTTGCATCAAGAAAACGCAACCAGTCACAGATCCGCAATTGCAACAGCTGCAATAGCTCAGGCAGGCTTCGAATTAGTTGAACATTCGCTATATTGGTCAGATTTAGCCCCCAGTGATTATCAGCTGTTTCTAAAACCTAAAGATTTTCATGAAATAATGATGTGGTATGTGCGGTAAATCAGTGAAACATTAGAAATGCTAGAACATCGATGGAAAAAATGTGTTAACCTTAATGGAGACTATGAAGAAAAATAAAAGTAAAATATTTGCAAATTTTTTATTGTGAGTGGGTCGGGGGTGGAGTAAAGGGATACACCCTCGTACCTCGTATATCTATCTATCTATATAATGGGTGTTTTTTAAGCTGCATGAGAACTATCGATATCGATAACTATGGTTTAATAGCTCATAATGTCAAACTGTGTTGACATTTCTGTTCAGTAAGGTTTGGCAAGTCACCATGAATTGTTTAACGCCAGAACAACGCTTCCAAATTGTGGAAATTTACTTTGAAAAAAATAAATCTGTTCGCGAAGTTGATAGAGCACTTCGTCCATTTTACGGTCAACATAATCGGCCTAGTGAGCAAGCAATTCGTGCAGTATACACGCGAAGACATAGACAGTACTAATGTGATTTCATTAAAAAATAATTCATGTTTATAATGTAAGATAATTTAAAGTTTAACTTTGTTTATTATTATCATTTATGACCAAGAATTTAACTCTAGTTTTATTTAAAATTTCAAAATGGTGTAATAAATCAAATGAATTTAAAATGGAAATGTGAAAATGCGAAGAAACATTACTTAAAATTGAAGATTGCAATCATAGTGCAGATTTCGTAAATATCAATGATCGATAGATAACACAGAAGTAAATTTAAATTTAAATTAAAATAAGTAAGAATTAAGTTATTATATTTCATGTAAAGTAATTTGTTATCAAGTCTGTTTGATTATTTGTTTACATATAGAGTTGATGAATTAAACACTAATTTTGGTAGTTAGCATAAAGCCCAATCGAAAACAAAAACTTGAAGAAAGGCCTGTAGTTAATTTGAAATATCTATGTAGAAAGATTAGGAAAGCATGCGATCTACATCTGTTGCATATGCTCAAAAATTGACAGTATGCCCAAACGCTGTGAAGCTATACTGAACAATAATGCAAATTGGACACCCTATTAAAGTATAGCATATTACTATTTTGTATATTTTAATTGATAATATAAATAATTGCTTTGGAGCATTGTTTTCTTTATGTAATATTAGATATGTTCTTGCGGGACAATCATTGAATGTTAATCTAATTGAAAATGTGCAGGTAAATATGGAAACTAAGATGAAGAGAAAGTGCATATCAAGTTCGAAGAACTATCGCAAGAAATTTGTTTAATTAATTTAGCCTTATTAATCTAATGATCAAGAATTTTTTTCTCGAAGCTGCACATTATTACAAATTTTATTTGATCTAAGCTTTAGCCTAATTAGGTGGTAAAAAATTCCTAACATTCTATTTAATAAGTAAGCAAAATATATTATAAATACAATAAATCAGGCACTGTAAACTAATATTTGATAACCGTAATTTTCAATTGTATTTTATAATCAACATTTTGAAAGATGAGATTTCTTGCATATACGAGGATAGTTTAACAAGTAGTGAGAATGACACATAGTGGTCCTCTAATTGGTAAAACAAATGCACTGTAATTTACGTTGCTTATTTATATGTTTACATTCCGATATTTAGATGAATCGGTTGATTAGTTTATTTTTGACAGCTGATTGAAAAAGAAGCAATACGTCGATTTGTTAAAATGGAAAAAGCAGAGTATCGTGCGGTGATTAAATACTTCGTAATTAAAGGTATGAAAGCTACCTTTCCAAGCTTTCGCCAAGACGGGGCCGCGATTGCTTACGACAGATCAAAAGTTCACTCGTTTGCGCATTTCCAATGAGTGTTTGGACCTTTATAAGCGGAATCCGGTTGATTTTTGTAGGCGATTTGTTACTTGCGATGAAACTTGGATACATTACAGTACACCCGAAACTAAACAACAGTCGAAACAATGGTTAGAACGTGGTTCTGCACCTCCAAAGAAAGCGAAAACAACTTTATCGGCAAACAAGGTGATGGTATCAATTTTTTGGGATTCAAAGGGCATTTTGCTCATTGATTACCATAAGAAAGTGCCACAATAAACGAACAATATTATGCCGAACTTCTACAAAAATTAAATGTTGAGATTTGTGCTAAACGGCCAGGAATGGCAAAGAAAAAGATTCTGTTTCACCAAGACAACGCCACCCACATACCAGCACAGTTGCGATGTCCAAAATCCACGACTTCCACCTTTTTCCAAAATTGAAAACGGCACTAGGTGGAAAGAAATTTTCGTCTAACGACGAGCTTATCATTTTCCTAAATGGGTATTTTGCAAGCCTTCCGGAATCGCACCGTTGGAATAAATGTATTGCTCTTTTAGGAGAATATATTGAAAATTAAAAATTATTTTGTATTTAAAAAATTCGTTTTTCTTTTCCATTCTCATTACTTGTCAAACTACCCTCGTATATACATATATATTTATAAGGACAGTGTTTTAAATATTGATTTATTTACGTGACATATTTGTCGTAACACTAATGATGTTCGATCAACAAATTACCTTTATTGTTAGTGTCATTTGAGAAACGCATTAAGATAATTTGCCCATTTGATAGACTCACATAAAATAATGTTAAACACGTGATACTGGAGAAAACAAAGGTGTAATAAGACACAAGATAATTAATGCTGAAAGAATTTGTTTATTTTAGAACACATTTTTTCTTGAAACTGCATATTTTTCGATTTTTGTATCGTGTAAATATTATGGAGATTTTCCAAGCATTTAAATTGTGTGTTCTTATACCAAAATTTTTATTTAATAAATAATAGAAATGTATTATAAATGCAATAACTCAGATATTGTAAAACTAATATTTGATAGTACAATTGTAATTTTCAATGGCATTTCGTAATCTACATCTTGAAAAAATTACATTTTTCGCACACATTTACTCCTCCGTGAGTTTGGTTGCATTATGAGGAACAACAAATTGATTCCTCACTACCAATTTTGTCCGCACGTTTTACAAATGATTAAAGTCAAAATTTTATTCCCTTATAATTATTATTCTAAATACCAAAGAATTATTTTGGAAAGTTTAATTTTTATTTATTAATTATTAATATTTCTCGTAAAATATTATAATAATATAATACATATTTGCCATCAATTTGAATTCTGAACGTATCTTTGTTTAAATCTTCAGTTATGGGGCCTATATACTACAATTTAACCATTTTTTGTCAAAGAAAACTTTCCTGCTCTAAAAATCGTTACCCTTTTTTAAATATGCGCTTGAAAATTCTATTCTATCATTTTCATGTTCTTCATTTAAAGTATATTTAAGTCACCCAGTGTGCGAAATTTTTGAAAATGTCCAGAGTATCTACAATTTATTCCAGCAGCAGGGACAGTTGTCACAAATGGATAGTTTCTTGAATAATTCAGTACATCGGTCATGTATGAAGATTTTTGCTAAGGAATTATTCTAAACTAAGTTCTTACAGAGTAAAGGTCATTTAATCTGACTTGTGGACTTCCGTGGTTGTTGTCAATAGTTTTTTCTGAGCTCAATTGTTACGTTGATACCATGGATCTCAGAAAAATCAGAATTAGAAATACAAGTATGTTGAGAAAAGATTCTTGTTACATTTTTAAGTTTTTGGGATAGTGAATCAGATTTAAATATGAAGAAGCTCCTTTGGACTAGTGAGTTTATGACATTATGTTTCTTTACTGAATGATTTTGAAATGGAAGTTTAGTTATATATATTGGTGTGTATAGGTTTAAATGAAATGTTCTAATGAACCACTATCACGATTATACAAGTAAGGGAAAAGTTAAAATAGGTTTTCAGTAAAGAATTTATTTATATGAAATAAAACTAGCAGTATAATAAGTTTGTTTAATTAATTTACATTTATAATAATATGCATTTACTTTGAGATATAATATGTTTGTTTAAGGATTTTATGTGTATATACATTTCTGTTAATAGCTTTTTTAACCATATGGTGCTTAATAAACTACTGTAAAGTTATTAAGCTGTCACATCTGTTTATTTAATGACCTAATTGAAAAAGCTATTTAGATTTAAAAAATAAGTTGTTTTCTTAAGTGCTAATCTTGCTATGAATTTCAAATTACCAGAATAAATCGTCAACGCTTAATACGTTAGTGAGGGAATTTTAATTATAGAAAATAACGACCCAAATTTTTAATGAATGCGTAGCCCTTTTGATGGCTCTAAGAATAAACCTTAATTACTCTACAACGCCCGAATACATTAATATTCATAGCTTTTGGATACTTTGTCCTTTTTTATATTTCAAACTGTGAAGTAGTTATTAGTCCATAAATTGAGAGATATAAACCAAAAGGTACAGTCATTTTAATTTTCAACGGAAAATAATATACCACGAGCTAATAGGCGTAATGCATGCTAATGAAGGTCAAAGTTAATTGAAGCATTTTGATATAGTACTACGTTTGAGAAAAAGTATTACATTATGTACTTTATGGTTCACATAAGCCCACATAAGTTCCAGATCTTGCAGTAATTCTAAACATACTTTAGTAGTTTAGAAAAGTAATAAAGCCTTTTTTGTGAAAATATTTTTATTTCAACAAAAATTTGCCTTCAATAATTTACAACTTATTTTTAGCTTTTACAGTCTGTATATTTTAAAATTAGATCTAAGGAATTATAGATTAAATTGTTTAAATTAATGTTAGCTTTGCTCATAGAACAATTACTGACGTTTGCCAAAGGTTTATTATGATATATATCAGTAATATACGAGGATGGATCAGTAATTAGTGAGCCTGACGAAAGAGTGTAGAACTAATAAAGAACCTTGCTTGTTTTTCAACTTGACAATCCTTCAAAACATAATTGTCAAAATTTGCGTTCATTCCAATCGTAAGGAAGTTTGTTATCTGCATAAAAAGTGAACTGTCTTTAGCTTGTTTCGAAAATGAAAAAAGTGGAGTACTAAAGAAGAAAAGAAATGATGAAATCGAGCTGAGATAGAGTGTGTTTCGAGAACTAATATCCATAGATTGTAACAATAAAAGGATGAACATCTGAGTTTAAATGTGGCTGAACTAATATATTTAATGAGCAATGCAGTGGACGCCTAAAAGACTTGTGTACTCCAGAAATTGTTAAAAAAATACATATGGCGCTAGATGACAGTCGAATAAAACTACATGACGGATTAGAGTATTCAATATTGCATAATGAATTGAGTATGAAAAAATTATATGCAAGATGGGTGTCGCATGTCTTGACTGTGAACCACAAACCCGAGTAAGAATACATTTCAGTTCTCAATTTAGAGTAGTTAAGATATGAAGAAGTATATCGATTTATTGTTATTCACTATAAATTTCGCACGTCTCTAGTTCACGAATGTCAAAACCAAATTGACATACGATGTCATTTGCAAAAATGACAGCACTTTCCAATAGTGTGATACTAACTACGTACTTATATTATTCAATAACGAGATAAATATAATCAAATAACATAATTTTATATTGATAACAAAAGTACAAACTTTAGATTTTTTATTGAAAGGTGGGGTTTTTAATAAAAAAAATCCTTGAATTATAATAGAATGTTTGGGGAATATTGGAAGACCAAGAAAAGTTCATATAGCAAACATAACTTTATTAATGTTAACTATTCACAACAAAGGCGTAATGAATTAGGTGAAAAGCTTTTTGAAAATATAGGTATACTAGTGGTACCCTGCGCGCGTTGCTACGCTACCAACTAAAATAAATTTAAAAGAAAGACATTACACAAATATTCAATTCATTTGGAGTCATTTTATTGATTTTGTTCATTTTGAAAAAATTGTGACATTGCAGCGTTTCGTTTCAATTCGATATTTATTGAAGTGCTGTGGGATACACAATATTTCTTGCTTTTCCATCTGGTGCGTAAACGAATAAATTAGAAGGTTTTCCGACGCGTGAGTAGGCCACATAGAGCTGCCCATGTGAAAAGCATGGATTCTCCAAATTTAATCCACACACTTGCAACGATTGTCTATGTGCTTTGTTGATAGTCACTGCGAAAGCGAGTCGTACCCGGAACTGCAAACGTTTGAATTCGAATGGCATATCTGTCGGGATCATTGGGATACATGGCAACAGTACGTCTTCACCTTTGAATTTTCCAGTCAAAATTGTTGCCTCGATAACATTGTTTATCATTGTCTTGACTGAGAGTTTGGTTCACCACAGTATCGATGGACTTATATGTTGTCGTTTCGCCGGGTATTCCATTCTGAATGGTGAAGTTGATGGTATTGACATCGATGTTTTTGGCCGCTAATATAGCACGCGTACTGAGCCACTGATGATTTTTGTAGTTCTGTGCAATGTTTGGGAAAACTTTTTGCACCAATTCGTCTATGCTTTCTGTGATTTTACAAAAGTTTGCTGGCAAGGTGATACATTGCGTAGATTCATCAATTTGCATTCGCCCATTTCCAGTATCCATTAATTGTTTTGCAAAATTTCCAATTGGAATGGCAGTGGCGCCATCTGTCGAAAATTGGTCGTACCGACTTAGAAACCTTCGCGGGCTCATGCACAACAACTTTGTTAAAGATCATCACATGATCAAATGCATGGTTTACTATTCTGTAAAGGACATACAGACAAATATTCATTTCTATATATACATATATAGAAAAGATAACATCTGTTTTAATATTATAGGCACAGTAACATCTCTTACTATTACTTCACACACGAGTTATGAAATAAATGCGGTGGGCCAACTGATTTTGTATAAATCAATGTTAGAAAGTAAATATAAAATGAATGACAGAAGCCAGTGTCTCTTATATTAACAGAAATTTGAGGTATTTTGAAATGAATTTTTTTAAAACTTAACTAGTCAAACTTACTATAACATACGGAAGATGCATTAAAAATCATTATGAATTTAGAATATTATTATTTTGTGTTGTATTTATATGCAGCAAAGAAACGAATAACAAAGTAAATACTCTTTGAAAATTACATCTATAAGAAAGAGAATTAATTATACTTGTTGGTATTAATACTTGTTAAAACGCAAATGAAACTACATCAGCATATATATTATTTGTGTCCGGTAATGGTCATGCTTATTTGCTAAGCCCCTATAAACAAAGATTAATTCAAACAGATGTTCATTAATTCGTGGGACGACTTAGTGTAGAATAATTTCTCTCGTTTCCAGGACTTTTAATTGTAGAAGCGTAGACGTCAAAGCAAGGTTACGTGATATCGACCGCATTCTTCCGGTTATAGTATGGTACTTTTTGCTCATTGTCATTTAGGTAATGGTAACTCTCCGGACATTAATTGCACTGCTAAATATGTGTTAATATAGAGATGGTACATTAATAATATTTTTATTGCCATTGAGTTTATTATTATATAATAGGCATGCATACAATATAAATAACATAAAAAAAAGCTTAAAATATTTACTTAAATTGTTAATGTACACTACCGGCCATAAAAGTTATAACTAGTGAATTATTGCAAACGTAAATAAAAACGGTAATCGTGCAAAAGAAAATAGAAATGAATTGCTTGAAATAAAAACATAAATAATAAAAATAAAACAAAACTTTCTCATTAAAATATTACGCTATATCGTTTGCTCATTGAAATAACTTCCTTTGGCTTATAATACTTTCCGAACCACTCGAGACATGTGCTCTATTAGTTTGGTTGAGGTGAAATGTCCCACTCAGTTTGGAGAAGTTATCGCAAGTCCTCTTTCGAAGTTGGACAGATTTTTCGTATTCATCTATCGAGATTTGTAATAAGATTGTCTTCTGTTAGAGATGTTAGATAATCTTTATAGATTGGGGTGGCAAACATGAAGTTCCTCCCAGTTAACCGTAATCTAGATGTCACAGCATTCGTGCTATACTTTTCTTTGCACATAATACCGTAGATTTTTACTAAATCCACCACCATGTTTGACTGTGGGAACGACGCAATCATGCGACATCCTTTTGCCTTTCGTCCATCTTACAAAAACTTTGCGGTTCTGACTGAACACGTCGAACTTGGATTCGTCAGTCCAAAGAACATTTTTCCAATTTTTTTCTGTCCAATTTGTATAATTTTTGGCCCACTGTAGTCGTTTTTGGCGATTTCCACGACGTAGCAACGGTTTTTCTTAAGAGGTGTTTTGTGGTGGTTATAGAAATCGGTCGTTCGCGTCCACTGTTGATTTCTGTAGCGATTTCGGGCACCATTAATGGCCTGTTTCGCTTGCTTGATAAATTAAGAGGTCGATTTTCCGCACGAATTGTCATTCTCGCCCGATCTGCACGGTGTGTAATGTGAAAATAGCTGATCGTTTTCCTACAGTTATAGGCTTTCCTTTCGGCATTTTTAAAAAATATGATTTCCACAAATTCTGCAACGGAACATCTTTATCGAAACTGGTTTACTACTGATTCACAGAAAGTATGATGAGAATTACTTTGTATTATAATTGGTGACAGGCAAAATAAATTTTAAGGTGCCGCAGACTCGTTCCCTCTGTTGCAAACCTGCTATTAAATATCGCTTTTAATGATTTTATTATCTACTATTAGAATAAATTGAAAGTTCTCTCTATTACACTTATTCTCTTGAGGATTTTCATCTTGAATACTCTATTGTCATATCATCTTTGTGGGAGAAGTTTTTATAGTAATACTAAGGGCACGAATATTGATAGTTGTCCGAACTTTTATGTCCGGTAGTGTAAAGCTACATGTAATAAAACCTCCTGCATCTTTTAGAAGTAATATTGGGTCTGGGAAAAAGTTCGTGGCGTTTTTCCCGATAGATGGCATTGGTTGCCGATAACTAAAGAACAACAAGTCACAGCGACACCACCGACGGCTCGTTTTTTAGATGACCTTCCGAACGTTAAGCGTAGAAACATTGTAATCGGTGCAGTGGTTGGAAAGTTATTCGCACTTGAAAATGGAGAAGAATAATGAGAAATTTCGCTATATTCTGCAATATTATTATGATAAGGGGAAGAACGCTGCGCAGGCTTGTGATAAAATTTGTGCTGTGTACGGTGAAGGTACTTTATCGAAATCTGTTGCGCGGAAATTTCGCTCGCTTTCGTTCTGGAAATTTCAATGTGAAAGATGAGTCACGCTCCGGTCGTCCAATCACTGAAAAATCTGATGAAATTCTTGAAAAAGTCCAACAAGATAAGCATATCAGCAGTGTCGATATTGGCATGAAGCTAGGCATTGACCACAAAACTGTTTTGAACCATTTACACAAAGCTGGTTACAAAAAAAAGCTTGACGTTGGGTTCCTATAGCGTGAAAAACATGATGGACCGAATTAACATCTGCGATGCGCTGCTGAAACGGAATGAAATCGAGCCGTTTCTGAAACGTTTAATAACCGGAGATGAAAAATGGATTACGTACGATAATCGGAAGCGTAAAAGATCGTGGATAAAGGATGGTGAGCCGTCACAAGCGTTCGCTAAGCCAACATTGACGCCAAAAAAAGTTGCTGTGTGTATGGTGGGACTAGGGGAATCGTCCACTACGAGCTACTTCCAACTGGTCAGACGATTGATTCTCAACTCTACTGTACAACTAGAGAGATTACGCCAGGCGATTGAAAGAAAACGGCCCAAATTGATTAATAGGAAAGGTGTTGTCTTCCATCATGACAACGCCCGACCACACACTTCTTTGATGACCCGTCAAAAATTGAAAGAGTTTGGTTGGGAAGTTTTGATGCACCCACCTTACAGTCCGGATATAGCACCCTCTGACTATCATCTGTTTCGATCTCTGCAGAACTCTCTCAATGGAATTAAGTTGGTTTCAAAAGAAGCTTGTGAAAACTACTTGATTCAGTTTTTCGACCAGAAACCACAGAAGTTTTTCACCGATGGGATCATGGATCTACCAAAAAAATGACGAAACATTGTCGATAATAATGGAGCATATTCGGTTTAAATGAATTCGTCCACGCGCCATGCGGGGACCAGTTGAATTTTACTGAAAAAACGCCACGAACTTTTTCCCAGACCCAATATTATGAATTTTTTGGGCAATTGAAGAAAAATAAATTCACCGTTATTTGTTGATTTGTTATATACTAATTGCAACAACCTCACTTGTGTAATAAATAGATGATACAAACAAAAATTAATAATTATAGGTAAAATATATCAGTTAAATACACTACATTAAAAATTCTTTTAAAATTGATCGTAATAATAACTAATGAAACAAACACCATGAGGCTTTTCAAAAGCAAATATACACCAATTCACATTAAACGAATAAAATTCTGTTTCAACAATTCATAATATAAATCTTTCAAAGTGATTTAAGTCCGTAAGCGGGTGCATCGTCTTGAAAAGAAAATATTTTTTCTTTCGTAAACTAAACATCTTTTTTCAAGAATTTATTTTCATCCAACTGATGGACTAATTACATGACGCAGAAAATTTTCGATTTTAAAAGATTATAAATATTTTTGAGGAGTTTTCATAAGATTTTTCCCTTGAAATTTTTTATGAGAAATGTAACTTATTGATGATGTAAATATTACACCTAATATATAATATATTTGTTTACTGACGTCTTCATTAATTTCATAGTTTGTAATAATTTTTCAATGGCATTATACGAACCTTTGTAAAGACAAATTATTGAACGATCAGTTTTCTCATGACTGCCATTTTTAATGTAAATCAATATATTTTTTGACATGCATGTCATATATTACCTTATACGACAGATACCATAACTTCAGTTTTATTTGAGAGGTTCTTTGTTGGGTACATCAAAATTTTTCAATTTTATTTAATTTCAGTTCACAGATTGGGTTCATGTCAAGACTGGAGTGGTGTTACTAAATAGTGAAAGGTAGTAAATATGCTCAATTGTTTAATAGCAGTGCTGTATGTTTTGAATCATTATCCTATTAGAAGTAAAAGTTCTCTTGAAGAACTACTTTCCTCACACTTTGAAGCAAATTTTCTAGGGTACTAGGAAAGTTTTGCAATACAGCTTCGTTTATTTAACTTTTCCAAAGTAATTTCCTGTACACTCAATACACCTCTCCATCCTCCGAAACCAATCTTTAAACCAGTTCTACCAAGTTTCACTAGGGAGTAAAGCACACTCCTTGTCCCAAGCCCGCAGAAGGTCCTAATCACTAAAAAACCGCTTCCCTTTCAGTTTCATTTTCACATGCGGGAACAGTGCAAAGTCGCAAGGAGCAAGATCTGAACTGTAGGGAGGGCGCTCAAATAGTTTCAATTCTGTCGTGGTCAAATATTCGGTGCAGGCTTTGGCGCGGTGAGCTGGAGCATTATCGTGATGGAAGAACCAGGTGTCCATTCTTGACTTTGGTTGCAGGTTCTTTATAGACCCAATGGCTTTACTCAGGCACTGTTCAGTATATCACTTAGCTGTGACTGTCTTCTGTGTGTCCAAAACGAGGCGTTCTACAATTCCACTCGGTTTGAAAAATACAGCTATCATTTTCTTCTTTACAGATCGGGATTTTCTGACAACTACGGGTGTGTCCTCATCATAAAAGACTCAAACTTTGTTTTGAGGTTTAGTCGGCAGATCGTAATGGTACAGCCAAGTCTCGTCACCTGTCACAATGTTCTTCACATACCGAGATTGTCCCTTATTAAACGTTTTTAGCATCTCCCGGCACCAAGTCACACGTTGTGCCATCTGCTCTTCAGTCAGTCGATACGGCAACCAGAGAGAACAAACTTTCTTCACGTGCAAATGATCATACAGAATCGAACGAATTGCTGGTGCGTCGTTAGGTCACTCGCCTGTCCTCGCCAAGCATTTTCCTCACAGTAGTAACGTTTTCCTCCGTAACTGACGTTCGTGGCCTTCCCGGCCTCTCAGCATCCTCCACAGTTAAATTTCCCCTTTGGAATTTTCTATACCACCTGAATATCGTTGTCCGATGTGGACAAACTCCACCTAGTGCAAGAGTCATTTCTGCAAAGCACTGGTCTATGTTTAAACCACGCACGAAATTATAACGCAAAACTGCCCTTATCTCATTTCGTGACCAAAATGCCATCGCAAGCACTTTACACTCTCACTGCTAATGAATAACTGAGCCCATGGACAAGCAGCTTCCTACGATTGATTGTTGCGTCATATTGCAAAACTTTCCTAATACCCTTTGTATTTACACTCCATTAACTACCATACACCCCAAACCATTATGGAACTCCCTCCATGTTTAATGGTAGGTTTAAGGTTTTTTCAATGAAGCTATATATTTATCGTTCGTTACACAGTACTTTTGCCATCTGACAAAAAACATTAAATTTCTTCTCATCTCAACATAAGACCTTTCTAAAACTTTTCATCTTTTGTTACATATTGTTTCGCAAATTTCAGGCGCTTCTGTTTATTCTTTTTATTGATGAATGGTTTATTTTTAACCACTCGATCATGTAACCTACGAACTCTTAGTGTTCCCCTACGTGTTTCTGCACTAATATATTTATTAAAAATATTATTTACTATTATTTTTAGTTTTGGGCACTAAGATGCGGATCTTTTTTTTTTCATTTCATGTACCACAGTATCTTCCTCACGCGGAGTTAAGATTCTTGGTCGACCACTTCGTGGTTTGTTAGCAATAATATTTTGAATTTTATATTTCATAAATTTTTTTTACACTCGCTTTTGATCGGTTAATCAATTACTTATTTCCAAGTAGGATTTGTTTTCATTATGCCATTTAATTACTAGTTGACGTTCACATTGCGTGTTAAGTTTATCTTCAACTAAATCGATAGTATCAAATTCGCAGAGTAGCACGTGTAATTGTAGTTCGAAACTGAGTCTTCCCCGAATGGACACAGGAATAATATGTAAACGGTGTGAATACTTTTGTGCGGTGCATATTTGGTAGTTTTCTGAAAATAATTTTTTTTCCTTTCCAAATAATATTTATTTCTTTTCATTTGTCTGTGCAAAACAGAGAAATGCGGTAAAAACGAATTTAAATCAAGTAACGTGTAGTTACATGTGGAGTATGAATACTTCTGCAAGTCAGTGTAAGTTTTCTTGGTTTGCAGAGTATCGTAATATAAAGTCTAGTAAAGGAAAGTTTTCAAAACTCTGGAAAATTGTAAAAAGTACTTATTTATTTCCTCTAACTGTTCTTAATGCAAACTAATATACATACACAAGGAAGATTTAGCGAGAAAAGGAGGCTTAATTATTAACACGATCTTTCGGAAATATATTCTAATTCTGCCCTTCTTTTACAGTGGCGTCTAAATGGATAATCCTAAAATGCATAACTTCGACATTTTCTGATGCAATCCATTTAATTTTTAAAGGACAAAACACATCTGAAAGTTTGGCTGTTATGAAACTTTGAGTAACAATGCTCCTTTTAAAGCTACACTTTAGCACTGCTTTGTACATTTTAAAAGGGGAGATATGAGCATCGGAGATAATGTGCGACCAAGACGTTCAAAAAACTGTTTTGAACGACCGAAGAATTGACGTGAACAAATGCAAACACTAAGGGATAATGTGGTGCCGTTAGAAAAAAAAATAAAGCCGATTTTTTGTTAATATTTCCGTGGTCGTTATAGCACGATCGATTAAATTCTGTTACATAGTGTTTGTTGACTTGATAAATAACATTTGGTCTGTCATTTGATCTACTTGTCAAGTGTCCAAATATTTGATATATTATCGTTTAATTACCGTACAAAAATTTAAACACTGAAGATTGATACATAACCCATTTCCACAGCAGATAGTTAAACAGTGTCGCACTCGGAAACTGTTTAATTATCTGCTGATGATGACAACTTAGTTGTCAAAATACGTATACAGAATACGAAAATTAATGTGGAAAGGAGTTATATATCAACCTTCAGTGATTAAGTTAACCAACCACAGGCTCTATCAAAATTACCAATAGATAAGTAAATAAATCTATATTTGACATATTTACTACTTTAAAATCTATTCCTTTATAATTTCAAATTATTTTATGGGAAAAACACTTTTGCAATGTATGTATATTGCTATATTATTACATTAAAAATAATAAACCTTTTTACATACCAAAACTATTTTTATATAAATATTTATGTTCGCGAACAAAACTGTATTACATGTATCAAAAGTTTGCAACAACAAAACTTCTTAAGAATCTACCAAATATCATTGGCTGATTCGAAGTGTATATGAACGTTATCTTCAGCGCGTTTTAAGTCTCGACCTTCTGCCTAATTCTGGGATCACTTCCTGTTCTTATAATTGTTTATCTTTATTATTTGTGATATTATTTAGTATATGATTGCGGTAATTGAATTTGTCACGACAAGTCAATGTATCTTATTTTTAATACTGTATATCCATAATATTATACATTGTTGTACAAACCGGAATAAACAACATAACTTACTTATCCTTTATACGAAAATATTATGCTAACTATAGCAATACAAAAACATATGAATCCGTTTTGATATTGCGAAATGATATAACGAGAATTTTTAAG
This sequence comes from Dermolepida albohirtum, assembly GCA_031893035.1. NCBI lineage: Eukaryota > Metazoa > Arthropoda > Insecta > Coleoptera > Scarabaeidae > Dermolepida > Dermolepida albohirtum. The sequence goes on along the minus strand of JAVIWB010004609.1, from coordinate 447,975 downwards.
TAGTCAAAAAGTTAACTAAAATGAATTTAAAAAAAATATTTTGAAGAACAAAGCAAATATACATAGATTTATAGATTATATTTACAATATAAATTTGTTTTATCAACATAAAATTATATTAGACATTACTATTGGCAAATAAAAAAACATTCTTTACTTTTCTTTGCATATTCAGATCATATATGCATATGTCATTTTCATTTAAAGGCGGCTGATAGCTCAACGGTAAGCCACTGGCTGACCACGCCAGAGGACTCGGGAGACTGATGGTTGCTGTCCGGGACGGCTTTTCGTGGTTTCCCTTTCCCGTTTAAGCGAATGCTGAACGACAGATCTTAAGTGGTCCTACGAGCGCGAACGTAATAACTCATGGTCTGCCAAAGCCCCCTGCAATTGGCGTTAAGCTGTTGGGGGATATGAAGGCATGAATTCCAATTATTATTTTAAAGTAAACCTTTCTTCAAAGTTCAAGTTCTGGCATATATGTATGTCGATGATCTACTGCTGTTGGCGGAAATTAAAGAATATTTAATAATAAGGCGAGGGAGAAATTACTAAAGATAAAGAAAACTAAAACTAGCTATAAAGAGTCATACGAAATATGACAGACACCTGTAACTTGAATTTGATGGAGCCTGTGGTTGATTAACTTAATCACTAAGGTTGATAGATATAAAGATTAACAAACCTTTGCATGTCCCAAAATTGTTTTCAATTCGAAGGGAGGTTCTATGAACAAAAACAGGGAACTACAATGGGCAATTGTCTTTCTCCATTCATAGCGGACCTATTTATGAGTAACTTTGAAATAGAATTAAAAAATAAAGCTAAATATGTATTTTCCAAGAATTTGGGTCAGGTATGTCGATGATATTTTCGCGATTTTCAATACACATAAATGCAACTTGGATGATTTCGTTAAACAGTTAAATTCAAAATTTTCGACAATTAAATTTACAGTAGAAAAAGAAAACAATGACAAGTTGCCTTTTTTGGACACCTTAGTTATTAGGAATAATCTCAAAATAGAAATTGATATTTTCCCAAAAGAAACCAATGTTAATAGATTCATCACGGCGGACTCAAATCATAGCATGCAACAAAAGATGGCTTCATTCAACTTTCTTATTAATCGTTTGATCAATTTCCCACTAACAAATGTAAGATATGAAAGAGAATTGAACGCCATTAAGAATATCGCGAGATACAATGGTTTTGATTCGGAAATAATCAATGGATTAATTAGAAAGGCCAACATAAGAAAAACAATCCGTGACACCACATGTCTATCACCACAGAGCAATCGGGATAAGCAGTTTGTTTGTTTACCTTATCATCGTATGACAAAAAATCTAAATAGTATTTTTAAAGAGCGCGGGTTTCAAGTTTGTTTCCGCTCCAATAATTCTATTAAAACGCTTTTTGGATATGCAAAAGATAAAATCGAAGAAAATAAAAAATCGGGAATCTACCGAATTGAATGTTTAGAGTGCAGTAAACAATACATCGGCTAAACTAAAAGATCGATCGAAACGCGGTATAAAGAACACCTTTCGCACATAAAATTCAACCGACCAGAAAAATCGGCTATAGCGAGACATGTATTAGAAAATAACCACAGTGTTAATATGGATTGTTTACATTTGATAAAGAACGTGTATAATTATCGAGAATTAGACACGTATGAAAGCATGCACATCTTAAAGAATTTAAGCCATGTGGTGAATAACAATGAGACCGGACCTTTGCAATCGACCCTTTTCTGTCTGCTTAATGTCAGAGGAGGAACACTATAATAAATCACATGCAGGCACTTATCGGTCGTGACCGTATTTCCCTTTTTTTCAATGTAGTTCATCTTAGTTTAAGTAAAAATAATTTTTAAAAATCTTGTGAAACAAACACACAGTGTACATCTTGGTTCTGAGCAGTGTAGATCGAGTACGGAGTTTGTTTTTCGCCGTGTTTTACCAGGTGCGACACTTTGAAATTGTCTGCTGATGATGACAACTTAGTTGTCGAAATGCGTATACAGAATTACAAAAGTTAATGTGGAAAGGGGTTATATATCAACCTTAGTGATTAACCTGTAACTTGTAACTGATATTATACACGTGAAATGGCTAAGTTAAGCAGGTTAGCAAATGAAACGAAAAAGTCAAGTACTATAATATCACAGTGCATTAGTGTAGTACCATTAATGTTTATTTACATTAACTGGTGGACAATTTCCTCGTTTTATGACGATAACCTATGCAGGAGGTTAGTCTGTAATTTTCTTGAAGCTTCCTCTGAGCTAATGTTTGATACTACCATAGGTTAGCATACGTAATGATTTAATTATCAGTATAGCAGCTCCAAACAGCCTATGACTTTCGTTCGAAACGCGGTACACTAAAACAAATTCGGATGCATACTAAAGAAAATTAACAGAGGCTTGGAAGATAAAAAATATCGATACGCTGCTTTTATAGACATAAGCCATACCTTCGATATGGTATGACAGAAAGGCTTAAGTTTACGAATTTAATAAAAGCCTATTATACCAGTTTATTATTATTATTATTTCAGTGCAGTAGTTCAGCCCTGAAGATGTCCCATACAAATGGGTACGAAACGTCGGCAGATATACTAGTGACGCGGTTCCAGCCCGGAAACCCAGAAGCAGATAGCATGGACCACGACCGCGGAAGTCTACGTATCAAATTAGCCTATTATACCAATTTCATGTACTTTTTAAATCGTATCTAAACGAGCGTTTTTTATAGTTAAACAAAATTCTCTTACATTTATATATACCCTATACTTGTAGGAGTATGTAAAGACAGTATCTTAAATAAAAGCATGTCGCCGAATATGTGTAACGAAGCCATGAATCATTTAGATTTATAGAGCTGATCTTATATGTATGTATTTTCTCTTACTTTTTTTAAATATCTAAACTTCTCCACCACTAACATTTCCTTTCTTTAATCTTTTGTTTTAATTATTAAATCCTTTTACAGTTCTAGTTGTATTATATATTTCGGATATAATTTTACTAATTTATATATTTATTTCGAATGTTAAAAAGTCTAGGAAAACAGAAAATGTAATGTGAAGGGCCTCTCTACATCGAAATATTTCGTCAAACTAAAACAATTGTCAACATGTAAAATCAAAGATTTTTTTGTATTACAAACAAATTAGTACGAGGAAGTACGAGTTTACACGAATTGATGGTATGATATAACTCTGTGTATTTTTTTATTGCAAAATATCATTATTAGTATTAGTAATTGGTATATTATTATACTATAAATATTGTATATATTCGAAAGCAGGTTATTAATTGAAATAGTTTTATGGTTTGAAATGTCAAAGTTCGAAGAAAACTTAACTTTAATACCAAAACCTTTTAACTGAGAACTAAATCTGAGATTTAATGTATAGAACAGTTGATAATTTGCACGAAAGTTTAAAGGTTCGCTCGATAGTGAAGTTTTATCAATACTACGTAGGGCATGTGTGGTTCTTTGTTACTGGATTAAAGAACCTTAACCAACGATTTAATTATGTACAAGAAAAGACCTAATATTTCGACATTCGGATTTTTTTTGTATAAATTCTGAATTGCATAGCGTTAAAATTTTTAATTTTTGGCAAATCGAATAGAAATATATAACATGTTAAATAATTAGAAAGAGTAAAATAACAGTATGCAGTACGTCATTAAACAAGTTCAAAAATTAAGTGGTATATATACAAGTGGAGTAGCAATATAGCTTTGGAGCAATAATAATATAATATGCGTTTTATTATACACACAGCTTTTCTTATGAAGTAAATAAAATGTATTGCTGTCGTAACTTTTAAAAACTAGGACCTTTTCTATAGTTTCTTTTATTTTCTGGAATATAATTCTTTATATTTGTGTAACATCTTTTGAATTTAATTTTTTAATTTAAGGTTGATTGTATTGTACGTCATATTTGTCAGTCTCTCTACTACCTCCATATGTGGTTTAAAACTTCAACATCAGTGTAAGTTTCTATATTTTCCAAAGATAGGAATTCGTTTCTGTTATATTAGCGAGTTCTCCAATTTAATAGGTTATATGGCATATCTAGAATAGTTGTTTTAGCACATTTCATTTATATGTATATATGTATATACATATATATACGAGGGCTGTTTCCAATATTCTGGGAATTGGTTCTATAATTAAATAACGCAGAACTTATACGCAATGTTATTGATGCCAGACAAGTCTTGACATGTTTATGCAACTATCTAGTGCAACACTGTTCAGTCTGATTCAGGTAGGCGACTGATGTAGACGCGTTTTAGTAGCACTGTTTTTGTAACCCTGGAACACGCGGCAAAATCTCAAAGAGCGATAATTTTCTTTTTGTGGAAAGAAGATGTGAAAACGTCAGAAATTGTTAGTCGTCTGCAAGGAGTATTTGGTGAATCTGCAGAATCCAAAAGTATTGTTTATTGGTGGATCGATCGTTTTAAAGCCGGTAGAACATCACTAGAAGACGATCCACGCAGTGGGCGGCCAAGCACGTCGGTAAATGAAAGAAACATTACTGTCTTCGAAAACCTACTGAAAGACGACAGGCGAATGACTATTCGTCAAATTAGTGTACACCTAGGGATAGGTACACGACAAGTTCATGACATCTTGCATGATTGTTTGGGCGTTAGCAAGGTTTCGGCGCGCTCGGTGCCAAGGCTGTTGGGACCAGAACAGAAACTCAATAGGTCCGATACTTGTCGTCAACTTCAAGAGCTGTTAGTCCGTTACGGTGATGAATTTTGGCAACGAATAATAACCACTGACGAAACGTGGATTCCTTATTTCAATCCTGAGACGAAAAGTCAATCCAACGAATGGCGCAAACCTGAACAAGGGTCTCCACTTAAGGCGCGTGCAGTTCCGTCTGTTGGCAAGGTAATGCTTACTGTATTCTGGGATTGCGAAGGGATTATTTTCATGGATTATCTGCCGAGAGGTACTACAGTTAATGCATAATATTATTCAAATTTATTATCCGGACCACTGCGACAGGCACTAGTCAAATAACTGTCTGGAAAGTTGAATAAGCGTCCGTTATTGCAACAGGATAATGTAGGACCACACACCGCAAGAAAAACGAAGGAATTGCTGCCGCACCCACCTTATTCCCCGGATCTTGCACCCAGTGATTACCATCTGTTCCCAGATTTGAAAAAACCCTTACGGGGTGTTCGATTTGAAAGTTTAACTGACGTAAAACGTGCCATGGATCGACAAAACACCGAAAAACCTTGAAGACGGCTTAAAAAAATTAGTTTATCGTTGGGATAAATGTATTCAGTTAAATGGAGATTTTGTTGAAAAACGATTACAATGTCGTTTTTCAACAATTATTGACGAAAATTAACAAAATTATAAAAATTATACGTAATTCCCAAAACTTTAGAAACATCCCTTGTATATATACTTGTGTTGATTTGTATTGTTATTACAATTATATAGTAATTTCCAATGTTGAAAATTATTTATTGAAATACATGTAGTATTCTTCGATCTACTAATTATTCAAAAGATGTTTTCACTAGAGATAAAAAGTTTTAATAAATGCTCCAGTGTTTGTTAATCAAATAATAAAGTTAACAAAGACCAATAATTTTAGTTCAAACAAACGACCACGCTTCTCAAAACTTTCTAAGACCGGAAAGTATAAACTGTATGTTCATACAGTAAAATCTTTTGTTTTAGAACATGAACAAATTAGTAAATATTAAAAAAATACTAGCACGAGAAAAGCAATATTATCGATTACTTGTGTTAAAGAAAGAGAACTGAATACGTTGATCACAATAAGGAAACAATAGCGAAATGGTATAATTACTCTTTTTTTTAAGTTTAAGAAAAGGATATGGACGATTCAAAAATATACGCCGGCACAGACCAACAACTTCAATCATTATTAGAAAAAGTAACTTTCCACATCGAAAAAAAGTTGGGCTTGGATAAGTTCTATACTTATCCAAGCCCAACATTTTTTTGCTCCATAATTATAGGAAAAATACAACAACGTAAAAGATATAGTGCAATAGAAGAACATCAAGATAAATAAACATACAAATATTTTGGCATAGCTTAAAATCGTTTTATTGATCATACAATAATTAAAACATAAAATTCAAGAAAAAATTACTAAACGCTTACAAAAGATACTCAGATAGGCTTCCTCAACAGAATTGCCATATCAAAAGCTACAAAACACAAAGCGCATTGTCAACATTCTGCGGTAGAACGGCTTATATTACCTAGAAAAGGAAGAAAAGCTTAATGGAAATAGAAAATGCGCACTATAAATAAGGAAACAATTGCAAAACATATTTAATATTATAATAAAGTAGAAACAAGCAACAAAATCACAATCTTAGTGTAATCCTAGTAATATAAAGTTTACTTCAGAACATATAACATTGAAATAGAAACCTGGAAAAACAGAATAATACATAGAACACATGTTCACCAAATCACGCAAACACCTATTGGCAAACTAGCAACCAACAAATGGATGAACTTTGGAAATATTTATGTAGAAATGAAGGTTTTATGATTGGAATACAAGATCGAGCTGTGAAAACCAGAAACTATAGTAAATATATCATAAAACAAAACTACATTGTAGACATATGCAGAGAAAATCAGAAAACATCAGAAACAACTGAACATATCATAGGTGCATATACGAACAGCACAGACAGAATGTATAACGCGAAGTGACAATGTCTATAAAATAATACATATAGCTTTCGTAATAAAAACATAAATTAGTAGACACAATTGATTTATGGCACAAATACGAACCACGAGCAGTTAAGTTAGCGTAATTAAAGTTAAATTATACTGTAACGAAAACATTCTCACAGATCATACAGTAGCATACAATAGACCAGACACTACACTCATAAAAACACTAAAAAAGCATACCTAATTGACATTTCTGTACCTAACACTCATAACCTTCAGAAAAAAACACAGAGAAACACAATAAATATATCCCATTAATAGAAGAGATGCCAGCAACTATGGCATCAGAAACAGGACAAAATTATACCAATTATAATTTTTACTATTGGAGTAACTCTAAAACAATTCCACGGCTGTCTTAAAAAACTTGATCTGAAGCGATATATATTTTATTTTGAACACTTACTCAATTATCAGAAGATTTCTGAATAACAATAAAAAGAACTTAATCTACCACGCACGTGGTAAGATTTAAGATCTTTGGTTGTCAACATTCACGTAAACGAGAAGGGAAACCGCGAAAAATTTTCTCAGGTAGCAGGCCGTCGAGTTCGATCCTAAGATATTCAGTGTGATAACCTACTGACCTGTCACTGAGTTATCGGCCAACTTAAACATAATATACCAATACTGTATTCAAACAAGTTCTCTGCTTTGATAATTTCTTTAATTTCTGGATTAAACACTACCCGTTTACTATAGCATTTTTATCGTGGAAATTTGTTGGCCATAATAGCTTTGGTAATTTTACTGTTTCTAAGAAGTTGTTAGCTAATTGAGTCTTATTTGGTGTTATTTTATAAACCACTATCACAGAATTGAAATGAAAGGCATTAAAAAATGGGAATCTCTTCTCAAATTTTGTCCTATATATTTCAGGAGACCGATTCAATGCCAAATATGATATACTAGCATGTAATATATCTTTTTTTTAATACTTAATATATTTACAGTAAATTAAAGAAGTTTTATTAATAGTAAGTCAATTTTAAAAATTAGATAGAAATGTTTTCTAAATACACGCGTGTGGTTACTTATTTATGTACACATCTGTATATCGTATAAACATGCAATCACTATTAGTGGTTTGAATAGAGCAGGATATGCCGCACATAATACATTAGTGTTATTTCCGGACACATTAACTAAATTATGCTTCTTTGTACTGATAAGCATGAAATTGAATTGATGATTATATTTCCTTTAACAGGTATCTATTTACTAGAAATAAGTATATGTTTTCAATATGTTCAGACATATACGAATAATGTCAAATAATTTTATTCAAATGGAATATATTATTTCTTTAGTATGTTAGAATAATGAAACATTATTAATATGAGGGAATAAAGATATTAAATTTAAAAAAGAGAAAAAATTATTGCTATTGTGTTAGTTATAATTCTTGAGTGGTTCATAAAGAGTAATCTACGATGGTATTATTTATTTTTAAACTTTAATAAATAAGAAACGAATGGGGAGGGGAAATCGTTTTGTATAAATATTTTCATCGATAATTAGTTAACTTCTTTTTAATGTGAATAATACAATTATTCATGTAATCCCAATTACTAAAAACGCTAATAACAAATTCTAGAAATTACGTTAAATTGTCGGCGTTCGTTTAGTTATATTGTATTAGGGTGTTTTTTAAAACCATTTCATTTTTTAACGAGGTTATTGATAATTTTTAATTACTGTCGATTAATAGCATTTTATCAAAATGCGCAATCCGCAGGTGAAGAATATGCATTTGCTTTTAAAATATATTACAAAAATAAAAATGAAACAGCAACATTTTCCGCAATCATTTTAATACTAATCGAAATAATACGGTATTACCAGTACATGTTGAAAAACTATTGACTAAAAACTGAGAAGTCGCTCCGATGATTATAGAGAATCCTAGAAGAGAAAATGTTCTGTTATATTATTGGAAAATATTCAAACCACAAAGCTCTGTATGTCACCATTCCGACCAATTTTCATATATGGTTATTTATACTACGAGGATAGTTTAACAAGTAGTGAGAATGACATATAGGTGGCGCTCTCATTGGTAAAACAAATGCACTGTAATTTAGGTTGCCTATTTATATGTTTACATTCCGATATTTAGATAAATCGGTTGATTGTTGATTTTTGACAGCTGATTGAAAAAGAAGCAACACGTCATTTTGTTAAAATGGAAAAAGCAGAGTATCGTGCGGTGATTAAATACTTCGTAATTAAGGGTTTGAAAGCTACCGAAATAAAAGATGAGTTACGGGAAACATTAGGTGAATCTGCTCCATCATCCGCCACAATAAGTAGATGGGTAAATGAATTTAAACGTGGTAGAACAAGCTGTGTTGATGAAGCGCGCTTTGGAGCACCCAAAATCGCGACTTCTAAGGAAATGATTATAAAAATCCATAATATTATTACGCAAGATCGACGACTCAAAGTGAGAGATGGTAAACATTTCAACGGAACGCGTACACCACATGTTAACGAAAGAATTGGTCTTTTCCAAGCTTTCGGCAAAGTGGGTGCCGCGATTGCTTACGACTGATCAGAAGTTCACTCGTTTGCGCATATCCAATGAGTATTTGGACCTTTATAAGCGGAATCCGGTTGATTTTTGTAGGCGACTTGTTACTTGCGATGAAACTTGGATACACTACATTACATCCGAAACTAAACAGTCGAAACAGTCGAAAGAAAGCGAAAACCACTTTATTGGCAAACAAGGTGAAGGCATCAATTTTTTGGGATTCAAAGGGCATTTTGCTCATTGATTACCTTCAGAAAGGTGCCACAACAAACGGACAATATTATGCAGAAATTCTACAAAAATTAAATGTTGAGATTCGTGATAAACGGCCAGGAATGGCAAAGAAAAAGATTCTGTTTCACCAAGACAACGCTCCCTCGCATACCAGCACAGTTGCGATGTCCAAAATCTACGAGTTGCATTTCCAATTAGTACCGCATGCGCCTTATTCGCCGGATTTAGCCCCTTCCGACTTCCACCTTTTTTCAAAATTGAAAACGGCACTAGGTGGAAAGAAATTTTCGTCTAACGACGAGTATTTTGCAAGCCTTCCGGAATCGCATTTTAGAGATGGCATAAGGGCATTGGAGCACCGTTGGAATAAACGTATTGCTCTTTTAGGAGAATATATTGAAAAATAAAAATTATTTTGTATTTAAAAAATTCGTTTTTCTTTTCCATTCTCACTACTTGTCAAACTACCCTCGTATATCTTTATAAAATTTAAATTGTGCAAGAGTTAAAGGCAGTCGTCTTCCTTTAACTATTGTCGTTTAAATTTTTATAATGAACTGGTATAATGAAAATTTTATTGACAATATGTGAATGAGCGATAAAGCGATAAAGTTAATTATTATCTTTCTGTCTGTAAATCAGCTACTCTAAACTTATTCATCAGAAACCATTGCATACTTTAAGGGTACTAATATTAGGAATTATAGGTTTTTTCTTTGTTTGAATGAATGAGACATTTCTTAAGCACCAATTAATTTGGGTTTCTCTTGTCAAAAATAACACATTGTTTCACAGGATGGAGCGAAATCGTTTGATTTTGCAAAGTTAAATGATTTTGGCTAGTAAGATCTTGCAACTTTTCGCTTTATGACTACTTCTTGCAGTGATTTTTAAACTGTTTAATGTTTATGCACTTTGTTCACAAAATATTGCAGAAATAACATTGAGAATTGTGTAATTCGCCTTCAAGATTAGAACAATTTGAGGTCATATCGAAAGTACTATTCCGAATAAAAATTGTTTAAATTTTTAAAATAAAATATTTATGTCTTTTCTTACTTTTATAATCGCTCGTTTCCGCGGCGCATCCGGTATTTGGATACGATAAAACTCAAATTAATTATAATCGTATTTGCAAACTGAAAGATTAACAGACGTAGTATTAATAATTTAGAATTTTTGAAGAGAATTTTAATATCGATTTCAATTATAATATCGCTTGAGTTTCAGGACAGGTTAAGTCAAATGCTTTAGAGAAATCCGCAGAAAAAAGGTCGGTGTCGCTGTTTCATATTCGAGAGACGTTTTTTTCTCAGCTTCGTTTTCATGTTAGTCCACACATCCTCAACTGAATTATATACGCTACGAATCTGTATACTATTTCGTTTCAGTTTTTTGAGTGGTCGTAAGCTGAAGAATTTGTATTTATTAGTTTAAAGTCAAGGTGCTATTAAAACTATAGACATAAATCGACTAGAAATGTTAATTTTTTATTAAATGGATTTTAGGGAATTTCTAGGTTCTGTTAATCAATATTGCTGATAGCGTTAGAGAGAGATACGTATAATACTTTAGGCAAAGAAGAAAGGTTACATAAAGCTTTTTATACTTTTATTCGAAATAATTGTACTAAAATTTAATATCTAAATTTGCAGCAATGAAAATCAATTCATCATAGAGTTTACCTCCAAGCAAGCAACCAAAAACTTAAAAGTAATCTTTTGCTTTAATTAATAATTATTACATTAAGACAATTAATGAAATAATTTTTGTTGTGCACAACATAGTAGAACACTGCAAATAATTTTGAGAAAGAAAAAGGATCCGCATAAGTGTGGATAAGTTTTTACAAAAATTTAGATAATGTACAATCCTGTTATCCGATTTAGTAAAAAAATGCTATCAACATAGAATAATAAATCTGTATAGTCTAAAGAAAATATATAAACAAAAATAGTTATTTTTAAAAGTATAGTAATAATAATAATTTTTGATAGCATCATAGATATGTATAGTTTAGTATTAAACCTCTAATATCTTTTTCCACTTGTGAGTTATATAAATTATATTTGAGTACTTTTAATGTATTGATAAATATATTTTATATGAAACAAATACTGCATTGGTTATTTATATATACCCAGAATATTGCAAATAAATATTAGGAAGTACTGTAATTAACAAGGTTTATGCCTTGCAATTGTAGTAGCATACATGAACAAAGTTGATAAATCACTCACTTTTTTGTCGCATAGCAAAAAGAACGGCTTTCAAATAATTCGTATTTTTGTATCGGCAGAAATCTTCATGTGCTATTGTTTTTAATTTCTAAACTTTTCTGGTTTTATTTACATTCGGTGTATGTACATTCATAGAGATATGAAACGTAGGGTAGCGCATTTGCATTTTGTTAGTATTTAGGTGGGATTTTTGATAGTTGAGATCATTTAAAGCAGGTATGGGCAATATTTGACATGTTGTGGGCCAAACTTTAATGTGCAAATACGTTCGCGGGCTGCGTTTAAAAGTAGTGCATTTTAAAGTAGTGTTCATAATTTTTAGCGATAGATATCAGACATGAAATAATACGACGAATGCCTCGCGGGCCGGATCAAACCTTACAGGCGGCCGGTGGTTGCCTACATATGATTTAAAGTATCTAACTGCGTTTAACACTTTTTTTTACATGTGTGGTACCTTTTATACTAGCCATCTCAGAAAAATCAGCAATAATCACATGAACTTTGCGTCCACAGGTTGTATCAAAAAGAGCTCTCAGAACAACAAATAATATATGAAAATGTACGCATATTGTAAAATTATTTAATAATAAAAATAAAGTGCAGAGGCAGACGAAACATATTTCAGAGTGTCAGTGACTACCAATTTGAGTATTTTTAATTTGCGTTTTTTTAAATAAATTACATCAAAATTTAAGTTTTTTCTGTTTTCACTAAAATATTCAGTGTTTTCTCAGTTCAAATGTGATTTTTCAGATTCTTGTAGAATCAGTATTAAATTAATAGAATATCAGCTAGCAAATGATTTCCTTATGTATGTTGGGAATAAATTACTGTAAAGACAGATTTCGATCAGTTGTTATGATTATTTTTCTTTACGCAAAATAAAAAAAAATATTTAGATTTAAATTATGAAGAAGAGAAACCATAAAATATATTAGAATAACATATTCCGTCTAGAATTCGAGCTTTTTCTTACTGCCTTGATATGTGGATAAACTGGATAAGCGGCTTTACATCGGAAGAAAAACTTTGGATAGTATTGGACCGTGAATAATATATCATAAAAAGCTTTACAAAAGATCTTAGACAGAATTCGTGGTATTATACAAATCTTCCTGAACCTAAAAGTAAATTTCAGCACTACATTATTCCATGTCATCTAAAAAAAAAACTAATTTTGTTCTGAAATTTCTTTGTTTTCGTTAGTTTTATGAAACCAATCCTAGTTTTATACTTATAGATACAAAATTAAATAATCTATTTTGCATTTTTTAAAAAGTCCAATATTTTAAAATGATTTCATAAATATTAAAATTAAACTTATTTAAGTTTAAAAGTTTTGATCATTCAACATACTCCACTTCACTTACTTAGACCAACAATGTTGAAGTGCCATTATGTTATTTTTATTATTTTTCTCTCGATTGCAGCACCGAGAAGTAATTTGAGGATAATACTTTTCGGTGCCGCAATAAGCCTAAAATTTCTTTATAATAAGGGAGAGTTTGTAATTTGGGCTCAGGTACAACCTGAAATCTCAACTGATCCAATTTTTTCGCCAACAACTTCACTAGTGTGATAAGTCACGTTGTGACGAAAAGATCTTTTTATAAACCATTACAGGTCGTTTTTCAGAAATTGCTTTTTTCAAGTTATCTGGTAGAGCGGCCCTTTACAAAGTAGTCTATTAAAATTATCCCCTTCGAATTCATTCTTACCTGCCGATGAAAATGTTTTGGCTTTCTTCGAGGAAGAACTACCATAATGTGTACATACTGTTCTAATTCAAAAATATACTGATAAAATCAGGTTTCTTCATTGTAAAATTGTAATTTTTAACACTCTTTATCACAACTCAAAATTGGTGACACGCACTTTGCTGACAGTTGGTACATGCTGAATTAGACATGTAAAATATGTAAAATGTGTTGATGCCTTCAGTCGATATACTTTTGATGACCTCAATTTTTCGGTCAATTAAAATATTGTATCATTAATTTTATTGATAATTTTTGAAATTATTGCAGTTTTTGATAGTCTTGATCATACATAATTTTTGATACTACTATAAGTTGTGGCTTTCAAAGGGGCATTGTTACCCAAAATTTGTAGCATCTCAGTTAGATTCAGATGTGTTTAGTCTTTTAAAAAATAAATATTGAATTGCAACATGAACTGTGAGTTTATGTATTTTAGGTTTTTTCATTTATGTAATTTATTCAGACTGCTGTAGCTGGTAAATTAAATGTCAGAAAATAGCTAAATTTTGCCTGTCACTATAATAAATATGACAGAACTGGAATGTAATGCTATGTTTTGTCGAAGGACAGTAGTTAGTAGTCGAGTCTTACTTCTCGCCAAATTATATTTATATATTGTAATATAAAATCATGAACACTTAATTGAAATGATGATTGTTTAAAATTTGTTTATAATTATTTAAATTTTAAAAATGTATAATAATAAACTAATAATTACTAGAACTATGTTTTTAATTATAATTTTACAGGATAAAGTAATAAAAGATTTAATATTGAAGCGTTTAACATGTAATATTTTATTTCCAGATTACGAAGTAAATGTGAGACGTTAACACAGGAATACGGATAATTACACAATTTTAGCCTGTATGGTAACTTGTTGAAGAAATTGTTACCGTTTGTGCTTGCTTTGGAAACCGAATATTTTTGAATAATGAATAGGAGCTAAAAATAATATGACCGGACGCTATTTTTAGGTTATTTAACGTACGCTTATTGTGGCAATAATTTATTATTGTAATCTCGACATCGAAGTCTCTCACTTTCTTTTTTGTATTTCAATGCGTGAAACATAAATTCGTTGTGGATTACATACAGCGCTAGTGATTAATTATGAAAAAATAATTACTCTGCAGAATATAAAGCACGTGTATTAATTCAAGTCATTCCTTTTTTTTCTTTAGTGAAAATATGTATATGTCAGGAATATTGGAATGTTAAATCAACATTAGTTATAACGGAAAAACATTTATATAAGTATATAAAATTCTTTTTATTTGGATATCATTGGAACGTTATAATTATTCATTATTAGAAACCGTTTACTTCGATGGTTATGTGTACATTTTTCGAAATTTCATTTATTGATATGATGTGCTTATTAAATAAGAAAGGAACCATTATAATAAGTTCATAATCACTTAAGGTTGATATATAACCCCTTTCCACATTAATTTTCGTATTCTGTTTACGTATTTCGACAACCAAGTTGTCATCATCAGCAGATAATTAAACAGTGTCGCACCTGGAAACCTCGGCAAAAACCCGTACGAAACAAATTCCTTAAATGAACTGTACCGTCGAAAGCTAAAACGCACACTGAGTCCACCATAATACGTTCAGTTTTCTTATATATAAAGCACTAAGATATGTATGAAACGATATACATATATACGAAAATGAGTTGTTATCGAATGGCAGTAAGAAGCAGAAAATATGTATTTTAGATATGGTCAATCAAATTGAAGCTCTAAATTATCTTTAAACTCTATTTTATTTGAGACGTGCTGTCTTTATGCCATTTGAATGTTTGTAGTAGGCGATAGTAAAATTATTTTTTCCAAAATGAGACAAAAATCTTTTTTCGCATCATGGATGAATAACATATGTTTATTTATTTACTACAACTTATCACGCAACTCAATAAAATAACATATAGTGCATATAAGTTTTACACATTTAAACAGAGTTTTGTTGTTGAAATTCAGTGTATATTTAAGAGAAAAT
Organism: Dermolepida albohirtum; assembly: GCA_031893035.1. NCBI lineage: Eukaryota > Metazoa > Arthropoda > Insecta > Coleoptera > Scarabaeidae > Dermolepida > Dermolepida albohirtum. The sequence goes on along the minus strand of JAVIWB010004609.1, from coordinate 432,399 downwards.
TTTCTCTTAAAAAGTATATTTTCGCAGAAAAATATTGTGGAATTTGAGCCAAAAATTATTTGAGCATTTTGTGACTTCAGAATTCTAATATTATGTGATACAATTTAGAACATTAGAAAGTTTCGGAATATTTTTCAAAAACTTAGACGTGTATGGACAGCTAACAGAGGAAAGCTTTCCATTATGTGATATCAATATACTGCCATTATCAGTAAAATTTGGCCATATTTTTTAAAAGAAAAAGGCTTTTTTCATGAATGGCTTGATCTAGGTTTGAATAAATTATTTTTGTTTCTAGTGTTATGATCACGTTATAATAAAGAAGTTCATCGTATCATACATAACCACAAATCATTCAATGACATGTTTTTTCTTAGAAAATCATACCGTAAGTACCTGGTAAATAAATTTGAACTGTAGAATACATTGAATTTTTATATGTACTCTATGGTGAATACTAGTGAAGCAATTGCATGACACCATGGTTTATTTAAGAACCAACACTTACGCGTTCACATTCGCTCACACACGCACGCACTCATATTCACGCACACTATGTTAGGTGCAGTTAAGGGCAACATTTGAAGGAAATAATTTTTAAAAAATAAATACGTGAAGTCTTTTTTTAATAATAATGAAGAACACCCGATAAAATTGAAATTATTTTTTGTGTCCAAAAGAATTCTTTTGTACCTTACTCATACGTGCATATGAAGCAAAATTGCCTCTTGAAGATGACAATGATTATTAATGTACAACAGACAGGTTATCATATGACAGCGACAAAACAGGGCGATTTCCGAAACTATATAAGTGTTTTTATAGCATATTTTCGACTATGCATATTAATGGTCAGTGGCTGAATGAACTATTAAGTTAATGCAAAAATAATGAGATTTTGCTAACATTGACTTACTACTACTTAGAAATAGATAATAAACAGTTTATATTTCTAAGCACACATATACATACATATACCAGGATAGTTTGACAAGTAGTGAGAATGACACATAGGTGGTGCTCTAATTGGTAAAACAAATGCACTGTAATTTAGGTTGCCTATTTATATGTTTACATTCGGATATTTAGATAAATCGATTGATTAGTTTATTTTTGACAGCTGATTGAAAAAGAAGCAACACGTCGTTTTGTTAAAATGAAAAAACTAGAGTATCGTGCGGTGATTAAATACTTCGTAATTAAGGGTATGAAAGCTACCGAAATAAAAGATGAGTTACGGGAAACCTTAGGTGAATCTGCTCCATTATCCGCCACAATAAGTAGATGGGTAAATAAATTTAAACGAGGTAGAACAAGCTGTGTTGATGAAGCGCACTCTGGATCGTGACTTCTAAGGAAATGATTATAAAAATCCATAATATTATTACGCAAGATCGACGACTCAAAGTGAGAGAGATAGCAGACATGGTAAGCATTTCAACAGAACACGTACACCACATTTTAACGAAAGAATTGGGCTTTTCCAAGCTTTCAGCAAGATGGGTGCCGTAATTGCTTACGAGTGATCAAAAGTTCACTCGTTTGCGCATTTCCAATGAGTGTTTGGACCCTCATAAGCGGAATCCGGTTGATTTTTGTAGGCGATTTGTTACTTGCGATGAAACTTGGATACACTACAGTACACCCGAAACTAAACAACAGTCGAAACAATAGTTAGAACGTGGTTCTGCACCTCCAAAGAAAGCGAAAACCACTTTATCGGCAAACAAGGTGATGTCATCAATTTTTTGGGATTCAAAGGGCATTTTGCTCATTGATTACCTTCAGAAAGGTGCCACAATAGACGGACAATATTATGCAGAACTTGTACATAAATTAAATGTTGAGATTAGTGCTAAACGGCCAGGAATGGCAAAGAAAAAGATTCTGTTTCACCAAGACAACGCTCCCTCGCATACCAGCACAGTTGCGATGTCCAAAATCCAGGAATTGCATTTCCAATTAGTACCGCATGCGCCTTATTCGCCGCATCTAGCCTCTTCCGACTTCCACGTTTTTCCAAAATTGAAAACGGCACTAGGTCGAAAGAAATTTTCGTCTAACGACGAGCTTATCATGTTCGTAAATGAGTATTTTCCAAGCCTTCCGGAATCGCATTTTAGAGATGGCATAAGGGTATTGGAGCACCGTTGGAATAAATGTATTGCTCTTTTAGGAGAATATATTGAAAAATAAAAATTATTTTGTATTTAAAAAATTTGTTTTCCTTTTCCATTCTCACTACTTGTCAAACTACCCTCGTATATATTTCCCCTAGGCTTATATATATATATATATATTTAAGCCTAATTTAACATTTTCCTTCCTGCAAAAGATATTTTATAGACACTTCTTTTAGTCTTTAGGCTTTATATGACACGATGTCGAAGCGGGATTTTGTCAAATATACTTTTAAGAATTTAAACAATCACACGACTCGAAATATTAATAAATGTTGGATAAAGAAAGCATTGAAGCGCTGAAGAAAAGTTCGTGGATGTTCATCTGCAGTAACGATGCCGAATTGGAGACAATTGTCGAAGTTTATTCTCTGAAAAGTACGTGAGAGATAAGAAAAGCTGAATAAATAGGTGTCACATCAACAGCCGTTTTGAAGTTTGCTCTGCACTTCTTTTGTGCAATAAAAATAACCTATTTCTGGATCGCATTTTGTGACCTATGATGAAAAGTGGATGCTTTATGACAACTGCAGAATTTCATGCCAGAAAGAAAGTTATGTTTATGTTTGGAGGTTTGCAACTGGAGTAATACACTACAATTTGCAGAGAAGTACTACTAGGAATTTAACAAAGTCCACTAAGAACTGAGTATTCGTCCGGCATAATAAATAAATGAAACGATCTAATTTTTTTAAACGACAATGCTGGACTTCAAATATAGGAATGAGCAGAAATGAAATGAATCGTGTTAATAAACTGTCTCGTCCATAGTTTTTACCGGATCTGTCACTTGATTACTGATTCACCAAGAATTTTAACAACTTATTGCGGGGATGAGTCTTCGACAATCAAGTAGCTGCCCTGAGCGAATTCGATGAATTTATTAACACCAGAACTTGGGTTTTTTTATGCTACTGGGATAAATAAACTTGTTATTCGTTGACAAAAATTTGTTAATTGTGATGGTTAATTACATTTAAGTCGAGTTATAGCTTTCCAAATATGCTATTCAAAATGCTACCTTCTTTTTGCAACAACCTAATATTAATTTATTTTGTAAATCAATTCGTGTGAGAATGTACAATGTAGATTACAGAAAATTTAATTAATATTGAAATCATTGATGGAGTAAAAAGATTATAAAATCAGTCATAGAGTAAATAATTATCAATAATCAATTAAATGTAACATTGTGTTATTAGAGATTTTCTATTAAATAAAAGATGTATTCCGCAAAAGTAGCATAAATACATCGCATAATGTGGCAAAATATCTCGACCACGTCATTTTATAACGACAGTGCCAAATATTTGACCTATATTTTCTCTCGAACATTTATTTCAAATCTTACAGTGCCTGTTTTGCGTGTCTGACGAGGATTTCTACCGGATGTCTACAAATTTTCTTGTAAACGTCACTGAGAATGTATTTTATATTCACTAAACGAGAAAGGATCAATTAATTTTTTGACGTGAAGCAAAGAGAAAAAACAAGACCAAATGCAGAGAACCATCATTTATAAAACGTTACAACGAAATCTTGAATAACTTACCTACGTTGTTGAAATTTGTATGTACAGATAACAACTTAAGTTATTGAGACCGGTCTCATACAACATGACTTTATATAAATCCTTAGGTGAGGTTAGATGTAAATTGTAAATTGTAAACAAGAGAAAACTGTAGCTGTCATCTCGAATAAATGATCGAGAGACAAAGATTCATTGTAGGCGCTGCTAATTTCCAATATTATTATTCACTCACTTATTAATATTATTTTCATGTGGTTAGAAGATGCCTAAGAACAATATAGCATGGATATTAAGTATGTATATTACATAAATACCAACAAGACTAATAATAAATTGCTTATTAAACTAAAACTAGCACATTTAATATATGAATTAAAGTTATAGTGTAAAATGCGCGTCAGCAATAGCTTATATTTTCACTTTTTTAAATTTTGTCAATTAAAACTATTGAATACTTAAACTAAGAAGCATAATTTTGGACATTTTTAGATAAGCAAAATTAAGGAATTTGCAATTAAAACAACATAAAATTTGAAATATTATTATTGGAATACAATGGTCGTACATATGTATAGGTTACGTGCATATACCATATACCGTGAATATATTTTAAAATGCAACATGCACATACATACATAACGTAATAATGAAATGATAGCAATGTATTTTAGCGTGTATTTTATTTTGCAACATAGGATGTGAAATACAGTAGTTGAACAAAATTTAAAAACTAATTTAACAAATTTTCAAAAATGTCACCATTGACGGCCAGACAGTATCCTAAGCGATTGTAGAATTCATTTGTTGTATTTTGTATCTGCTCTGGAGTTATTTCTCTTGCAGCAACTCATATTCTATTTTTTAATTGGTCAATATTGTTTAGAGGTTCTCCATGAAAAACTTTATTTCTGATACATGACCAAAGAAAGAAATCGTTTGGAAACAGGTCTGGTGACCTTGCGGACCATTCTACTTCTCCTCCACGGCCTATCCAACGGTTTGAAAATCTTTGGTTAAAAAATGTTCTAACCATATGAGAATTATGTGCCGGCGCGCCATCATGCTGGTACCAAATCTCACCATCAATATTTAAAGCATGGAGGGCTGGCATAACTCTGTACTCAAGCAATTCTAAATATTTTTCTCCTGTAAGAGTACCCTCAATAAAAAACGGTCCTACAATATGGTGTCCAATCAACCCAGTCCAAACATTGACTTTCTGTGGCCGCTGAGTCCTTGTGATATGATATCTATGCAAATTTTGTCTACTCCAGTAGCGGCAGTTCTGTGAATTTACTTCACCATTTACATAAAATGTTGCTTCATCTGTAAAGCAAATTCTGCGTAGTAAAGTATCATCATTATGAAGCTTATCCAACATGATTTCACAAAAGTTACTTCTTCTTTCTGCATCATTCGCAATTAGTTCCTGATGGTTTTGAAAATGATACGACTTAAAATGTTCTCGTTTTAGTAGTTTATGCACGGAAGATTTGCTTACATTTGTAGTTTGTGCTAAAGCTCTTGTGGAGAGCATATTATTATTTTCGATTGTTTGTAGAATTTCATCTCTTTTGGCGTCAGTAATAATATATCTTGGCCTATTCTTTTTTTTATGATTAGGAACGATGCATCCATTATTTTTATACTTCTGTACTAACCTACTTATTGTAGTTGGACAACAAATCTGCTACTCTCCTCAAACTCATATTCGAGTTATACCAGTTCACTAATAACAGTTTTTCTTCTACACTATACATACCTCAAAAATAGAGTAACTTATTTTGACATCCTATGTTGCAAAATAAAATACACGCTAAAATACATTGCTGTCATTTCATTATTACGTTACTCTAGCAACTAGTGTATGTATGTGCATGTTGCGTTATAAAATATATTCACGGTATACTACGTGTACCGGAAAGTCATTTCCGGTTTTTCTAACAGATGTCAATAGGCTTAAGAATGCAATGTTATGTTTTGACCATATGTCATTTTATTCTACTAACAACAAGCTTCAAAGCCATACATGTTATATTTTGCGAAAGTAACGCCTTCATAGATTTATAACTCTTTGAAAATATCGAATTTCGTGCCTGGTAATTTGCAGCACGCTTTACTTTTCTTATTTAATCAAAAGAAAAAAGCCTCTGAAAGTCATCGTTTGCTGATAGAAACTTACGGTGAGCATGCTCCAACCATAAAAACATGTGAGGCTTGGTTTCGACAATTCAAAAGTGGTGATTTCGATGTGCAAGATAAGGAATGTTCTGGTAGACCGAACAAGTTTGAAGATGCGAAACTGCAGGAGTTATTGGGTAAAGATCCAACCCAAACTGAAAAACAATTGGCAGAAGCGTTAAATGTGGCCCAAGAAACGATTAGCAACCGATTACGAGCAATGAGAAAAATGCAAAAGATGGGAAAATGGGTGCCACATCAATTGAATGACAGGCAAATGGAACATCGAAAAATCGTCTGTGAAATGCTGCTTCAAAGCTATGATCAGAAGTCATTTCTGCATTGAATAGTGAAGGGTGATGAAAAATGGATTGATTTCGAAAACCTTAAGTGCAAATAATCATGGTTATTATCTGACGAAACCGACCTATCGACTCCAAGGCCAAATCGTTTTGGTCACAAGACAATGCCGTGTTTAGTGGAACCAGAATGGCGTGATGTATTACGAACTGTTGAAACCTGGTGAAACAGTTAATACTGATACACTACTGACAACAAATTATCAATTTGAACCATACACTGATATAAAAACGTCCAGAATGGGCCCGAAGACACGGTAAAGTGATTTTCGAGCACAATAATGCGCTATCTCATACAGCAAAACTGGTCAAGGAAGCGTTGAAAGCACTTGGATGGAACATAATATCGCACTCCCGTACTCTCCAGACCTTGCCCCGTCCGACTATCATCTTTTTGCATCAATGGGACACGCGCATGCAGAGCAGCGCCAATTTCAACCAAGTTAGAAAATGGCTCGATGAATGGTTTTGCTCAAAGGACAGTTTTTTTGGGATGGCATCCATAAATCGCCTGACAAATGAGCAAGATGTGTAGAATCAAATGGCCAATACTTTGAAGAAATACATTTTTCCATTTTCTTGAAAATTATGTAGTCTTTTTTTATCAAAATACCGGTACACCCGCTATATACAAAGCAAAAGCTATTAAAGAGTGACCCTTAGTTCTTATAAAATATTCTTTCATAATTATTTAATTTTATAAGATTCTTTCTTAATTTAAACTAGTTCCATGTCCATTATGTTTTGTTTCTAAAGTATGTCAGACAACATTTGATTTTATTAAGTTGTGTTTAATATCTTACATATTCTTTCTAGAGTATTAATATTGAGAGTTTCGTTTCAATTTAATATTTCTTAGGAAAATATTTCTAATTAATTTCCTAAATTTCATTTTCGTTTCAAATTTTTAACTTACTTTATTTTTGGTATGTTATTAGAAAGGAAGGGTAGATTTATTTGTATACAAATTTTATCGAATAACTAAATATTTAATCTATTAATTATATAGTAATTAAACAATTTCATAAAGCTTTATTAGAAAATCATAGTAGATATTTTAAACATCTACATTAAGAGCTCTAATTTTGATGTGGTACTGTTCGAAGTTTACAAAAACTATGTACATTTAGTACATTTTTGTTCTAAAATACTTTCTGTTGCATTTTGCAAATATAAAGAAATTCTTGCCATTACAAAATACATTTGAAAGTTAGTTTTATGCAACATTATTTTGAATATATTTGGTGTAATTTTGAATTAGTCTATTTTTAATTTCGTTTAAAATTTTCATTTATTCGATAGATAATAACGTTTTCTTCCCACAAAAAACATATCCGCCATGTAAATACAATTATTACCACAAAGATGTTTGAAATCTAAATCGCAATTATTGTTCCATAGTGATATCAAATTAGAAAGAGAATTCTTGCATGTTTCATTAGAAAAAACGAACAATTTTGTGCATAGAGTGCAATTTAAATAGGATACGAGCTTTTTCACATTTTCGACTTGACAATAAAAAGCTTCAAACTGCATTCTTTGTTTTGCCGTTTGGGTAATAATAATTTTTACATCAGAACAGAGTAGAAACTGAAGAATCTAAAGAATATTTGTTTGACGATTATAATTTTTACAGCTAAGCTTATTTTGGTTTGAAAAGAACCTTTTGCAAATCCTTCTGCCAAAGATACTTAATGAATAACAAATCTCCATGATCTGCCAATAATGTATCTGAACTTTTTCGAAAAGTATATCATTACTGAGTTTTCAATTTTACGAATCCAGCAATTTTCAATGGTATTTTGTGTAATTTTCTTAATTCTATTGGAAAATTTATACATCTTCCATTACAAGTTAAAAGAAAGCGCTTTTGTCTCAGCCTGCAGTCTTAAATTTTTGTACTAGTAAGCAATTTAATAAATTTCAGTCATTGTAAATTTTCTTGTAATATAGGTTTTTCATCGATCAATCAAAGTTTATTGTATGTCAAAACGTTCATGTTATTATAAATTAATAAACAAGGCTAGAGATTTAGGTAAATTAACCAAAATGACTTTTTATTTGGTATCTTTTGAAAATATGCTAAGAAAGGATTTTATGTATATGTTTTAATTTTGTGAATCTCGCACCAATTCACAAATTTTATATATATGACTATGTACCTTTCGTTTGATTTAGCTGCTAACAAATTATTTATGAATTTGTTGGCAACGTCCAATGTTCTAGGAAACGTACACGAAATAGCAAAATATTTAAAAATTATTTGTATTTTTGCTCCGCCAAAAAGTAGCACTTACATAAATATATTATTTATAAACAACATTTTGCTCGCTACAAAAAGTATTGTACAAACTACGTATGCGAAGACCTTTTCTAGCATTCGTGCAAATAAAGCACAAGCTCGCTTCGCTCGTTCATGCTGTAAAAGTCGTGTTCCTTAGTTTGCAACTATTTCGGAACTAATATTTTAATGAAAATGTTTTTAATGCAATCACCAGATTATTATTTTATATTTTGACGGATTCTTTTTCTGGATTCTTTAAAATACGGTATCTCTTATGAATCAAAAGAGAGTACGTTACTAATTCTTCCTATAGACTATTACCACAACTTTAGTTTCTTACAGTTATTTAATTAATTAATTAATTGGTTAGTGATTATTTATTACAATTTATTAATTTTGATTATTTTTTTAAGAAATAATTTAATGCAGATCAATTGTTTAGGTCAATTTTGATTAATTTAGATATTGCAACATTAATAAGCAAACCAGCTTGGAGCTAGTCCCATACAAAGTGCAATACGAAAGCACAAGTTATTTTTTTCTTATGTGTAGGTTACAATAGAGTTTTGGGCATATGTTCATTAGGCATTTTTAACTTGAAATTGCTTTAATAACACATTCTTAAGCTATGGCAATCTTGTCACGGGACACCCGATGTAAACATCATTATGAAGATACATAAACGGTTTTCCACTAGGGACTTGACAACTTTTAATTCAATTTGTGAACGCACCCTTTCACTAATCATCGAACTGTCACTGTTTCGTTGTGTGATGTTGCCGTGCCAGTGAGACAACGGGTTGGTCGAAGTGTCGAAAATATCGCTGCCGTTGAAACGTCCGTAGCAAATGATCCAAATCAGTCAATTCCACGGCGTTCTCAAGAGTTGGGCATCGCCCAGACCACTTTATGGCGAATTTTGCGTAAGGATCTTGGTTTACACCCATACAAGATTAAGCTGACTCAAGAATTGAAGCCAATGGACCATTTGAAGCGACGTACGTTCTCCGATTGGGGTCTGGAAAAGATGCGCCAAGATGAACAATTTCATCGCAAAATCATTTTCAGTGACGAAGCTCATTTTTGGCTCAATGGGTTCGTCAATAAGCAAAATATGCGTTATTGGTCGGGTGAAAATCCACATGTGCTTCATGAAACACCACTTCATCTACAAAAAATAACTGTTTGGTGCGGTTTGCATGCCGGCGGCGTCATAGGGCCATATTTTTTCGTCGACGATAATGATCGTCACGTTACTGTGAATGGTAATCGTTATCGCGCCATGATTACCGATTATTTTTGGCCCGAATTGGAAGATATGGACTTGGACAATATATGGTTTCAGCAGGACGGCGCCACAAACCACACAGCACGCGTTACAATCGATTTATTGAATAGTAAGTTTGATGAGCGTGTTATCTCAAGAAATGGACCAGTCGATTGGCCGCCTCGTTCGTGCGATTTAACGCCTTTAGACTTGTTTCTTTGGAACTACGTCAAGTCATTGGTCTATGCCAACAAGCCGACAACGTTGGAAGATCTCAGAGCCAACATTGAACGCGAGTTTCGGCCGAATTGTGTGGCCGAGTCATCGAAAATTGGGTCCAACGAATCGACCGCTGCAAACGTGCCCGCGGTGGCCATATGAACGAAGTCGAGTTCCATTCATAAATGTTTTGATTGTACTTCAACCCGATAATAAATTTTTTGAAATACCTCAAATGGTCTACATTTTATTTTGAAAAAAAGTTGTCAAGTCCTTATTGGAAAACCCTTTATATGGCGTACCTGAATGTGCTATATAACGAGTTTGGAAATCCTTTGGTATACGATTTATATATAATTTTTAAGTAAATAATTATGTTTTGTCAACCAAGGTCAGACTAATATCAAACATTGATATTAACGATCATATGATCAAGAAGAATCAGGAATTGTCAGATAATATTTTAAAAAGACAAGCTTAAATACAATGAGTAAAATGTTCGAAGATGGTCATAACTTTTTTGAAATTTTATACAAAAACAAAAAAAAAGAATAATTAGAAGATAAGTTTAGACAAATATATTTAATATATTTTAAATTTAGATATTGAAATTAATTTGAAAAAGGACAGGGAAATGCTAGAATGATGACTGTAAGATAAAACGTCAACGGCATGTTCCGTTGCACTAATTGCATGGCAAATGATCACTGAAGGTTAATATATAACCCCTTGCCACATTAATTTTCGTATTCTGTATACGTATTTCGACAACTAAGTTGTCATAATCAGCAGATAATTAAAAAGTGTCGCACCTGGAAAACTACGGCGAAAAATACCCGTACGAAAACAAACTCCGTAGGCGATCCGTACCGTTGAGAACCTGTAGTTTTCCACCGCAGTTTTCCAGGTGTGACACTTTTTAATTTTCTGCTGATTATGACAACTTACTTGTCGAAATACGTATATAGAATAAGAAAATGAATGTGGCAAGGGGTTATATATCAACCTTCAGTGATCAAGTGAATCAACCACAGGTTCCACAGTCATCTGCATAGCAAGTCCTCTATTGTATATAAGGGAGAGCAACAGTCGAAGACGAGAGGATTCGCTTAACTTGCAATGATAAGAGACGTAGAAAAATTTTGTAAATATTAGTGTGCATAACATACAAATATTTGCCAATATTTAATGTCATTTCTGTATATAATTCCATTCAACGTTACCTGTTAGTAAGCAATTAAATATTCCTCTTAGACTTTCATACATATATTTCATTTATGTATATATTCAGTTTTGATTGTTGTGTTGACTGGATGATAGGGTTGATTGATTTCAAAGAACCCCAGCTATGAATATTTTACAAAAAAAGATTCTCAAAATTAAATATTGTGATGTGAGCGAATGTTTATATTAACACTCAAATTTTATTCTATATTTCATAGTACATATCACAGGAATATGTATGTGCATATTTCCTTCAGAGCTCTTGTCTAGTCAGGCAATGTTCTGATCGGGTTGACTCTTATTTTGCTTGATGCTTGTGGAGCAGTATTTAAACATGCAGAATTTAAAAACAAAAAACAAGTAGAAAATATGTTAGTAAGGCACGGATAGGAATATGTGTTTATACAGATGAAGATATATGAAGTTGTGAGGGCCAACATGTAGAGGAAGTGGATCCGATGTTTAATGGGAAGACCTGATCAGTTAAGTGATCTGGAATTTCTGAGGTGCAAAAAGTTGTGCAATAGGGTCAAGATTACAAAAGTAACAAAAAAAGTCGTACTCAAGGCCAACTTAATCATGCATATGCAATGAAGCCAAGGGAGCCCAGAAATATAGGAAAATCGCAAATGGAATAGGCTCCAGAGTCACTTTAAGTAATTTTAATCTTAGGTATATTTTTAGCAAACGTAAGCAGTTTTAAATAAAATTTCTCTGTTGTCTTGTTGAATTTGACCTTTTGTTATTTTGTCGGAGTTTGTCCAATGTGTTTGTATATATTTTTATGATTTTTTATTTGAATATTTCTGAAAACATTTGAAAGTTATTAGTAATTGGAAATGAAACAAAACGTTTTTACGGATATTTGAAAAGAAGTCAGTTTAAAGAATTTGGAAAGCACTTTAAGAAAACGGATATTCGAAAAGACCAACTGGTAAAATAAAAAAGGACGAAAACAATTAAATGTTAAAGGAGTCGAATTTGCACTGTCTGATGACCTAATTGGTAAGGCAGCGGTCTAGAAAACGCCAGATAGAGGTTCGTATCCTTCTTTAGCGATGGCGTAGTAGAGAATTTTCATTAATTTCCGATCGTAAAGAACTTAATTATATATTTATATATAATTATCAACATCAAAATAACCTAATTACGGGTTTTAAATAAATAGTAGATCTGTTTCCATAATGTGATTTATGACGTGTTAAGCTACGTTTTCGTAAGGACTCAACATGTCGGCCGGCACGTCGGCCGACTTGTCTGCCCTAACGTAAACAAAAAACAATTCGTGTCGGCATTGTCGGACGATATGTCGGTGTCGGGTGCAAAAATTATCCGCACATGTCGGGTTGGCGGTTGTTTGTCACTACGTAAACAGTCAACATGTGATTATTTCTCGCAGTTGTTACCAAGTAGCGCAAGTGGCCGTCCGATGTTTCCAAAAGATCATTCAGACAAAAGTAGGTATGTCTTTTTTCGTGAATATGCATGTGCTTATTCATTAGTCAAAATGGAAAGGCTAAAGGTAGCCCATTTTCAGTTACCTTCGTATACCATGGACTGGAGTAAACGTAACACTATAAAATTAATCGAATTGTACGAAAACGAAACATGTTTATGGGATATTATGTCAGCAGAGCACAAGAACTCGCAGACACGTTTGGATGCCTTAAATTCGATAGCTAAAGCGTTAGAGACAGATGTTGCGACCATTGAAAAGAAAATTACAAATATCAGAAGTCAGTATTTCCGAGAACTTGCTAAAATTAAAAAGACAAAAAGTGGAAGTGCACCTGAAGCTGTATACAAACCAACGTGGTATGGATTTGAAATGCTTTCATTTTTGAGTCCCGCCGTTGAGCCCACAGAGCATACAAGTACTCTAAATATATCAAATAAAAATACAGTAAGTACCTACTAATCTTTCTCAAGTAACGTTTATTTAGGTATCTTAAAATATAATATATAAGTATTACATTCTAGTTAACTCTTTCGTGTAAACTGGTACAAAATTTAAATCTATTTTACATGTTAATAAAATATTCGAGGCACCAGATAAATAAAAAGTGTTCTTATCTTGAAAATCAAAACAGTACCAAGTTTTGTTATTTTTTCGCCCATTTTTCCGTACCTTAAGCACATTTGTGTTGCCAAGACAATGGTCTGGTTTTGAAATATTGGGCGAACTCTGTACGAATTGTAACAGCATTAACATTTCCAATATTTCTTGCACCGTTTCTTAAACCAACAAGTTCAAAATTATCATGTCTCCAGTCTCCCGGAATCAAGTTTCCCTCGTTATCTTCTCTATCAAAAGTCGATGGCGGAGAATAGATATTCCTGCTCTGCTTACGATTTCTTAGAAAATTATGTAAATAAACACAAGCAAATACGACTTGCGTTGCTTTCTCTGGTGCCAATAACATGGGTTTCCTAAGAACTCTAAACACTGCTGATAAAATTCCGAACGCATTTTCAATTATTCTACGCGCACGCGAATGTCGATAATTGTAGGCCCTTTCAACAGATCCTTTAAAATGTTTACCAGGAAACGGTTTCATCACATTCTCAGAAAGTGCAAAGGCGCCATCTGCAAGGATCACAAATGGTACAGGTACTTCTCTTAATGGAAGGCATCTGGGTTGTGGTAAATTAAGCTCTTGCCTTTGGAGCGCACTGTAGAAGTCAGTACTTGCAAAAACTCCGCCATCAGCAATACGTCCTTGCATACCAACGTCGCAGTACAAAAAATTATAGTTTCCATCACAGAGGGCCATTAAAACTATACTAAAATTATGTTTATAATTGAAATACAGACTTCCAGTGTTGTTTGGTGCCTGAATATATACATGTTTACCATCCAGTGCGCCAATGCAATTAGGATAGTTCCATCGCGATTCAAATATTTGTGAAACATTGAACCACTCTTCTTCATTTCGGGGAATCTGAAACAAATAATCTTTCGTTATTTCAGGAAGAAGTTGATGAAATGGATCATGTTTTGGGTTCCGAAACGCATGAAACTCCGATAGAAACAACAGAACCAAATGTTTCACACGAATCACAGGCATTGAAGTCAACTAACACACCTTCACGCAAAAGAAGAGCCACAACAAATATATCAACTATTGCAGATCAAGTACAAGATGCATATAAAGTTATGAAAACAGTCGCTGACAATAATACAAAAAAAGACATCTTCTCAAGTTATGGAGATTACGTTGCTCAGTCTTTACGAAACTTAAACGATGCAAACCTTCAAAGTTGGGCTCGGCACGAAATAAACAACACCCTCTACAAAGCAGAAATGGCGAGCTCAAAAGTTCATGCTCCATCAACGCCGGCTTATTATTCGAATAATCCAGTTCCGACTTCTTTAATTCAACGGACCCCAATTTTTTATTCCAATGCATCTACTCCGTCTTCTTATTCTAACCCACCCACCCCAGTGCCTTATTCTAACCCACCTACTCCAGTGTCTTATTCTAATAACCCACCTACTCCAGTGCCTGATTCTAACCCACCTACACCAGTGTCTTATTCTAATAACCCACCTACCCCAGTGCCTGATTCTAACCCACCTACTCCAGTGTCCTATTCTAATAACCCACCTACCCCAGTGTCTTGTTCAAACCCACCCACTACAAACGATACAACAAATTATTTGGTAGAAAATGTAAATTATGATATGTTTCAATCTGATGTGTAATCTTTTAATATAATAAACTAAATAAGGCATTTTTCTTACCTTGATTTCTTCACGAAGAACTTCAACGATTGCTTCACAAACATCCGGAATTATTTGCGACAACTTAGTTTTCGATATTCTATGCTGATACATCAAACTTCCATAGCTGTCACCTGTGGCTAGGAACCGTAAAGTTACTGCTAATTGTTCCCCTGGAGATACAGTATCTTTCCTTGCTCTTTCATTTTTAATAATAAGGGGCGCAACTAAGTGTAGTAGCTGTTCAAACTCGGTGAAAGACATGCGAACAAAGTTCTCATATCCACTTTGCAAGCGAAGATCATTCATTAAAGAGCTGTATGCACCTTCCAAGCGTCGCTTAGCTAAGAAACTTCTAATATACCATCTTTTGGGTTTTCGTTTTGATTTTTTTTGACTTTCTACGATCACATGGCTTCCTGCCAACACTACGAAAGCTGATATCACCTGTACTACTTCACTGTCTGCCATCTTGTAGCTAACTACGGATTTCGATATTTCGATTTGAAGGCCGTTTTTCGACATGTCTGCTGCCGACAAGTAACAACATAAACGCCCGTCCAATTCACCGACTAGTTGATCTGCAGACATGTCGGGCCAACAAGTCGCCCCGATTTGTCCTTACGAAAACGTAGCTTTAGAGGACTCGAAATTATACTGCCTAGTGGCGCCTAACTAGTAAGGCAGCTGTCTAGAAAACAGCAGATAGAGGTTCGAGCCCTTCTCCAGCGCAGAAATTTTTAATTAATTTCTGTGATTTTAATTAACGAAGGCGTGGCAGAAATTAATAATTTTCGTGGAGAGATAAATTAAAGAATATATTAGAATATATATACATTAGTTTTTATATTTATTAACTCAGTGATATAGTCTAAAAACAGACGTGGAAGTATGAGTAAGGTAATAATTTTTTCGAAAGAAAACCTCTTAAGCCATATGGACGGAAGAATATGCTTTCCACTATTACGTTTTAAAAAAAGAGCAAATATTTCTAACATGTCATCACTTAAGAGAAGCGCGTGTCATGGTATGATACCGTGACACCCTAGACAAGTTCATATGATGTTTCTTGAAAAGTATACATTTAATAATAATAAAGTTGTAATAGCAAGAAATATGAAAAGAATAATGTGAATTTTCCAACATATTTACATAACGTTAGAAATAGCTAGAGCGGAAAGGCTAGCAGGGGCTCTTAGTATTGTTAGATTACAATAGAAAAAAAAATTAATAAACTCAAGATACCTTTCCAAACCACAAAAAGATTTAATGAAACGATAACAACTATGTGATTCCCTTGAAAAATAAGAAAATAGTACACCTTTATAAATAATGGCTTTTTATAATTATATGCGGATAATACAGATCATTAAATACATTAATAAAATACAATGGAATTTCATAAATTTGGATTCTGTTCAATCCTTTTTTATTTTGTTTCTTAAACATATAAATATTGAATCGTCTTTAATTACGTGTTCCAGGCCTTTATAACAATTTTCTCATAAATAGGTCATAACAATAGGAAAAATGGGATTCCGCATTATATAGACAAGAATATGAATTTTTAAGAATACAGAGTTACTTAAAGTACCTGGATTTATTTTTGGAATTATGTGCGTCATATATTATAGATACGTACAACACTAGTAATTTAAAGGTACAAATACAGGAGACTAAAGTAGAGAGAAAATTAATGTTTGCAGAATATTTAATTGCGTTAAATTTTGGCCCTATAAACTGGAATGTATTCGAGAGGTTAAAATTCAATAGTTTTAATTTTTTAAATAATCTTTACATATTTTTTTTCTGATAAATCTAACTTTACAATGCATGTTCTGTGAATTAGAATATTATTAAGTTCAGGTATTGAGACATATCCATTTTATATATTTATAAACGACCACTTAATTCAGTAACTGTATCCGAAGTATGTGGTCGCACTACTAATTCTTTTTCATACATTTCATGGTAACTACTGGTTTTAATAGGACAGAGAAAAGAACCACACGGTGAGAATTATATTCATGCTGTGCAACAATTTGTTTCCCGCTGTTTGGTTTCTCGTAATTGACATAAATTCATCAGTCTGTTATTTGATTTCACAACGCCAGATTTTTCTAAGGCTTTCCTATAATCGAATGGATAAAGTCCCATGATAATAAATAATTAACACGAAATATTGAAAATAAATTGCAAGTAATTTCAACATAAAAACATCCTCCCCTCTATCCTATCTTGAATTAACAATTCTATTTCTCTCTTGTCTTGTTTGAATATTTTCTATATTTCCAAATTTTAAATTCTAGCAGGCCGTCTTTTTTTCTTTGTTCCTTCTTTTGTCTTTTTTGCCTTCCGAATTATTTTTACTAGTTTGCTGCCCAGTGAGTTGTCGTCTTTCAATTTTTTTCGCTTTAATTGCTTTAATAAACTCTGTATTTTTTATATACTTTCTTCAGGTAATTTCTTTGACTGTTCTTAATTATTCACGTGCTTGTATATTGTACTTTAAGTTATTGTTCAATGTTCAAGTCTCACATTCATAAAATTAAGTTAACCTTTGTTTTTGTTGTTGAATTTGATGGAGCCTGTGGTTGATTAACTTAATCACTAAGGTTGATATATAACCCCTTTCCACATTAACTTTCGTAATTCTGTATACTTATTTCGACAACTAAGTTGTCATCATCAGCAGATAATTAAGCAGTGTTGCACCTGGAGAACTACGGCAATAAATAACCCGTACGAAACAATTAATTCCGCACGCGTTCCGTACCGTTGAAAGCCAAGACGCACACTGTGTGTGATGATGACAACTTAGTTGTCGAAATACGTATACAGAATTACGAAAGTTAATGTGGAAAGGGGTTATATATCAACCGTAGTGATTTTGTTTTTGTTATTTCTATATATTCAGAAAAAAATTTATAATATAATAATATAATAATAATATAATATTATGAAGTATATTACACTGGCACTTTTCCATTACAATCTAAAAAAATATTAAGCTATTAAAAATAATTTTTACATTCTTATCTGTCATATTTGTCATATATGAATGATACGGAAAAATTAAATTATAGAAAAAATATAATTTAATTGCATATTGATTTTTATTATGCTTATACTTGTATTTATTGTTTAATGTTTTGATTAGTTATAATTTTATGCCTACATCTTTAATGCATGTAGTAAATAGAAACTATGTTTGGCCGTTGTTATCTAGTTTAATATTTCTATAGTATTTTTGTTATAAACTCATTGATGTGCACATATTAATGCTTGAGGCTTTGAGTTAAAATGTATGAAAACGTTTAATAATAAATTATCTTTTATATCGTAGTACTACTCTTTAACATAAATTAAACATTTTAAGCGATCAGATTCCATGATCGAAATAAATATTAATGGAGTACATTTTGTCTACTTTTAAGATTACAGCTTGTCTGTTTTTTACTTTTAATGTAATGGGTCTTCCAATAAGAGGTTCAATTTTGATACATAAAAAGAAACGAGTATTTTTAAGCGAAATCATCGGATGTTTATTTAATTGAAAAGAGGAGGGTATGCCATTAATAATGGAAAACAATATCAGCCAAATGGCCGCCACGGCTACGCTTGCAGGACCATATTCTTTTCATGAAATTTTCCATCACCAATTCGCACATTTGCAGCTGTATGTCCTCGATAACATCATGAAATTCCATCTTTGAGGTTTTGAATCGATTGTGAGCAGCCATTGGCAAAGACCTTATCTTTCACGTAGCCCCAAAGAAAAAAGTCTAAAGGTGTTAAATCACAAGATCTCGGTGGACGATATTTTCAGTTGTTCTTGAGCGACGTGTACGAGTTCGATTTTTCACATCACTAATCGTCCCAACAGGTTAAATTTTTCCACCAGTTTGACAATTGCTGGCCGAGAAGGTGCTTCATGACGACCCAAAAATCCTTTAGTTTTGCAAACTGTGACCTCGAAATTTTCATCATTTTTGTAGTGAATTTTAATCATTTCAATGCGTTGTTGAAGCGTATATCGTTCCATTTTTATTAATGGCGTAGTTTTTACTTGTCATCTGTCAAGTAGTTACAGGTTGAGTCATGGACAACTGTTAAAATGGCGGGCTATTGAAAATGAAATGTCTTATTGGAACACCTTTTAGCTAAGTGAATTTCATAATATAGCGTTAGTGAATTATGAAATTGTACTAGAAGTTTATTCTATATTTCTATAATATATTCACTTCATATAATTTTCTCTTTTTATATTTTATAGAAGTACATGAAATTATGATGCATAAGAAACAGGTAGATAATAGGGTTGACTATGAGTAGTCGTGAACATCACTAATTTTCATTGAATGAAATCCCAATCAACAATAAGTTGAAATTTTTTTTCCAAATTTTGAGTAAGTTAATCACGAGAATAAAGATGTTCGTATAAAATTTATTATTAAGTCTGAACATTTAAAGTGGCTCGAAACAATTTAATCACGTCAATTCGAAAATAAAAATATTATCGTACTATTTTCAACGACATTTTTTCATACATGCATTTATTTCATGTGCGTTTCAAATGTTTAAATATATTAAATATTTCATAACTCTTTTTCGCTAATGTATTTATATTTATTTATGTATGGTCCAAGTCAAAAAAGGATTTTACGAAAGAGTCTCGATTATTAAATACTAATTAATTATTCCACAAAAGAAATTTCTTACCTTTTAATTTTTTTCATGACAGCATATTTTGTGTTAATACTTTCAAGCGATATATATTATGTATTCTTTTAAAATAGGCCAGTGTTTACCAATTTTGCAAGCTAGGCACAATGGAAAATAGTTTATGACGCATGACCAGCTGTTACAAAGTACCATATATCACAAGTAACACTAAAACCAAACAATAAGACCAATGGCTATAAATACGATTTTCACTAACGGCAATCGATATGAATATAAATTGAAAAACCATTGTGAGCTTACCAAAATGGAAGACGTGTAATTATTAGCTCTCTATTCATTCATTGAAATTAAATTATTCAAAGCACGAATGAAGGAATGCGGAATTAAATAAAGATGTACATTATCTGTCAAAAAGAAATATAAAATGTATATTAACTAAATATATATAGTGAATTACATATGAAATCATATATCATAAGTGGAAACAAATTTTACTTAAAAAATAACGTGTTAAATAAAGACCAGCTCTTCCAACTGGAAAAGTGATTCGTTAAATGAAAAATCAAGATATACGAATCCAACCCTAACATATAACATCCATTTTGAGAAAAGGGCAAAGCCTGTCTGTATTCGTCAACAATGTTAAAATATTAAAAGTATCATGAGTGAATTATTTGAATATCTATCTTGAGCGTAAACAAATAGAAATACGAATGGCTACTAGGCAGACGATCAAAAATATTAATTGAAGACAATATCTTATTATACAAGCGGTAATTAAGCGCATTTGGACATATGACATAAAACAGTGGGCATGTGCCAGCAGATCCAGTATCGCAATTATACAAAGGACACAAAATGACCTCCATACATCTACAGGCCAAGAGGTAGTATATTAAAAAGGCAAGCATCACGAAGAGCTAGAAATACAAGCCAACCTACTCATTAAATCATTAATGCAAGAAACTAACTGAACTGAAGTAATGTACACGAAGTCTTCTTCATTGGAAGAAAGGCACTAGTCGACTGGCCTTCAAGGTACCAAAATATAGATGTTACTTGATTATTACTTAAATTTAATAATATATATATATATATTTGCCTCCATATATGGTAATTTTTTCAGTATTGATATATAGGATCTGTTAAATTAGAAAAGTTGTTCAGAAATTCGAGGAGTATTTAATAGTATTTTCAGATTTATCATTTATTGTCAACTTTTATGAAAATTGCCCATACTTTCAGTTTTATATATCTTTGTAACCACTGAAAATACAGCAAGACTAAAAATGGCATCTGGTAGATATTTTTATGTACATTTAAATAATCTCAACTAGAGCCTTGGTTTTCAAAAAATTGGTTTTTAAATACTCTATCTTCCTCAAAATGCTTATTTTTTGAATGCACATATATAAGGTTTTATGTAGTTATCTTTTCGGATTTCTTATTATTGCGGAAATACAATTGCTATTAATAATTCAAGAAATAATTAGCAAATAGATTTTAAAAAATTATTTAAATGCAGAAAAAAAATAAAAGAGAAAAAAGATAACTGACCACAAACATGAAATAATGAAACTGTAAGATTAAAAAATATTTTGTAAAAGAAATAAACAAACGAATGAACAGACACTAGCTAGTCATCTGTAAAGTACATCTGAGGACAGACGCTTCTTATACATAGTTGTAATATTCATTTTAGATCCTTATTGTTGTTGAGTTTATTTTATTCTTTGCAGCAGTTCATGAGAAAAAGTAGTTGCGTAGTTTGGTGATCTAGCCGGTCAGAGGATGGTACTTATATTACCAATCCAGTTGAGAAAATATTCTAGAAGATATTCGGAAACGTTTCAAAAATTATGAGCAGATGCACCGTCATACTATAATCGATCCAACTCCATGTTTAACATGGAGTTGGATACTTCTTTATTAATATAATATATTCTCTGGCAAATTCAAAATTTTTTATTCTACTTGCCCATTAATATTCGACTTGTTGTGTGTTATATTATTATACTACAATTAATTTTTCTTAAACGTCTAATAGCTTCAGCACTAACATCGTTTTTTAAATGTTTAGTAATTCCACATGAAAGCTTAGAAGTACCCCCGTAAAGGGGTTTTCATTTAGTTTTCTTAGTATCTACTTCCCATCTTGTCATTTTTTATTGGTAACTTCTCTTGGTTTAGATGGATTTTAATGTTTTGTATCTCTTAATTATATACAATTAAAATAATTAATAACATCTGACATTTTATGGCGTTATTGTTACCAAATACAGAGAATTATCAAATTCTCAAATTCTTCTGGTATTATGTTGATCATTACTGTATTTTTTGTACATACATTAAAAACTCGCTTCATCAAGATAATAAAAAGGATCATCGAAAACGATATAAAAATCTTTCTTTAGCTGACTATACCATAAATATCTATTTCAGTCGACATTTTAATTTTCTTATATACTGAAAATATTATTATATTAACGTTTTAACACCTTTTAAAATAGCTGAACGTTCCGCAATAATAAATTATGAAAGATATTCTATAGTATTATGCTTAAGAGTGTGCTTATTAATTAATAAACGTTGATATGGATTAATTATCTTGTAGTAAGCCTTTCTATGCTTATTGCATGTTGAATATAACAATTGGCAGCGGTTACACTGTTGTGGAAACCTTTCAATTTCACAACATGCACCGATTAGGTTTCTTTTAGCCGAGATGTACGTAAGTAGAGAGAAAATTATTCTACGAAATCAGATCGAACGTAGTATTACGCAAAATTTTACTGGATTTGGCACGTGTTTAGTATACTTTAAAACTGCACCTTTACTTAATAGAATATTTATGAATTTAGCGTGTGGCGGTGTTCGTTATATAGAATGAATTTTCCCCAGCTTTCCAGTTATTTTATTTGCCACTACAATGAATTATTAAACAGTATAATATGTAAATTTTTGCATGTGCTATTTACCATTGCTAATACAAACTAAGTACATGTACACAGAGTATTTACTATCCGAAGTACTTTGAAATAATGTTTGTTTAAAAGTGTTATTGTAAGAAATAATGATGTGAAAATATTTTTATGTTATAGTATATTTTTAAAGAATTAATATAAATAAACCAATTTTTCAGGAAAATAATAAAAGTTATGTAAATATTCTTCCACAAGCATAAAGCATTTTAAACAAGCGTCCAATTATTAGCATATTTCCTACTTTTATAAAAGAATTATTTATGTTGCTCAAAAAGAGTTAAAATTAATAAATTTTATAGTCCCTGACGATAATATTAGTGATACTTTCGATACGAGTTACATTGTCCCAATGTGCTCACAGCACATACTATTATACTACAAAGGGCACTAGGAAAGTTTTGCACTACAACGCAACAATGAATCGTAGGAAGCTGTTTGTTGCTGCATGGTGAGACATGTTCATATGCGATGGCATTGTGGTCACGAAATGAGATGAGGGCAGTTTTGCGTTATAATTTCGTGCGTGGTGTAAACCTAGACCAGTGCTTCGAAGAAATTACTCTTGCACTAGGTGATGATTGTCCACATCGCACAACGATATTCAGGTGGTATAGAGAATTCAAAAGGCGAAATTTAACTGTGGAGGATGCTGAGATGCCGGGAAGGCCACGAACGTCAGTTTCGGAGGAAAACGTTACTACTCTACTCTGAGGAAAATGCTTGGCGAGGACAGACAAGTGACCTACCAACAGATAGAGGGTACTTCAGGCCTAAATGCACCAGTAATTCGTTCGATTCTGCATGATCATTTGCACGTGAGGAAACTTTGTTCTCTCTGGGTGCCGCATCGACTGACTGAAGAGCAGACGACACGACGTGTGACTTGGTGCTGGGAGATGCTAAAAAAACTTTAATAAGGGACAATCTCGGTATCTGAACAACATCGCGACAGGTGACGAGACTTAGCAGTACTATTGCGATGTGCTGACCAAAGCTCAAAACAAAGTTTGGGTCTTTGATGATGAGGACACACCCGTAGTTGTCAGAAAATCTCGATGTGTAAAGAAGAAAATGATAGTAGAAGACAGTCACAGCTAAGTGGCATACTGAATAGTCCCTGCCTAAAGTCATTGGATCTATGAAGAACCTGCGGCCAAAGTCAAGAATGGACACCTGCTTCCTCCATCACGATAATACTCCAGCTCACTGTGCCAAAGCCTGCACCGAATATTTGACCACGACAGGATAAAACTTCTTCAGCACCCTCCCTACAGTCCAGATCTTGCTCCCTGCAACTTTGCACTGTTCCCGCATGTGAAAATGAAGGTAAAAGGGAGGCGGGTTTTCAGTGATGAGGACCTTCTGCAGGCTTGTGACAACGAGTGCGCTTTATTCCCTAGTGAAACTTGGCCGAACTGGTTTAAACATTGGTTTTGGAGCATACAGAGGTGTATTACGTGTAGAGGAAATTACTGAAAACTACTTTGAAAGAGATAAATAAACAAAGCTATATTGTAAAACTTTACTAATACCCCTTGTAATGTATATGATATTTCTTGTCGAGAAATGTAAATGTGTTCATTATTACATAATACGTGTTATCTACCTCCCCACCGCCTGGTACAATTTTACCTGTATTACTATAAATATATCGTAATTATTAATAGATATTATTGCTTCTGCGATATTGTGAAGATTTAAGATTTCTCACAAGTTAATTTTCAGTTTTATTGGTGTCCGTTGCGAAACAAATTTAGTGAATGTGGATAATGGAAAAGACATACCAAGTATAAAAAACTAAGGATATCGGCATTGTTGAACAATACGGGAGCGACATGCTACTATTTTAATAAAATAAAATATCTTCACTACAAGTAGCGGAGAAGCGTTTCGTGGTAGAAAGTAGATAATTACCAGTCAAGATATTGGTATAGCTGGACCTATGTACGAGGGAGAGTTTTTATATTCGCGTAATGAGCGGGTTGTAGAGGGGTGAGTGGCGCATTGGGGGCGTGGCCTGTGCAGCGACTCATGATTAGTATAAATACGAAGTTTCATTGTTATTAGACAGTTAGTCTTTGAGCTATCGTCAACCAAGTAACATAATCAGGAGTGAAAAGTGAAATATGGAAAAAATCGAATATCGTGCCGTTATAAAGTTCCTTACCAGGCAAGGAAAATCAGTCGCGACCATAATGAATGAGATGTCATTGGTTTACGGCGACTCTTGCCCAGGAAAAACCATGGTGTACAAGTGGCATAGTTTATTCAAACAAGGAAGGGAATCCCTTGAAGATGACCCGAGGCCGGGCAGGAGCATTGAGGTGACCACGCCAGCACTTATCCAAAAAGTTGAACAAATTGTACTCGAAGATGCTCGACTAAAGAAGAAACAACTCGCAGAAATGGTTGGAGTATCCGATACAACAATTTTTAAAATCCTACACGATCATCTCGGCATGTCTAAGGTCAGCGCAAGATGGGTGCCGAGAATGCTCACGCCGCCGCAAAAACAACAGCGCGTAGAGTGTTCGCGTGCATTTTTGGACCTCTGTAATGAAGACAAGGATGGTGTATTGAGTGGAATTGTTACTGGAGACGAAACTTGGGTTCATCATTATGAACCTGAGTCCAAACGAGACTCCATGCAGTGGCATAAAAAGGGCACAGCACCTCCCAAGAAATTTAAAGTGTCACAATCAGCTGGGAAACTCATGGCAACGGTATGTTGGGACTCGGAAGGAATATTGTTGATTGATTATAAAGATAAAGGTGTTTCTATA
The DNA here is from genome assembly GCA_031893035.1 of Dermolepida albohirtum. Lineage (NCBI taxonomy): Eukaryota > Metazoa > Arthropoda > Insecta > Coleoptera > Scarabaeidae > Dermolepida > Dermolepida albohirtum. The sequence continues at coordinate 406,977 of JAVIWB010004609.1, read as the reverse complement.
ACCGGAGAATATTACGCTTCAATATTAGAGCGACTAAAAGAAGCCATTAAAGAGAAAAGACGGGGAAAATTGACAAAAGGTGTTCTGCTTTTGCACGACAACGCGCCCGTCCACAAGAACCGCGTTGCGTTAGCTGCCCTGCATAAGGTGGGCTTCGAAATTGTGAATCACCCACCCTACAGCCCAGACCTGGCCCCGAGTGATTATTACCTGTTTCCGAAAATGAAAAAAGAGCTACGGGGTAAAAAATTTACTGCCGATGATGAAGTCAAGGAGGCAGTTTCGGCGTATTTTGCAGATAAAGAGAAATCATTTTTTTATGAGGGTATAAATAAATTAATTGAAAGATGTGAAAAATGTATCCGTCTTGCAGGTGAATATATTGAAAAAGAAAAATAATTTGGTTTTTTTATTTCCACCCCTTGTCCCCCATTCCGCGAATATAAAAACGCTCCCTCGTATATATTTTTGCAATGGAACAATGAGCCAAAGACAATATAAATATGTGTTAGAAGTTTTAACTCTATACGTGAATCTTTAGGATTTTATAAAGGGCCCTATAAATTTATGCTTGATTGAGTTTTTTTTCTAGAAAGGCAAATTTGTTGAAAAGTTCTTAGAAGCAGTAAACTTACCAGTGCTACCATAGACAGAAAATTCGCCAGATTTAAATGCTATATAAAATATGTGAAACGTTAAATCATTATACCCAAGAGAAAGCAATACTAAACAAGAATTAATAACCAATATTGCAAATGTGTGCTAATACCATGCAAAGAGACATAAAAAATGTAATTAAGGTAAAGAGTGACATCATCAAATATTAATAAAATATTTGTAGATATCATTTTTGAAAAATTTTCTATAAGTCTATATGTTTTACTATTTCAATAAAATCATTATAACTAAATAATGTAAATCAATTTTTGCATATTTGCATATATGTATACCAATTTTAATATTATTTTTTCCAGGCTAGTTTCTCTTTCAATGTTATTTATCTATTAGAAGTATAAAGAAATGAGAACTTTTATTAATGAAGCCTAGAAATTAAAGTTAATCTCTGTATAATTAAAACACTACGCTTTTTATTGTAACCAAGAATATCAATAATGATTTCAATAAAATTAATTAATCTAACACATAATTATTATATGGAATTCACTATTACATATTATGTGACGAAAAAAAAGAATCAATCTGAAAAATCATATTTTTCAACCAAATTTTGTACAAATATTCACTGAGCATGCGAATACAAAAAAAATATTGCTACATTTATTCGTTTTTGAAGAGATTGGCCTCGAGAAGGTAGGCTCTGGATGATATAAAATAATCACTGAAGTACTTCAAGATCTCTAAGAAATATTTCTTTTTTCGGCGGAGAAAGGCCATAGAATAGCGATGTGTTCGCCGTATATGTTCGTTTATGTTGATACTCTATCGTTTAAGACCAATATTGTCTCCCACTAACCAGGATCGAGCCCTTTAGATAAGATAGTATAATGTACGGACATTGTATGGAACATTATAGCTTTTTGGAAGAGGAGAAAAGTATTTAAATTTTTTTTTTGTAGAACATAAAAGTACACTTACTGGAGGATTGCTGGTTTAGGGTGGAATTAGCATACAAAGTAGGACCCTTTTAGTATTTCCATTGAATACTCAAACGTACAAGTCAAATTCTAGAACTATCCACTTTACCATATATCCAAGGGCTATATAATGTCACATTGCAACCAAACAATGCCCGTCCTCAATCGCATATTGGGTGATTTGTTTTTTGGTCACATAGTATATAAATATTAGTATGAAAATTAATGTAGGAAATATCTTTAGATTGATAGCTGAAATGAAGTGATTTTAGTTAGTTCTAACTCATAAATAACTTAATATTTTTAATGCTTTTTTAATTCAACATAACCAGTACAGTCAGCTGATGACTCAGTGATAAGTTACTGGCTTGCTACGTCGGGGATCTTGAGATCTAATTCGTCTGTCTACTGTCCAGGAAGGTTTCTCATGGTTTCGTTCTCGTTTAAGTGAATGCTGACAGCCAAAAATCCTAATACGTACCATGAGCATCGATCTAATAAAAACTCATGGCCTACCATGCCCCCTATATTATTATTATTATTATACTTTACATATATTACGTATATTTTCGTAAAAAAGTTAATATCGTTGTTTATCTATACTTTTATCAGGAATTATAAAATTATTAATTATGAAATTTGGATAATTAGAAAAATACATAACAGAGGCAATTTATGTATTGTTTGAGTTTAAAATAAATTTTAAAAACGCTGAATTACTTTTTTGAATTTAATCACATGTATAATTCTTATTTTATTTTTTGCGAAATTGGGAAACTCATTTTAATTTTGTTTTTTCTTCCTCGTAATTATATATTCAACTTTTTTTAGAAATATTTTAATATGAGCATTAAATAAAAATAAAATAACAAATACAAGGGGCTAGAGCACGAATATTTAAACACCGACTTAACTTCGAATTTCATAATCTACTTCAATTGAAAATTATATGAACATTTATTTTAATTATACTTACAAACTCATTTTTCAGAAAGTACGTACCTGAAACAAAAATATATTTATAAGTATAGAAAAAGCAACTAGGTTAAGTTGAGACAAAAGCAAATTATTGAGAACTCTTATCCTTAATGTAAAATACATGGACAATACTTAAAGTATTGATAAATTAATAAACATTAATTTCATAAAATTTACTAAATATCTTTTCTGACTGTAGTACATATCGAATTTCAGAAATTCATTTTTATATTGATACATATTTGCTTAAAGAATTTATCAACCATAAAATATCCTATGCATTTTCTCTACTTCAAATACTACCAACCCCAATGAATCACCGAAAGTTCCAGGCGATGAAAAGACCATTTAAAGTTTACGAACAATCTATTCAGCGAAAATTTCACCTTTATTCAACTGAAATTGCAAACAAGAAAGTCATTAAATGAGTACATAATTCAAAATCAAACTATTGATCATGTATTTAATTAAGCAATTAATTGAATATGTCGATATTTTATCATTAACAGTAATCACACTAAATGCATGAGAAAACGAAATTATTGGCAAATACAGAAGTGGAGGTTTACAACCGTAAGGAAAGGATTTTCATTGTAATCAATGTATAGAATATACTTACATGATGCATTAATAAAACCCAAAATTTTACTCTTTTTGGCTTTATTATTTTTAGAAGTGTTACGATCTACGCATTTTATATTTCGTAAAAGCAGGAATCGTGCAATAGTTTTATATATGTACATAGTTGTGTAGCATCACAGAGATCAACAGTTCGTAAACCATAGTCGTCGTATCAGCACTGCAGAATGTCAGTTTGCGATCTTTGATTGTTGGAAAAAGGAGGAGTAAAGTGTCAGATCAAGAATAAAACGGATGAGATATTAGTTGCACTTTAAAGGAGGGCGACTGCTTGAGCTGCGATATGTGCAGAATAATGTAGCTTCTAAATCAATTAAAGGTACTTTGAACATCGTCGGCAAGCATCGTTGACGATACTCTAATGGAATTGTGGCGACATAATTGACTAACCAAAGAAAGAAATATTTTATTAATGGATCCTATTTGCTTAATTTTAGCTTTTATTCGTTTTAGAACATTCGCTGCATCGGCTATTATTTGTCTTGTTGCTCTTAACAATAAATCCATATTTCATCACAATATTTGACTAGTCGCGATTAATTTTTTTTTAACATCTGTGTACTTTTTTTTTTGATTACAGTTAAGTTGTGTGAAATTTTATAGACGTCTAGCTTTCTCGTAGTTAGATCGTGTAGAATCTTTTATATTCGCATATATCTAAGCATCAGTGAATATTGGTATGTGATTCAATGTTCTTTTCAATTATGAGACATACAGCTTTTTAAAGCCAGGACGCCCTTAACTTTCAGATTATTTCCAGCGGCGCCCTTCATATGAAGCAAAACCGGAGACTTGATAATTTTAAGTCTAAAATTTTAAATTTAAATAAATTCTATGCTATGATCTCTAAATTTAAGTTTTAGATTTTTATAAAACTTTAATTTTGTTTAAATACTTTGTGAATAGATTACAAAATTGTATTTTTTAATTTTTTTTCGTTTTTAAGGCTGTCGCGGCGCTCCTGGAGGCTCTTTACGGCGCCGCCAGGCGCATACTTTGGGCACCCCTGCTCTAGGGGATAATATATGCAGCCGAAATAATTGCATAAAAAGGCATACAGTCGATCGAGAAAAGAAGATATTTATCAAACTTACTGCCCCGAATATGGTTCTTTTTTTAAATCGATATTTATAGAAATGGTTTTGTCGTTACAGGTTCGTATAAACCAATGCATTAAGAAGATATCAACAATACATGGATTGCTTGCTTGCTCAGTAAAATCATTTCGCAAGTTCGTGTAGAAATTTGAAAAAACTGGTACAGTTACGGATAAAATGCGATTGGGTGAACCAAAGCTAGTAGAATATGAAATTAGTTTTACAACAAGGTCAGAACGTTTGAAACAATTTTATGTATGATGTTTCAAGTGCTAAAAAGTTTCAAAACGACTGGAGATGAGTTATTTAACAGTATGGCAAATTTTGAGAAGGCAGCTTCGCCGGTATCCTTATAAAATTAAAACGCGATTGAATTTAAAGAAACAGATAAAGACAAATCTGTTCAGCGAGGGTTACATAATGTCAAGATTTAGAAAATTTGATGTAAAGCCGCATTACATCAAATTTTCTAATAGAACCTTATGTCTATGTAGAAATGGGAAACGAACAAACAAAAGCAGTAATTATAAATGGGCTTCGATATTTTCAAATACCGCAATTCATTTGGCGATCATATAATCAGTAGTCATTTTTCGAACAGTTGACCTTCTAGATAACTAGATATATCCGGCTGACAACTGGTTTTGAGGTTACCTCAAAGAAAGGGTATTGAAAGTAAGGTCTACTCCTGAGCATTTGAAGCAACCGATATCACGTCATCGAGAAAATTCCGAGGAGTGTTCTTTCTAACACCGTTCATAATTTGGAAGAGCGAATATTTTTAATTAAACATTTTTGTTTCTCTTTTTAAAAATAAAATCCCTTTCTTTATGAACAATTTGGTGGACGTATGAGAATAATTCAAATGTTAATGAGACCCTATGGTTTATCTTTTGCGATACATGTCATTACCATTTGAATTGTTCTCATACGTCCACTAAATATCTTATGCTAAGTTTAAAGTATTCTTTCCATACACGCATCGCGACAAAATAGTTGTACATTGGGCGGGATAAACACGGTATACATTTCCTTCTCTGGGACTGTTGCATGTTTGTACGATAGAGGGAAGTATAGTTTTTTCTCAACAATTTAGTGGTTTCATTTTTGCAGAATTTCAAAAGTTACAACTATTTCAAGTTGGGGACTTACTATAAATAAAATAATCCCATATCGTATTGACGAATAATCCTTTAACATTTTTATAACACGGTTATTTGCAGCATGCAAAAATATCGTCGTTCGACTCATGTCTTCATTCTAAATGTTTATCGAAATTTTATAACTACCCCTGAAATGTAAGTTATAAATATTTTTAATGTAATTGTAATTCTTAGAATTGTACTATTATGCATTATTGTTCAATTTAATATAATGTATTTTTTACCAAACTTTTAAGTTTAATAAAATTCGTTATGATGTGGAAATGTTTATTTTTATTGTTGATTGTTCGTTCTTAGAGATAATAAAACTTATATTGGAAGTCTGTCAAATATGAATTTATTTGTGTTTGTAGGTAAATGTGGAGAAGTTATAACTGATATTGGTCATTACACTTTAATAATTTGGCAAATGTATAAGTTATGTGAAGATTTCTTTTCAAAATACTACAAATTAAATACATCTATTAATAATCTATGGAAATGTAAGTTATGAAACATAAGCATCAAAATATGTCATAATTATTGTGAATGTGAAATTTGTGCAAAAAATACACTATCAGAAAAGTTCAGTCATTTTCATTCGTAAATTATAAGAATTTATTACAGTAAATATAACTGGTTTTAATTATCATCAGCATTAATTATTGACAAAATGTAAAATATGGTATAACCATATTTAGGTAGCTTAATCGCAATTTAAAGTTTCATATAAAGATCTTTATTATTAGATTACAGAAAGATATTATTTTATCAAATTAATCATTATCAATTGTTATCTTCTATTATAATTTATTATTACCAATAGTAGAGTAGTATTCTTAATCATTCCCGTTTTAACATATATTAGTTTAAATGTCCTTACCCATCCACAAAACATTTCCTTGTGACATAAATTTTAAGTGTAATACTCTTAATTATTAAATACAATGAATTACATTTATTCAGTCATTACCATAATAGTAGCAAATACTAAAAATGTTCAGAAGTAATTGATAAAATATTATGAATATTGTTTTTGTACCAATAGAAAGTTAAATTTTAATAACGCGATTGAATCAAGTAATACTTTTTTCACTTTGAGTTATTAAGGAAAATTTCGTTCTAAAATTGCCTTGAGTTTTTTCACAAGTCAGGTAGCGTTCAATACATTTGCAGATAAAAGGGAGATTTCAAAAGAGAATAATGAATATAAACCAATAAATTTTCTAATAACGTATTAATTTTTGGATGCTTTGCCGGTATTGAACTAGGTCTCCACTTCATTTTCTTGGGAAAATTATTGGGTGTACAGTTTTTGCTGTAGGGTGAACGATCGTATAATGCTCGGTCAAAAGACGTGATTTTACGTTATGGTGTTAATATGCAGTCGTAAAAGCACTGTTTATTTTAAATCACAATGTGTAATTTCTTAATTACTTGAAGCAAGAAGAGAACAAACAAAATCGAGTGCAAGCGATCTTTCCAATAGAAAATGATGCGGGTACTTACTCTTTCTTAGTGGTAATGATTACTTACGTATTTATTCTCCTAATTTTTCTAAAATGCTTTAAATAAAATTCTAACAACCTTGACTACTATATATACTACTGTGGGCAAAAAATAGTAAGATTTTGTTCATAATTTTTAAATTCTTAATTTATTCTTCCAAATCTATTTCGTCCCCCTCAAAGTAATCCCCACTGGCCTCAATACACTTATACCAACGTTCCTTCCAATTCTCGAAACAGTTGTTAAAGTCAATTTCAGGAATAGCCTTCAATGCGCGTAGCGATTCGCGTTTAATATCTTCAATTGACTCAAAACGGTTTCCCCGGAGCGGTCGTTTGAGTTTGCTGAATAGCCAGAAGTCACACGGAGCTAAATCAGGCGAATACGGTGGTTGCGGCACGATATTGGTTGAAAATTTGGCGAAAAACTCACGAAGAATTAATGCAGTATGCGACGGTGCATTATCGTGGTGCAAAAACCAAGAGACGTCGGCTCCTAATTCTGGCCTCCTTTTACGAATAGCATTGCGCAAACGACGCATAACACTCAAATTGTAGTATTCTTTGTTGACAGTTTGGCCGGTCGGAAGAAATTCGGAGTGCACCACACCTCGATAATCGAAGAAAACTGTCAACATAAGCTTGATTTTTGGCTTGCTTTGACGTGGTTTTTTGGACTTCGGCTCACCTTTGATACGATATTCGGCCGATTGATCGTCTGTTTCCGGGTCATAAGCGTAGATCAAAGTCTTATCTCCAGATATGATGCTTTTCATTTTGTCTTGATAGTCGGAAAGCATTGTTTCACAGATGTCAACGCGACGCTGTTTTTCGAAAAAATTGAGTGATTTTGGAACAAATCGTGCTTTCACTTTTCTAGGCCCAAATGATCTTTCAAAATGGTTTTCACTGATCCTTCCGATATTCCAACGATGCCAGTAAGGTCTCTGACTGTTAATCGTCGATTCTCAAGCACCAATTCCTTGATTCTATTGACGTGTTGATCATCAGTTGATGTTGATGGCCGTCCTAGACGTGGTTCGTCATCAACGCGTTCTCGACCCTCTTTGAATAATTTGTACCAATCAAAAACACTTGCTCGCGACAAACAATTATCACCGAAGGCCTTTTGCAACATTCTGAACGTTTCGGCACCAGAAATTTGATTCCGTACACAAAATTTAATGTAACTTCTTTGTTGAATAATTTCACTCATTGTAAAAATCGCCGAATGCACTTTTTGTACTTCAGAAAGACAAGCGTATACTAAACACTAATGATTATTTTGATGTGACATTTGGCACAGATGTCACTGACAGTCATACCAACCTAGAAAAAAAATATTTCGACGAAGAGGTTTTCGCGCGAAATTTAAATTAAAAAGTCTTACTATTTTTTGCCCACAGTAGTACTTCTATTATCTATAAATTCGCTTAGTTTCATCATTATTGATATTGTTTTGGAATCCTTTATATGTTACTACATTTTTCCTATATTTCCTTTATCACCAAAAAACCTCTGTTCTTGCTTAATTCCCGAATTATATAGTTTGGAGTCATTTCCTGGTTACATAATACTATAATATTTTTGCAATTTTTAATTACTTTAGTTTCAATATATCTATACTATTTCTTTTTCAAATTCTATTTCTTTTCGATTTAGTTTTCCATATTCGTAGTTGGGTGATTTTTTGTTATTATTCTTTGGTAATTCAAACTTTTCTGTTTTTCATTATGAAGCTCTAATCGATAGTCCGGTTCGTTTTCATGTCTTTTTATTTCCTGTGTCCTTTTAGTGTTTTGTTCTTCTCGTAATTTTTATGTTAACCCTTACTTAATCCTGTCGTCTATCTAAATAATTGTCTAGACGGGTCGCTTTCGTCTCCAGTAACTGTGACATTTAATAAGCATTCGTCTTGCTCACTTTATCGTATCAAAAGGGCCAACACACTACCTTAAATTAAATACTAGAGAAATTTCTTGCAGAGAGGCCATAAATCATCATTCATTGAAATCTATTTGAAGAAGGATCACCATTTTGTGTCCTTCATTTCCACTTTCGTGTTATTGATAGCTGCAAGTGTACTATTGGATCACAATGTATATATTCCATAAATAACTTTGACGGTGAATTTCGGCGTGTTTACGCTATTCGCAATTAAGTGGGTCTCAGACTAAACTCCACGTGTATTAGGAAATACCTCGGTAACGAAGCATCGCTTGCAAGTTGTGACTACCGAATTGCCAAAATAGCCATTTTTTAAAAATAAATCTTATTTTAAAGCTATCCGTTGTATTTATAACTAAAATATATTGAGAAGTTTCGATAAATTACGGGAGTTTGAGTTACTTTTAACACTATTATACACATATAATGAAAGTTCATTTTTCCACTTACAATCTTGTATTGAATTTCTTTATTATTTTTACAAAAATATGTGATATCGTTACATATAAATTGTCAGAATATTATTTCAAATATAAAATATTCCAACGATCGATTAGTTTACATCTCTCTATGTTTTTAAGAAAGTTACATTGTAACTAACAAAGATCACCTTAACATTGAAATTGCGCATACGACAAGTGCACAACTTCTCAAATGAACCGACTAATATGTTCGTTGTTCAATTGCAATGTTCAATTTCCGCAACGCGATCGTATAATTTCTAAGGTCACATAAAACAGGCCCCTTGTCATCATTTAAAGTGTAATTTATTGAGCAATCAGCTATATAGGATGGAATGCAAGGACGTAGGTGGATGGTTGCGTCGTTACAATAACCCAGAAAACTTGACTACAAAGACGCCCGTTAATCGGAAATCAATTTCTCTCATGCACCTTGAGACATCTATTTATCTGTAATTTTTTTACAGCAGTCTTATTTAGGCGAAGATTGAAGAGATACTGATTGAGCCAATCATCGTTTTTCATTCAATTCGTATCGTAATGTTTTTCAAATATGCGCATGTAAATACATTTGCCAGGTATTTTAAACTAATGAAAGGAGTCTTGTCGAGACATGATCAGAAATTGGAAATAACATTAGCAAAAATCGTATTATGTGCGCTTCTGTAGTACTATATTTAAAAAGTTCTTTATCGAACGTTCGATAGCTTTTACATTTAGCACTGAAGTAATTTTAAGATTGATGTTTTATTTTATACTCTTTTATATTCTGAAACATTTACTTTTACAACTTCTACAGATTATACGAAAAAGAAACATTTGTTAATGTTATCTTAATGGTTCGAATTTTTATTCTATAAAATTCGCACACATTAATAATACATTAAAGTTATAGAAGGGATACTGATAAAGTTTTGCAACTTAGCGCAACCGGTAGTTGCATGCTGTAGTAAGTATGGCAATGAAAACTACTCGCTGCTATCTTGGGCAAAAAGAAAATACTGGATAATATGCCAAAACTATGCTCATGGATTGAATATTGATCACTCTTAGGGGGTATGACTTCTTGGTTAGAAGATAATTGTTCACATAATTCAAGAGGTACATATAATAAGTTCCAGAAAGGAAATTTAGATAATTTTTCAAGGTCAGTCAGGACATCTCCACCTCGTCTTTTTACCGAAGAGGACATTGATGCTGCCAGAAAATTGCTCAAGTTCGATAGACCCCTGCAATTTGTACCATTTTACAAGAACATTTTCGAGTAGAAAAGATTTGTTGCCTTTAGGCAGTCTATACTATAATTGACGAGCAGTTGACACGACGCGTTTCATAATGCCACGAAATGCTGGAGAACTTAAAAATGGAACATCAAGTTAAGTCAACATTTCGACAGGTGACAAAACCTGGTTTTGCTATAACGAAGTAAAGATGAAGGCACACTGCTGTGTGTACGGAAATCTTAATCCATTAAGAGAAACTAGTTTTCAATCATCTTTACTGTGGGAAGAGATATGGAAGATGTGAAGCTAGAAACAAAAAGAAAACGAAAACGTCACTGCAAAGTGGTTCACCGAAGAGTGTCTGCATAGACTTATTGAAGCACTTAAACAGATTGGTCTCTACTCGAGACCAAGCACCTGGCTTTTCCTATCACAAAAAAGTATCGCACATCCCTTTCATCTCTATATTGAGTAATTAACAAGAATCAGACCGAATGTGCTGGAATATCCACTCAAAACCGAGATCTAGCTCAATGAAATTTTACATTGTGTTCCCCATATGACAGACTAAGAAAGACAAAATTTTCCAACGATGATCTTCTTAGGGTATGAGACCAGTCATCGAACCAATTCATATTTTTTAGGAAAGAAGACACGCTCACTTGTCTTCTTTATCTCTTATGACTGGTTTCGAAGACTGGATGAGTGTATAAAATTGGGTGAAAATTATTTTAACAGATTGTGACAATTAAAAGTTTATTGCAAAACTATTGCAGATCTTGTAGCGCGTATGCACCGTAAATATATCTTTAAATATTTCAATGAAGAAAGCCATATGATGACTGCAATACCTTATTCCCTTAAGTCCTTGTAAGTGGTGTACAAAATAAATTGTCGGGAAATAAATAGGAATGTACGAACTCCATGAGAGTTATGTATGCATATGTACATATTAAGTTACCCGGATATAATTTTTCTAAAGACAAAAAGTCTGGTATAGATGTAGTATAAATACAGTGAGGATTATAAATAAAGAATACATTAATTTCTTATGTAATAAAGGATTTTTATATAAAATCCTGAAGCATATGCCACTATTTTAGTAGAATATCATACCTCCTTCTTCAACCGTCTCTTAGTGACAGTTTTTCCAGTGGTATTTTTAAATAGAGTGAGAATTTATGTGATACCTTAATTTAAAGGACTTGATTCCTGGCAATAGTGCAGGCGTTACTGACATTCATTTAAAGTATTTTGTAACATTTCCGGTGTAGTTAGGAAACTTTCTTGTTATATTCGATTTTGTAACTCATCGATGTTATTTAATCCATTGAAGTAGACATTTGTTTTTAAATAAGCCCATAAACAGAAATTTAAATGGTCATATCAGGAAAACGAGTTGTTCGCTCTATTACTTCGCGTCTACCGATCCACCTATTTGCAAAAATTTAATTGAGATAGACTGCTACTGCTACGGTAAAATGTGGTGGAATTCCATACCAATGATTATCAATTTTATTCGGATTAACAACAGTCGTTTCAATTTTGTAACTAAGAAATATTGTAAAAACGACAATTAACTAGCATCAATTACATGATCATGAATCGACTGAAAGAGAATGCAGTTGTTGACAGAGACTGTAGCCTTTACTATAAATCACATGTATTCACAAATAACAATACAGTAAAATTTTGTAATTTTTCTTAAGAGATACTAGAAATGTTCTCTTGCTATTTAGACTAATGCAATATAATTCATTTCCTTCCAAAAATTTGATTACATTATTACATATTATTTATTTAACATTAATATTTCGTTTGAAAGCATTAATAGTTTCATTGGCTGAAGCAAAATGCATTTTCCACATGTAATCATATTTCAAATAGTTCACTGTTCAAATGACTTTTCAAAACAATATTTCAGCCGATCCATTACATATTGAAGCGTATTGATCCGGAATTAGTTGTATTATAAATATATGATAAATGACTATTTTCTTGTTCCGGCTTCTTACGAACAATTGCAGGTTGGTAGAAAAGTTTTGAAAGCAAAAATGAAACGATGTGAATTTTTAAATGAAATTCGTTTTTTTATTCAATGTAATCTCCCTCAACTTCAATACATTTATTCCAATAATCCTCCAATAATTTTATACCATCTCTGTAATGATTTTCTGGAAGCTCTGCAAAATACTGTTCCACGGCTGAAATAGCTTCTTCATTCGATGAAAAACGCTTTCCACGAACGAATTGTTTCAAGTTTCTGAAGAGGTAGTAATCACTCGGAGCCAAATCTGGTGAATACGGTGGTTGTTCAAGCAATTCGTACTTTAATTCATTCAATTTAGCTATCGTCAAAACACTTTTGTGTGAAGGCGCATTATCTTGGTGAAAAATTACTTTTTTTTCTCGCTAAACCAAGTCTTTTTTCACGAATTCTTGCATCCAGCTGATCTAAAAGGTTACAATAAAACCCTGAGTTAATTGTTTTACCTTTTTCAAGAAAATCAATCAATAAAATTCCTTTTGCATCCCAAAACACTGATGCCATAACCTTTTTTGCCGATCGTCCTGACTTCACCTCTTTTGTAGTTGAACAACCAACCGTAGTCCACTGTAATCGTTCTTGTTTCAATTTAGGATCATGGTGGTAGATCCAAGTCTCATCCATAGTTATAAAACGACGAAAGAAATCGGTTTTATTCCGCTTGAAACGCACCAAGTTACGCTGAGAAATTTGTTTTCGATCCAGTTTTTGTCGAATTGTTAACGAATGCGGCACTAACTTTCCAAACAGCTTTTTCATATGTAATTCTTCTTGTAAAATATGGAGTACTCGTCGTCTGAGATGCCTATGGTATTAGCAATTTCACGCTTAGTTAAATTCGGATCTTCACCAACCATATTATGTACTTGCTCAATGATTTCTGCTGTTGTTGCAGTTTTTGGTTGTCCATTACGTGGTTCATCTTCAACGCTTGTACGACCACGTTTAAACTCTAAACCCCATCGATGTACTGTTGGAAATGAAGGAGCACATTCCTTTAACACGTTCATCATTTTTGTATGAATCTCTGTTGCTGATAAACCTTCCAAAACAAAGAATTTTATCACAGCGCAATATTCAGTTAAAAAATACACCGACACGTCTAATTCAAATGGATTGCTAACAATGAATGAATTGACAGATCGAGATAAAATTTTTAGTGTGTTCATATGACACATGAGATATTAAAATGGCGTATGAATTTTGATTCCTCTACTGCTTAATAGGTGTCGCTTTCAAAACTTTTCTACCAACCTGTATTAATGAAGGATCTGGAAAAACCAAGCAAGCGACAACCTATGTATTTTTTCTAATTTATCTGAATAGATCCAAATTTTGTCAACAGCTGTAACATCATGAACCAAACAAAAGATCGTGTGAGCAAAGCGTAAGAGCCTTTTAGCTAAGTATTTATAAAGATACCCTTGTACCTATCTAGTGGAAAGGTGAAACACGTTTTTTTTTATAAAACTTTTGTATGTAAATCTGTACCTTTTAATGTTACCAAAGTACGTGTGAATATCTTAATTTGTTAAATTTTCCGAAAATATGTTTGTGTAAGCATCTGATCTATGTTTCATATGTATTCCGTACTTTTATTCCTGTCTAGTGAATCCGGAGGAGTAAATTAAGTGTCTTAATGTTTTTAGTTGTCTAATATTTGAATCATTGTATAATATTTAATGTAGTATCCGGTTAAAATTTTTAATGCATTGTCTTATTTTGTGATCGATAGTTGAGGACGTTGAAAGGAAATACGATATAATATTTCAACCTTCTAACATTACATAGTTTCCTTTATAGGTTCTTTCTTTAAGGCAGTTTCTCCTGTATTCTACTTCACTGTGCTATACTTTACAATATATTGATAAATGGTTTTGAAAAATTTTTTCAGTATAAAGTTACGATATCATATGAATAAATGTTCCGTCGATATTGAAATAATTTGAATATACGAGCACGTGGATATATACGAGTACTGTTCTCTCTGTTGAGCTCATTTTTTGAAAAAGAACATTTATTTATAATTTTTAAAGTATTCCTCTCCACTATGGCATTTTTGCATCTGCGGAAAATCATTTTCAAAACATTCTAATGTTTCAGAGTTTAGATTATTTAATTCATTTTTAAATGCGTCAACCGCTTGTTCCGGTCAATATAAAACGTAAATACACCACATCTTATCTTTTACGTGTAGAAGAAATTATCCTATGCAAAGTAAATCTTTCTTTTAAACGATTTGGCGAACGTTAATTTCTAAAAATGTGGCGATCTTCTTTAAGTTTCGGATTTTTTCTGTTTTCAAGTGTTGCTATAGTTGACTCGTTTACAAAGACCCAATATCAATATATCTAAATTTCGTCACCTGTAATGTTGTTAGACACTAAATGAGATGATTCATTGACAAAGCAATCTAGTGTAGATCTGCATCATCTCGAAGACTTTTTTGAACTGTGGGCAATCCAACGGCGACAAGGCTTGACGCACCTTCAAAGTTTGTGTAAGATGGTGTTAATTGCTGGGATGCCAATCTTTACGATTGATAGAATATTTCTTTCAATGAGATGCCGTTTCTCTTCAGTCATATTCCGAATAAGACAAATGATGTTTTCAGTAAGAGTCGCTTTTCGACTTAGAATCTCAAAATGTGTTATTTGAGAAAGACCTCATCGTACCACCGTTTTACGCCAGCTAAGGACGGAACTTATCACCAAATACCCAATTGATTTCCACAAAACATTTCTTATGGATTAAGCGATATTCGAAATTGTAAGAAATCACACCTAGACAATATCTTTATTACTTTAAGCATTTGATCCGTTATTACTTTAATTAAGCCTGCTAGAAAAGCTGGGCGGAGAAAGAACAGTCCTTGTACATTTAGCATTAACATTAACAAAATTCACTGTTGACTCTTATACAATAATTTACCATAATTTCAATTTTGAATAATGTAATTTTATTGTTACTAAGAAATACAGACCACAGGTATTGTCAATCAAGTGCTAAATACTGGCTAACATGTAATTCGGCAATAAATGTTGGCTAATATTACTAATTTCTTTTTTTTTAAATACGTGGTATATCATTAAACATTTGCTTCAAATTAATTCATTTAGTTACTATTTAATAATCTTGTTTGTATGATTGAATCAGAAATAATAACCGGTGCAATGCTTTTTTTATATTTTCATGCCATGTTTAGTTCATTGTATAACAAATTCTTATAAAAGTTCTTAAAAAACATTATTTCGAGGAATTTGATAGACACTTTAATTAAAATCTGAATTTATCATCAATGAGATTTTGTTTATTTCACGTACGAATTAAATTTCAACAGACCATGTCGGCTTTCGATATTCAATAAAATACACGACAAGAATTGATGAGTTGCGTGTCGCGAACGTAACTTTTAAATTAATTTTTGAAAAGTAATACTTTTATAAATAAAATGGATATTTTGTTGGAAAAAATACTTTCCATACCGAATTAACTTTACGTCAATATTACTAAATCAAATGAAGGTATTAAAATTACACAAATGAGAACTTAAAAATAATCATGTATGTATATTAACAATTGAATAACAAAGAATAGCTGATTATGATGAATTGAGTTACACGACTTCTAAATATAAACAAGTTAATATTTTTTTCCCATTACTCTGCAAATTATCTGGAAAATTCAAAACAGATTTGCACGAAAACTCATACGTTTTTGTCAAAAAGCAGATACAAAACGGATATAAACAGATATGAATAAAACAAGATCGGTGAGTTACTCTCGAGACATCAAATAAGCAAAGAAACGGATAATTTGGATATATTTGATGAGAACATTCCTTATCTAAGTGCATCTGATGATTGCTCAAATTCTTAATAGGTTCTGGGAATTTAAGTACTGGTAAAATTTTTCATGACACGCCTAAATGCCATGGGATGTTTAAGATTCTTCATGGAATATTTTGATTTAAAAAAAATCTAAATAATTGAGTCAACAAAAGTAACAACCAGCGAGATAATTTTTGGCTGATAAATGTGAGGTTCCTAATCATTCACCTAAAAGCGACCACAGCGAACACAATATATGTACGTATAAAGCCTACATATGCAGCTTGTATACGTTTTTTTAATTAAAAGTGTACAAAAATTTTAGAATTTTTTAACGTGAATTCGACATATAAAAAGCAAAAAATTTAAAATATTACACAAGTCCTTGGACCGTCTTTTAAAGTGAGTAAAATTAGTAATTTTAACAAGATATTCAGTGAAACTCGTCTTTTTATTGTATTGAAACATAACTAAAGTGACTAATTCCATATCTATGAGACAAATACTGAAAGCAAATAATGTTTTATTATACACAGAAAATTATATATTTTGACAAGTATGGGTGATGTGTACCTTTTATATACATATTTGAAATCAATACATTGTAATTACCCAGCAGTCTTTTAACAAGACTACTATTAGAAAACTATGAAGCACGGAAATTTTAATTCCATTGTAACCTATGGTAAGTTGTTTTGGATTTAAACACAATCTGTTGCAGAGAAAACCGAACTTTTTTTAAAAAAAACAAAAACTTATTATTTTGGTAAAATTCATTTATTTTATTCAAAGTAGTCGCCTTCGGCTTCAATACAATGTTTTGCACAGTCAATTAACAAGTCGAATGAATTTTTAAGTTCATCTTTAGAGATGTCCTTCATGATCGCTGTTGACACTTTATAATAGCTTCGATGTTGGCATAACGCTGTCCTTTCACCGGCAAATGTGGTTTAGAGAATAGATAGAAATAACCGGGGGCTAAATCCGGTGAATGGTTGATGGTTAAAATGCCATTTGTAGTTAGAAAATCAGTGATAAGCGTCGTGCAATGAGATGGTGCATTATCATGTAACAAACGCCAGCTGCCATTTTCACGATATTGAAGAATATGCGCCAAAAGATGCTTCGTAACACCAAGAGAATATACAGTCTTTCGAATCATAAAAACAAATCAACATTGTCTTCACTTTTAACTTCTCCAAACGGCTTTTTTCCCAGTCTTTTTTGGCTGGGATACGTCCATTCAGAGCTTTGACATCTCATTGCCAGTTACAATAGAATATCTGAAGTTTTCGTCCATTTTCGTCTTGAATCAAGTCTGTACAATGTTGATTTTAGTTAGCTTGTGCGGTATAAACCTTGCGCAAACCTTTCTCAGTCTCAAATGCTATGTCAAATTGCAATGAATTGAATCTTTGGAAATATTTAATTCCTTTCCCACGTATTGCAATGAGGATTTTGGTTCATTTCTGATAAATTCACGTACAAGTTCGATGTTACTTTCCGTAACCACAAATTTTTTTGCACCAGGATGTTCGTCGTCATTTATGTCCGTACGACTATCTTTAAATCGTTTATACCACTCATACATACTTGTACGTGATAAACACGCATTACCATGCACTTGTTTCATCAAATTAAACAGTCTGTCTTAATAACAAGAAGAGTCAATAAATAACAAGTGGAATTTCAAAAATTACTTAATTGGATTTAAGTGTTAAGGACGACTTCTCAGAAGTTTTCTTTAATATTTTGGGAGTATTAGATGATGAGAAAATTCGGAAATAAATTTCATTTGAATTATAATACATCTGTGAATGAATTGATATTTTTTGTTTTTGTATTTATTTGAATTAAATTTGAGTATCTTCTTTATCAAATTATAAATTCCACTTCGAAAATTAATTATGATGGTATTCTAGGGACGAAACCAATTGAGAGCAATTTTAAAATACGCTGTTCATATGCTGGTTGATAATCGTTGACATCGAAAGATTATTTTGAAAATATAAAATGAAATGCCAATGTATAATCATTATTTTATTTTCCCAACCAAACAAATGATATTCAAATATCCAATATGACATCCAAAACGGAACGATACAATATATTTACTTAAATTATTCACCATTGTGTCAATGAATCTTTTAAAAACGAAGTTTATTTTTAAATGTGGAATGATGCCAATAAGTGCCTGCCAAGTTCGAAAAAGCAGTCGATATACCGTTTTAATCTGCAAATAAAGATAGCTGTCAACGGTTTTCATAGTAATATACAGTAATGTACACAGTCTTTAAAAATATGATACCATATTTTCAATTTAAAATATTCAAAAAAAAACTGTTATAGTAAAGTTATAGATTAAAGACATATATGTGCATACTTCAATTCTAATTAAATACACACATTCTATTTTGAATGGGCTAGATCTAAATTTCTAGAAATAGTAAACCTTCTACTGTTTGCTTCTGGGCTTCCGGGCTGCCGATGTTTCGTACCCATACAAATGGGTACGAAACATTGGCAGATATACAAGTGACGCGGTTCCAGCCCGGAAGACTAGAAGCAGATAGCACGGACCACGACCGCAGAAGTCTACGTACCAGACTTAAGTCATAAGTTTTTTTAACTTGTCACGACTGTGTATTGTGTTCTATTGCTCCGTTACTCTTCCTCCCCATTAGAAGGAAAGCAATGTTGATTTTATTCCTCCTTAACTCTGAAGGGTATCGAGAGAGCTACTGACCATTTCCGATACAAGAAACTATTTAAAAACCGCACCGCCCGGAAGGTGATTAAAATCATCGACTTCGGTGTTTATTCATTTAGTCACTTTCTTGGGTTGTAACTGTAACTTTAAGAGGCAAATGCATTGGTACTCATAATTCTGTACAATATTTAATAACCACTGCTCAGGTCTTCCAATGGATACTTGTTGAATCTTTGACATGAATTAAAGCGCCAAATTCGATAGTTGGTGTTTTTCCAAAATTACTCGACCTTGAGCGTTTCCTTAAATTGCACATATTTTATAACGAAGCTTCTTCATCGCAATGTTCATTAATATGCTCGGTCATATCAAAGGGCCGACTTTTTAAGTGGAACTTCATCTTGATGACTAGGAAAAGAAGTAACATTCTTGGAAGCCAAGAATTGTTAAAAGTAAGACATGTAGAAAGGTGGATTATTGTTGCCTAAAATCCATTGTTCTTTCATTCCTCTAGAAGTTTGACAATGGTTTTTCCTTAATTATTGTAAAAACTCGTAAATGAATTAAAAATTTTTTAGTAAGTTCGATTTATATTAATTGAAAAGAGTCTGTATTACAACAGTATTCAGCTCTATAAACAACTATCAGAACTAATTAAAAGGACGCAAAATGTAAAAAGTGATATGATTAAAAAAATTACAAATAGAACTAGAACCAGATATGTATGTAGTATATATAAGTGATTATTTATCCTATAAATCGTTGTTATAAGTCATTGTAGATGCTGTTATTTCACTTTGTAACGAGTGTGTTGCAAATTTGAAAAACAAAATATTATAATTAAAAATATACAAGAACTGTCTTGCATGTATATATGTATGTATTGTATGTACTTATGTGTGTACGCACGAAACTTTTAGTGTACTGAGCTAGTAAATGTGGACGATTGTTCAGAATGCCATTCGCTACTAATGAATGCTCGTCCCTTATTCAACCGTTTACCATATACGAAAAAAAGTTTTTCCCTCGAGATATAGCATTACCATTAAACGAAATTCAATTAGAAAACGAATTACCAAACTAAAAAACACATTATAGGATACATTTCAAAGTATGTAGAAATTTATTTTACATATTTGTTGATACTTGATATCATAACATGTTAGAACATATGCATCGTAGAAAAAATTTTATCTGTACTCTGTATAGTTAATCAGCAGCACAAAATTCCCCAGATTGGCCATATTTTTTCGTGTTTATGTGTCAAATGAACATTTTAAGTAACTATATTATACAGTAGCTGTAAAACGACTTTTACATTGATTCCAATCTAAGTATTTTGTTACTAACTACGGATAAATGTCATTGTCCACTCCGTAATGATAATTCAGACGAACATATAATAACAGCAATAAAATAGAAATCTAGAAAAGTAAAATAATATAAGGAACACATTAATGCATATTGACGAACATGGACAAATGAACGAAAATACTTATGCAGAAACTGAAGATTTCATAATTGAAATATAAGATCGAGTTATGAAAACCATAAATTATAGTAAATATACCACAAAGCAATTGTTGACATATGCAGATAATGTCACAAAACATTAAAAACAATTGAACATATCTCAGGCACATGGACAAACTTAGCACAGAGAGAATATATACATAACGCGACAAGACAATATCTGTAAAATAATACATGTAGTAGCTCTTTAAAGAAAAATACAAATTAGTAAACACGATTGGGACATGGTACAAATATGAACCACAAACAAGTTTTAGAATGAATCAAAAAAGGTAAATAAAACCCCTTACCACATCAATGTTCGTGTTATGTATACGTATTTCGACAACTAAGTTGTCATAATCAGCAGATAATTAATCCCAGTGTTACACCTAGATTCGGGGTTAAGCTCAGACAGAATAAATCCGTACAACTTTCCCGGTTAACAACCAAACAACCACTGATTTACACACACAATTTAATTTTCTAGTCTTAAATCTAACACTTATACTAAACTACACCGTCGCTTGCATTTATAGACCTTTTTTAACGGTCGTATCTTCTAGGAACTGATAGAGGCAAGAATATGTTATCGAGCCTTTATCTCTGTTTAATACATGGTTTTTATTTTTCACAATCAATATGCTCTAGTGACTATCCAATTCACGGCAATTCTTCGTTTTTGATTGAATGTAGACAATCTGCGGTGTAAACTGTATTTCTTAGACCGATTAAATTTAATGTGCGCGATAAGTTCTTTATGCTGGGTCCCTATTGAGCGTTTAGTTTACCGATATACTGTTTATTACAATATCGGCATTTCATTTCGTATATCCTCGATATCTGATTTAACTTGACTTTATCTTTCACATTTCCTAAGAGAAATTTAACAGAGTTCCTAGGCCGAAATGTAATTTGAAATCCGCGTTCTTTAAAAACTCTACTTAAATTTTTTGTAATTGGATGAAAGGGTAAGTACATAAATTGTTCGTCTCGTTTGTTTTAACATGATAAACAGGTGGTATCCCTTTTTTAAGTTAGCTTTCCTAATTAGTCTAATAATTATTTCCGAATCAAAACCATTGTATCTCGCAATGTTCTTAACAAAATTTAATTCTCTTTTGTATCTCACTTTTGTTAATAGAAAACTAAGAATACGATTAATATGAAAATTGAAAGAAGCCGTCTTTTGTTGCATGAAAGCTTTGAATCCACCGTTTTAAACCTATTAACTTTAATTCCTTTTCGAAAAATATAAGTTTCTGTTTTATGATTATTTCTAATTACTGGGGCATATAAGAAAGGTAAGATGTCATTGCTTCTTCTTCTACCGTGAATTTAATCGTTGGGAATTTTTAATTTAATTGCTTAACGAAATCGTCTAGGTTACACTTATGCGTGTCAAAAATCAAAAATCGGGAAAATATCATCTATGTACCTAATCCATACTCTCGGAAAATATTTGGCGCTATGTTTAAATCAACTTCAAAATGACTTATGAATAAATCCGCTATAAATGGAGAATGACTATTACGCATTACTGTTCCTTGTTTCTGTCGTGGAATTTACCTTCGTTTTATATTTAAATTTTTAGAAAATTCGGATGTTAAATTATACTAGAACATAAACATTCTTCTAGATCATACAATAAGCCAATATACCATACATTATTCTAACTGATAAAAAATACTAACATATTTAATTGACGTTTCTATACCTAACACTCATAATTTTCAACGAAAAACATACAGAAAAAATATATGCCTCTGGCAAAAGAAATTTAGCAAATATGGATCAGGCACAGGTCAAAATTATACCAATTATAATATCTACCACTTATTCCCAAACTTGATTTTAATTCAGACGTATTATAATGTAAAAAAACTATTATTTTGAACACTTGCTCAATTATCAAAAGATTTTTCGAATATACAATTAAGAACTTAATTTCATTTGCATTTAAATACAAAGACTAATAAATATGATAATAATATTGCTTCTTATAAAGATATAAAGCATCATAAAGCTTGTATTAATTTACTGTTTTATGGTGTATAACAACACCTTAGTATTAGCCGCGTACAGTCCAAGCTCAAACACATAGATATGTGGATTGAGCGAAAAGTTTCCCAGTGTTAGGCTGATGTGAGTGAAATCTATGTCATAATAATTATTATTTATTCCATTTCTTTTGATTAGATTAGAATAGGATAAGTCAACAATAATCATAGAAAAATACAGAAGAAGAAAGACAATAAGGTAAATATTTATGAATGTTATCCTGATATTAAAAATACAGTTTAACTACAAAAAATTCCGAAAAAAATTAAAATTATAAAAATATCTTAATTCTAAATTAAAGCATTATAAGTTTAATAAAAACAAAGTATTACGCAATATAAGTCAGAGTTAACCGCAGTACTCACTATATTTTTATTTTAGAACCTTTAGAACTTTAATACATCTTTCTCATCAAAATGTATAAAAGGTTTATCAAAGTTTTATTAATGCTTTTGAGACTGACGAAAACTTTCAAGTTCTGAGTTTGCCAAGTTGTGAGGGATATAAGTTTTATACGTCAACACCAGTTAAGCCGAAGTTTTTGTGCAAACGAAGTTGTTATATGAAACTTCATATATTTCATACTTACGTACATAAAATTTGTTATTAACATATAAATGTACTGGAAGATTACAATGGCTTAATAAATAATTATTGCTGTTATTGGTTTGCATCTATATTATGTGTTCAGTTAAAAAGTTCTAGTTTCCTTGTTATTTTGTTAAAAGAAAATAGTTAAAAGGGCACGTAATACGCATAAATTCATGTAACTTCTAACTATTGTCATAGTTTTAATCCTAGAAGGATTGTCTTGTTTAATTTCATTTTTACTTGAGCTTTTTTAGTTCAAGTTTATCTTCGAAGTGGAACTGAAGTTGTTATATTTGTAATTACACGTACATAAATTTCTAGGCATATAATGATCATGTGATTTATTCTCATGGCCTATCTAAAAAAACGGCGTATTAAGAACACCCGTTGAAATTCAATTGCATACAACAAAGAATTGAACAGAAATATATGGAAATAATAAGCAGATAATGGAGGGACAAGCAACATTTTCAACATTTATTGTAATTTTGTATTAGTAAAATAAATAAGTTACTTACTATTCGTTGTCGTGCATGTATGAAAATGCAAAACCATAAATGATTTTGAAGGTTAAGTAACTAGGTTTAATTGAAGACATACTTCAAACTGTTCAGAATATACAGAAAAAATAATTAAATGAATTTTTAAATGAACACATAATTTTAACCATTTATTTGTTAGGCACTAATTGTTCCAATACCAAAGAGAAGACACATATGTAAATGTGAAAATTATAGTCAGATTATGCTCTTAAACATTGTTTACAAAACTTAATCGAGACTGACATTAACACAACTTAAAACGTGTACGCAAGGTACAATAGGGGAATAGTAAAATGGTCTTATGCAAGGAAAACCAACCATAGATGCTAATACACACGGTGGCTGAAATAGTGAAAAAAATGTTATGGATACGACATCGAAATACATATATTGTATATAAACTTTAACCAAGCATTCGACAGAAAACCGATAAATAGAAAGAAATAATAGAAACAAAAATAGGTTAATACGCATTTGAAAAAGTAAAAAAATTAAAATATTTGGGAGCTATGATAACTAATAACAACAACGGAGGCACCGAGAATAATCTAATTCTTTGTATAAACAAAGAATTCAGAATGGTTGTGTTATTCATTACATTTACAAAACTTTATTGATCAACAAAAAGTTAGGCAAAAATACAAATATTAAAATATATCATATAGCAATTAGATTAGTGATAACATACAGAGTGGAAACTTCTTCGACCCAAAAATTTTTAGGAAAATTTGTGCACCAAAGAAAAATATAGACAGTTGATGAATATTGTAATAAAAAAAAATTATTGCAGGGAATAAGAGAGGAAAAAAGCTATTACAAAGAAGATTGATTGGAGCCAATTGGACGAAGACCAAAAATGCGGAAGTATGGAGAGGAATAATAGAAAAATCTAAAGCTCATAGTATATAGAATAAGTGTGTATAAAGTACTAATCCCTCATATCCACTAGGAAGAGCCATTTAAACTCAATCCTGAGTGGTTTTAATTTGGCATTGAATGTACTACGTACACTTTTAGAACATTGGATATGTAGAACAAAGAACAGGTACCTAACTTCACTTCCAATCATTCAAAGGTGTATATCAACTTCATCTTATCAAATCAATAACTAATTAGGTTACTACTTATAGTTATTATTTTTGAATATTCAAATACAGATTTATTGATTATAACCTTGAGAATAACATTACCATAAACAGAGTTCTTAAAAATAGTTATAAAAATGGGGATAGAAAAAACAGGATATCTCACGGTGCCCGCCCATTTGAATATTTCAGAGACTACTTCGATTTGAATATTAAAAATTTGGCCAAAAGCGTTTTCGACCATGCCCTCCTCAAATACGGTAATGGCACCTATGTAACAGTACCGGTTATACCGGAGGTTAGTGTCTTCTTCCTTAATTTAACTAGAAAACCTTGTATATTATTACAATTTTGAGTTCTACGTAAAACTTTTAGTGGACTTTTATATAGTACTAGAACACCTTGTATATTATTACAATTTTGAGTTCTACGTAAAACTTTTAGTGGACTTTTATATAGTTTCCCTATTTTGAAAATTAACTGTTTTCAAAAAAAATTTAAAAAAATGATAACCAG
Organism: Dermolepida albohirtum; assembly: GCA_031893035.1. Classification (NCBI taxonomy): domain Eukaryota; kingdom Metazoa; phylum Arthropoda; class Insecta; order Coleoptera; family Scarabaeidae; genus Dermolepida; species Dermolepida albohirtum. Next base: position 381,493 of record JAVIWB010004609.1, on the reverse strand, counting down.
TTTAGCACTATGTATATTTTACAGTAAGAAGGACAGAGCGATAATAGTAAGAGACCGAACTGCTAAATTTCCAAGCTTTCCACCTATACTTTCATAGCGGTTTAATTGCATACAGGGTTGTGAAAATTTAAAGTTTAGTTAATTTCAATCCTTCATAAGTTGATTTTTTCAAATAAAACGCCCGGTATATTTTACTATATTCTGATACACAATTTTATTTTCTTTCGAATCGTATTATAGTTGTTCTCTATAAATCTCTCTTCCAGTTTATAAATTATATACTGTTTTTTGTGCAATAGATTAAAATTATTTAATTATAATAAATTGATGTCAGCATTTGATTACGTTTTGTTTTCAGTTTGCATTTTTTAAATAAATAATATACATTTAATCCGTCTCTGTGGGTGTACAGCGGATAGCAAATAACAGACAGATTAATTAATTGTTTGTTTTAAAGCTCTGCTAAGCAGTCATTTTAGCAAGAAATTAAATGATTTTAATCGATAGCATACAAACAGTAGATAACTGGAAGAGATAGGTATAGGGAACTATACCATTCTAAAGGAAATAAATTTGTGTGTTAGAATATAGAAAAATATACAGGGTGTTCCATTTGTAAAAACTAACATGATGGTTTGAAGTTAATTAAACTTGGCATTAAATTTTGACCACGCTGTATGCAATTAAGTCACTTTGAAAGTATAGATGGAAAGCTTTCAGATCTAACAATCCATCCTGTTAATATTGTCGCATAATTCTAATCTGGTCTGTTTATTTTTAATTTTTTTGAATAGAATTAAATATTTCGAAAAGAGTTAATTTTATGAATAGGGAAACTTTATAAAAGTCGTCATAAAATTTTAGAGAATCAAAAATTACAATAACATACAAGGTGTTCTATTTAAATTGAGGAAGATGACGCCAACTTCTGGAATAACCAGATATGTTATATGAGTGCTATTACCATACTTAACGAGGGCCTGCTCGAAAACACTGTTGCCCTAATGCTTAAAATTCAAATCGAAGTAGTCTCTGAAGTACTCTAATGGGTGCTTACTGTGAGACACCTTGTATAAATAAGCCCACGATTCATAACACTAGCAGGTGCTTTCCAAATAAAAACTATTCTTTATTATTGGCTGCTAACGTTAGTAGAGTATCGAAAACGGCATGTACCATATACATTCATATATACGCACTGTTGTACTCTAATGCAATTTTGTATTTCAAAGGTGATCCACTGATATTTCATATCAAACCCAAAAGCCAAAAAATGTGAAATCGGACTGTCCATGTAGTAAATAATATATTTAGAGTATTTACATTAAAAATATGCTGATAAAATATTTTCTGATGCAACTTCTTTGTTTTCTTTGCACAATTTTTCAAATCTTATAAACTGTTCTATTATTGATTTGAGATTTAATGAAAAGCAAAAATTATCATTCGTTTTACATTAAATTTAATAAATACAATATATTCAATAAAAAATGTATATAATAAATTGAAATTTTAAATTGATTGACAAATAACATGTATTGCCAACCACCATGTGATATTTAAAATTTTTGATATTTACCTAGAAAATGCCAAAAAAAAAGAGGCAGATTATAGAAAATAACATAAAAAACTTGTGTCACAAGACACTTATCGTACTGGCCTTGTGCGATAAGACCTGTATTATGACTTATGACACTTGTTTTTGATATACTACTATTTAATAGCTGACAGTAATAAAATGATTTGGATAATCTGAAATATTTTAATTTAATTAATAATTTAATCTCAACAGTTTCAAGAAAAATTAAAAAAATAGTTCGCTAAAAATTGCACAATAACATTTGAAATTTGAAACTTAAATTTTTTAACAATTTTTGTCGGAAACGAATCTTATTTACATACCTATTGCTTCTTAGTGTTCATTGCAAAAGAAAAATCAAATTAAATTATGTGTGAAACAAATATAATTTTATTTTATATACGAGAAACGTTTTAGACGGTTTTCTTGTGCATCCAAACAAAATTATATGAGTGTAAATACAGCTGCAAACTATGAAGCAAGGTCTGACTGATTCCTAAAATTATGGATTAACCGAAATAAAGTAAAGAAAGTAGATGATCAAGTTGAGAGTGATCACTAGAGCGGCGACGAAAGTGGCAATACCATAGGCGGTACGGTAGAACGGGCAATTGGTGCGCAGTGAATGAGATCATTCACATCAAATACAATACGGTTCACGGTTGGTGTTTAAGTGTAAATTATAAACTGCGGCGAAAGTGTTCGTAGCAGTGCCGTGTCTAGACTTATTCTTACACAATTAGTGCTTACCTAGTAATATGTAATTTCATAACCCTGGTAATGTGTTGTGGAAGTAACTGTACATCTGCATCATTGCATACGTCTCTACGGTTGCTTCTATAAATGACGTCCTTCGCGACGAGAAAATGTTTTTGTATAGAGAAAAAGATCGTTCGGCGTCTATTGATGTAATTTTGGCAGAAAGAAGCTGTTGTTCAAACTCATTCCAGGGCTCACTATTTGCACATTTGTCATAAATAGTTCGTAAAACATGCAAGTCCGTATTTTTTTTTAAAACACTTAATAATTTTTGATGAGCTCGTACACCAGCAGCGTCAGTTAAACTATGCAAATGAGCGGTCACATTTTGCACTATGCATAGTGATGCGTCTAAGGGCAGCGAATCGTTTTCGTTTTGAAGTTTTGTAATTGCTTCTACTAATGGATGGTAATTGTTATATATTGTATGCAGATCTTCCAGAATTTGGGGATTTTCAAATTGATGTTGACTGTCTCTGATTGCTTGGGATTCGGTTGGCCTAAATTTTGATATAACGGATTTAACTTTGTGAAAATTCTTATGGTAATAAAAAGCTGCATTTAGCCACGTGCCCCATCGTGTAAGAATGGGTTCCGGTGGTTCCGAAATATCTGGATAAGTTTTATGAAATTCTTTAAGTCGTTTAGGGGATTTAAGAAACACTTGTTTGGTGGATCCAATCAAATGATCAATGTTTTTATAACTACTTCTAACATTTTCAGCAACTAAATGAAGAGCATGGAGTACACAAGTTATGTGTATTAATTTAGGAAAAGTTACTTTTAGTAAACGTCCGAGTAGTAACATAGTAGCAGCACCATCTGTTACAAGCATGCAGACTTGAGTACTATGAATGTGAAATTTCTTTAAGGTGTTCATTATTATTTGCCGCAGTACATGCTTGTATACGTTTACAGGCTAACAAATAGGGCTGTGAAAATGTGTTGGCTGATAAAATACGTACGATTACGTTTTTTGTACTATTTTTTTTTTAATTAGTAGTCTCATCTACACTAATCCACACATTTTTATTATGCAATTCTCTTCTTGCTATATTTTCAAGCCTCTCTCTTAAACGCGGCAAATGTTTCTGTAAAGTTCTTCTTGCAGGTAATTTATAATTTGGCAGATATTTATTCCAGAACACTTGAAAAGGGCGTTTGCTGATTAAACGAAGCGGCAAATTACATGCAGTCAACATAAATAAAAATCATAAAGGAATGTTGCATAAGGTATTTCATTTCTTTTGTTCAGTTTATGTATTGCACTGTTCACATGTTTTTTACAATTGTCTTTCTTCCGTATTATAAGTCGCTTATTACAAACCAAACACAATACTGCACATCCATCATACTTTAAATCGGGAAATTCTGCTATGTATTTTCTAACCGACGTAGCAAACGGCACAGACTTTCGCGACATGTTTGTGTGAAGTTATTATAAACACTAACCGTGAACCGTATTGTATTTGATGTGAATGATCTCATTCACTGCGCACCAATTGCCCGTTCTACCGTACCGCCTATGGTATTGCCACTTTCGTCGCCGCTCTAGTGATCACGTACAACTATACTGCGAGACGGACAAGTAGATCTGACAGAATTAGTTTGACTCTTTTACGAAGTAGATTACGTGACAGTAACGTTATGTATTACAGTACGTTAACAAAAATGTTGTTGCTAAAAAATTGCTTGAATGTTCTTTTTTGCGACGAGTAGTTTCTGGGTCTAAATACTCAGAAAAAAAGTGCAATTCTCAGGTACAAGTCTGCTACTAAAACGTACTACGCAAGATTTTGAATCGTTGTTTGTATTTACTGATAACCTAGACGTACGACTTTAACTTATATCAAAAAGAAGTCAGTACGCAAATGGAAAAATAGTAACACGTAAGAAGGGTCATTGTAAGAAAAAAAATGGTCTGAAATATTGCAAGTCTCCATGTCGAATAGAAAATGCTATTCAAATAGTTGAATGGCTTTCGCGGTCAATAAATGAAAAGCCAGTTGAAAACGTGTGCTTGCTTCACTAAGAAGCAAAGACTTTGTGGAAGGCGTAGCTATATCATCAAATTTTCCACAATATAAAAATAATATGGCAATCACTGGTTACGCTAAAGATTTGGTAATAAACATTATGTTAGTTAACAACAATGGAAATTTGACACTTATTAATTATTCAGCACATTCATGTTTTCTGTATTTCCGCAAAATAAAGGTTTTAATTTGATCAATTCATTTTTTCGTTTTGACATAACTGAGGCTCTATCTCACCAATGACACGAATAATTGTGGATTATTTTTATAAACCTGACTTTTCACATAACCCCAAAGAAAATAGTCTAACGGTGTCAAATCACATGATCTTGGTGACCAATTAACATCACCGTTTCTTGAGATTACACGTCCAGGAAATTTTTCTCTCAATAAATCAATTGATTTGTGTGCAAAGTGAGGTGTAGCGCCATCCTGTTGAAACCACATATCCTCTAGATCAATATTCATTAATTCAGGCCACAAAAATTCGGTTATCATCCGACGATACCTTCAAAGATTTAGCCTGACCATAATGCACACCAAACAGCAAATTCGTTTAGGATGCATAGGTTTCTCATGAATAATTCGTGGATTTTCCTCATCCCAGATACGGCAATTTTGTTTATTAACATAGCCACCATGTGCCTCATCGGAAAACATTATTTTTTGAGAAAAATCAGCTGGTTGTTCATTGATGAAATTGACAAATGAACGACGTTTCAAATGATCTAATGGCTTCAGTTCCTGTGTTATCTGAACCTTATATGTCTTCAGAGCTAAATCCTTGTGTAAAATACGCCATGTTGTTGATCCACTAAGTCCAAGTTGTTTTGAACGTCGTCTAATGGACATTTCAGGATCTTCAGTAACATTTTCATGAACCAAACCAATATTTTCTTGTGAACAACCACTACGACTGTATTTTTCACTTTTTTGATCTTCCACGGAACAGGTCTCTTGAAATTTTTTAATATTTGGACCAATAGTGCTTTCAGATGGACGATTATGTAAATCATAAAATTCACGTAATTTTCTAAAAACTCTTCACAGAACGCTGATTTTCATAAAATAATTCAACAATTTGAACGCGTGTACAACAACGCGTTCAAATTATTGAATTATTTATTATTTTATTATTATAATCAGCTTTTTATAAATGTCATACATCACACTTTTTAAATGGCCATATTCCCAGACAAATTCGGTGCGCCATCTATATTTTATTTATTCTTAAAAAAACGCGCAATTTGAAACACCCTATATAAATAGACATAAGTATAGTTGTACTTATCTTGTAATGCATTTGTTATCCTATAAAAGGAAATTTCTATTGGACAAATAAAGATATTATTATCTAACAGTCGAACTGAAAAGTCCCCGGTCTACCATAGTAAAACAAAGTTTTTTGGCAAAATTCGATTTTATTATTCAACATAGTTGCCTTCGAGGGCGATACACCGATTATAGCGTTCTTCCAACTTTTTGATACCATTTTTGTAGTACGAATTGTCTTTAGCCTCGAAATAGGCCTCAGTTTCGGCGATCACCTTCTCATCCCTGCTAAATTTCTTCCCGGCGAGCATTCTCTTGAGGTCTGCAAACAGGAAATAGTCGCTGGGGCCACATCTGGAGAGTACGGTGGATGGGGAAGTAATTCGAAACCCAATTCACTTAATTTGGCCATTGTTTTCATTGATTTGTGACACGGTGCATTGTCTTGGTGAAACAGCACTTTCTTCTTCTTCATATGGGGCCGTTTTTTTGCGATTTCGTTCTTCAAACGGTCCAATAACGCTGTATAATAGTCGCTGTTGATGGACTGGCCCTTTTTAAGATAATCTATGAAAATTATTCCATGCGCATCCCAAAAAAGCTGACTGTTGCGTCTTTCCACGCTTTGGAGCCGGTTCATCGCGTGCAGTTCACTCGGCTGACTGTCGATTGGACTCTGGGGTGTAGTGATGAATCCATGTTTCATCCATTGTCACATATCGACGCAAAAACTCGGTTTTATTACGGTTTAACAGCTTCAAACACAGCTCAGAATCATCAACTCGTTGTTGTTTTTGATCGAATGTGAGCTTGCGCGGCGCCCATTTTGCACAGAGCTTCCGCATGCCCAAATATTAATGCACGATGTGTCCAACACGTTCCTTTGATATCTTTAGGATGTCAGCTATCTCGATCAACTTTACTTTACGGTCATTGAAAATGATTTTGCGAACTTTTTTGATGTTTTCTTCGGTGACAGCCTCTTTTGGTCGTCCACTGCCTTCGCCGTCTTCGGTGCTCATTTCACCAGGTTTAAACTTAGCATACCAATCAATTATGGTTGATTTTCCTGGCGCAGAGTCCGGAAACTCCTCATCAAGCCATGCTTTTGCTTCAACGGTATTTTTTCCCTTCAAAAAGCAGAACTTTATCAGCACACGAATTTCTTTTTTTTTTTTCCATTTTTTTAAATAACAAAAGTAGCTTCACTCTTAACGCAATCTCTCAGTAACTAATGGTCGGATTGCTGTCAAATTTTGACACGTTTCGTTTGAAGATTAGTACTATCTAAAAAACATATGGATTTAATAACAGTAACGCCATCTATGTGTCAGACCGGGGACTTTTCAGCCGACCTGGTATGTGTTATAGAAGAGCCTGTGGAAAAACTATTAGGCTCTCACTCATTGACGATATTAATTTGTACATAATCTCAGAGATAATTATATGTATGGACACTATTATGTATTGCAGGGAAATATCTAGATACACTACTAATGTGATATGAAATATACAAACAGAACAAAATCGTTTCGCATAGTAGTACTTAAAAAATAACGTCCATTTATTTCGACATGCATGTTTTATTAGATACTACAGTCAACCTGTAGTTTAGTAAAACTTAAGAATTAACTAACCCGTAAAGAAGAGACATAAATTATAATATTAAAATTTACATAACTTACTTGAAGTTTATCTCGTCTTAGATTTTGTTCTTCATATACGATATTTTTCTCTGTTTAGTACGCATTAGTCAGTAATAATGGCCTCAGGGTTTTAAATTTATTCTATATTCTTTCATCAATTTGTGTTATTTTTCAAAAATTTTTATATCAAAATAAAAATTAAGCTTTAAAAAAAATTTAGGAAATTAAAATTAGTTAAATGTAATACACAGATCCATTATGAATTAAGTTGATGAAAAAAAATACAATTTGTTACTTAACTAAATTGTATCCAGTTTGAATTAGACTTTCAATTATTAAATGAATAAGAAATGATTATTATAAACTTTTATATAATTTCATATTATCCACATTACGTACATCGATTTGAAAAAATTTGGAACAAATGTACGACAACAATTTGTAAATATAATATAACCGTCGTAAAATATATCTTCGTAAAAGAAGTGCTTAATGTTAGCCACTTAATAGCCGGAACGATTATTAATTTTATGCATTTACTATTGCTTACTAGTCTGCTTAATGTAACCACATAAATAATAAAGTTTTATGTTTTTAACACATTCTCCCAACATCGAGGAGGCCGTTAATTTTTTAAATAAAGCAGACTTCAAAGAAGCAAATGAACCATTTAACCAACTGTCCATTTAATCAAGTGTGGAAAGGTCTGTATTTAGAGAAGTATTTGACACTGACGTACAGCATATACACATAAATGGATAATGTATTAACTTCTATTTTAGGCAAAGAATGCTCATGTGTTGAATGAATATACCACAGTAAAGATATAAATTGAGGGCACATACATATTATACACATATTCAAAAGTGTATCATTTTATACAAAATATTTAAAAAAAAAGTATATGTCACTAATTTTAATATGCATTCTGCTTATTCATACATATGTACATATTTATAATCGAACCAATATATTTATACATTTTAAGCTATTGCAATTACGTTGGAAATTATGGTTAAATAAATATTCAAACTGGTAATAAAGACCCCTTACTACACTAACATTTGAATCTTAGATACATATTTCGACAACTAAGCTACAATCACCAGTAGGAAGTAAGCACGCTATTGAACAAACACTATAGTGTTTGTCTGGAGATTCTTATAGAGTCTGCCGTAGTTTGTTCTGTGTAGCTTACCGTCAATCCATGTTTAACACTGTTTACTTTCAACTAAAGATGACAACTTAGTTGTAAAAATACGTATCTAAGATACAAATATTAGTGTAGTAAGGGTTTTTTATCATCTGTTTGAGTATTTTTAGTTACTGCAAATATAGTAAGTAGTATACTAAAGAACAACAAAATTAATATTAAAATTCATATTTGTAATGAAACATTTGACATACTCTAAAAAACCTAAAGTAAGGAGTTTTATTTAAACTAATATTTAGATAAATCCAATGAAATTAAATAATTTTTTCTTTTTTCCTTTATACAAACTGAATTGAAAGAGTTAAGTTACAATATTTTATTACTGCCCATATATAGGTATACAAGGTAAAGTAATTAAATAACGAGACTGTGTTCCTTCTATTGTGCAGCCGCATCGACGAGGCTTTAATTGAAATGTCATTGACCTTGATACATCCCAAGCAATAGCCCGTAGTTTCGTCTCATTGTCTGCATTAGTTTACCTTCAAGCATTAATTATAGAGGACACTGTTACTTAGTATTGCCCTGATAATGGTTGATATAAAGAATCGAGCAGCGAATTAACCTGAAATTCCAACAGAATGTTTACAAATGTTAAAGGAGATGTTTAGTGATGTTATGTCACGTGTGCAAGTTTTAGAATAGCACAAACGGTTTTCTGAAGGTCGGGAAGAGGTCGAAGATGATGAACGTCCTGGTCGACCTGTGACTGCAAGAATTGAAAGGAACGTTCAGAAAATTAATGAAATTGTGCGGCAAATCTGAACATTCGCATGATTGCCGATATGGTAAACATTAACAGTAAGACACTTTTTGCATGACGAATTAAACATGACAAAAGTTTGTGCTCACAATGCCATATCTGTAAAGTAGTTTTTAGCGGACAAGCGCTCATTTTTTGTATTCGCCAGGTCTCGCACCATGTAACTTCTACCTGCCCCAAGAATGAAAAGTGCATTAAAGGGAACACATTTTCAATCTGTTGAACGTGTAAAAGTAAAAAACGGCAGAGTTGTTGAAGAAGCTGGCAACAAACGAACTACAGCATTGTTTTAAACAATGGAAGACACGTATACAACGATGTATAAGTAGAGGAGAAGAATATGTTGAAGGGGATAAATGTTAAATATAAGTTTATTTGCAATAAATAACATTTCTCACACCAGTTTCGTTATTTAATTGCCATACCTCGTATATATATATATATATATATATATATATATATATATACGAGGTATGGCAATATTATATTATATTACTATATATATATATATATATATATATATATATATATATATACATCAAATTGATGCAATCAAAACAATTCCCTTGTAATTGAGAGAATATATGTATACATTATAATAAACGCCATTAAGTTTAAGCCTAATAATGAAACAATAATATAAAAACATATTTTCTCTATTTTTCGATATATGTACGTACTTATTTATAGGCTTGCTTTTTATTATCTATCTTTATTTGAAAATTTTATCCGCCAAATTGTTGAAATACAAGGATGTTTCGATACATGGCCTAACAGAAATGGCGCGAAATCGACGGAATCGTCTATAAAACCATCCTTTATTAGATTAAATATGACAGTACAGAGTCATCTGTCAATTGATCTGTGTTTGACCGTATGCCAAAGTGAACATCTCGTGTGAGTTTATAAACGATGGACAAAATTTAACTGGGAAGTACTTTTACTTGAAAGACTTAACACCAAACGAAGTCGAAACAGTGTTAGATTAGAATTATAGCCGGCTTCTTCGTTTTTAAAGGCTAAAAACTGCGAGTAAATAATATGTAATAAACGTTGTTTATTTCGACGTGTCATTTGATTTTCCGTTCATAAAAACCTTGTCACTGCACAATATTCTATTTTAGACACTTTAGAAATGTAACACTCATTCGAAAGTTCTTCTCATACCAATAACATTTGAAGCCTGAAAGTTTAATTTCAAACTCTTAACGCATTGAATATTATGACACAGCACACACAACTGCATTAGGTCGAAAATATGTGACCCCTACTATGGATACAATGTTTGTATTTCAGTAAATATCTCTGTTACCACAAAAAACACAAACTAAGGAAAGACGATATAGCCCCAGCGCTCACAATAGATACATACTTAGTATTTCATACAAAATATGAGGACAATTTATTTTGCATAAATCACAGCGACCAGTATTTCTGGTGTCCTCTCGATTAATTTTCGCAATGCCTTTTTGGAATATAATCCAGAACTGATCATCTTTGGATGTTAGACATTCTTTGTCTTTACGTATTTGTCTGTACAGTTTTTCTCGTAAAAGTCCCATTGTACTAATATATGTTATTTGAAGTGACAATGTCGTTGCTTTCAAAATTTCAACAATTTTTAGTATCTTGAAGGTAATTTTTGCACAATTATGATGCCTGCTCCTCACTCCTTATGATTTTTCGCTCACTGGCCGTTTTTACTTAACGAAGTTTGAATTACTTGGTAGTTGACGGATATTTTTTAGTCTACAACGAAACACAGGGGAAAAAAGAAATATTATGGTTTGGGAATACTTTGGAAATTTTCAGATTAAAAAGTAATTACAACAGATGGCAGCTAGGCAAAAAATATATAGAAATTGTTAAAAAACATCTTCTAGCAACAGGCATTCATTTAATTAACAATAACGATCCGAAACACAAAAATAAAATAAATAAATAATAAAAATAAAGTTTGCGCAATGAAAGAAAAATAACATTAAGGGCCTGGCCGCGTTAAAGTTCAGATTACAATCCTATAGAGCTGTTGTGGTGTCAGTTGGATAGGCGAATTCGTAAATTATGCCCAGTTGGAAAAAAAACTATTGGGAAAATTCTTTCTACCAGAATATCTTAATATATGGTATGTATGTAAATTAAATATTTTTAAATAAATTTCTTTATAACGTTGCTGTTGTGTTTTTCTTTCTTTATGTTACTGACAAAATTGTTGTATGCATCAAAACTTATAAGCTGTAGTGTATATATGTATAATAAATCTGTATCAATATAAAAATATGGAAACAGAATTAGTTCGCTTTATTAACTCTTCAAAACCAAAATACTGCGTGAGAGAATGTTACATTCTGTCAGGCAAAACTTATTCAAAGTGCGCTTTCGGCATACAGATATTACATTAAATGTAATATCAAATTTTGTTATACTTTAATGCAATCTAAATATCTGGAGTGTTCCCAAAACAATTGCGTATTCCTTTTAAAATCGCTCCTATTAATACTTTAGAAAAAACTTTCAAAAGAAAATAAGAAACTAGAAGGCAACTTAAAAGATTTTGCTGACTCTATACTGAGTCATTAAAAGTAAAAGAGAATTGCGAAAATATTGAATAAAATAATGGGTGTCTTTTAAGCTGCATGAGAACTATCGATATCGATAACTATGGTTCAACAGCTGATAATGTCAAACTGTGTTGACATTTCTGTTTAGTCAGGTTTGGGTAAGTCATCATGAATCGTTTAACGCCAGAGCAACGCTTCCAAATTGTGGAAATTTACTTTGAAAAAAATAAATCTGTTCGCGAAGCTCATAGAGCACTTCGTTCATTTTACGGTCAGCGTAAGCGGCCTAGTGAGCAAGCAATTCGTGCAGTTATTGATCGTTTTCGCACTAATTTTACTCTTCTGGAAACCATCAGGAAGACAAAGAAATGTGCGTACCGAAGAGAACATTGCTGCTGTAGCGCGAAGTATTATTGAAGAAGACGCCGAAATATCGATTTGTCGTAGTTCTCAACTTGTTGGCCTTTGTCCTTCGACTATGGGCAATATTTTACGTAAGGATCTTGGCTTACGTGCCTATAAAATACAGTTCGTGCAAGAATTGAACCACCACCGTTTGCGTCGCATTATTGCTGATTGGGCTCATTTGAATCTGGCTGAAGATGAGCATCTTTATCAAAGAATTGTGTTTAGTGATGAAGCTCATTTCTGGTTAAATGGCTACGTCAATAAGCAAAATTGCCGTATTTGGAGCGAAAACAATCCTCAAGCCGTTAACGAATCACCATTACATCCAATAAAATTGACTGTTTGGTGCGGTTTACACGCTGGCGGCATCATCGGTCCTTATTTCTTTCGAAATGAGGAAGGAGCTGCCGTTACGTTGAATGGTGAGCGCTATCGAGCCATGCTGATTCAATTTTTGTTTCCAAAAATTAATCAGCTAAACATCGACGATATTTGGTGCCAACAAGACGGCGCAATTTGCCATACAGCGCGCTTAACAATCGACTTATTGCAAAATCAATTTGGTGACACCTTTATTTCCAGAAGTGGTCCTGTTCACTAGCCCCTTCGTTTGTGCGATTTAACGCATCTGGATTACTTTTAATGGGGCTATGTTAAGTCGTTGATTTATGCCGGCAAACCAGCCGCTCTTGAAGCATTGGAAGCCAATATTCAAGCCACCATTGACACCATACGGTCAGATTTATTGGAAAAAGTAGTCAAAAATTGGACTGATCGAATGGACCATGTAACTCGTAGCCGTGGCGGACATATGCCGGAAATCATATTTAAAAAATAAATGCCATGAAATTATCTACCAGATTATAATAAAAAAAATTTCATTCCAACAATATTTCTGTCTTGTATTATCATTTGAAGTTCTCTAGCTCTTAAAAAAAACACCCGTTATATTTTACACTTTATTTATTAATAAGTGACTTATTTTATTTCTACGCTTTATTTAGTCAATATTGCGCCGAAATTACAAATTCATAAAATAAGCTAATTGATGTATTGTAATTATATTGTATATAAAATGCAATAACAAATTACAAAATGGAAATGCTCGGTGTATATTAATTACTACAATCTATTATAAACTTGTTTTCCTTCGTAGAGCTTCTGCACCTGTTATTTAAAAATATATCTCAACACAATTTTATTTCTTAAAAATAACTGTGTGACGAATATAGATATGTTGGAAACGCTAGCTGGACCTAGCACAATTAAATTTATTTATCTTCTTTCGGGAAAAAAGCTTTAAAGTTGAGAATGCGGACCTTTTTAGAATTCTGGGCACGAAAAAACCGAACCGACTGACAACGAATCAAACACAGAAAACGAAACCGATAAAGTTTGGACGTTTGTTGGTTTGAAGTTTGGAAAAAAATCCTGGTATTAAAATGGAAGGCACGTTTTTTCTTATAGCATTAAATTAGAGTGTAGGATTCTAATTCTACAAATTATAAAGGATACAATATTTTCTATTACATTTTGTAATGCATAGCTCCAAATATTGACGATTTCTTCGCCCAGGGGATAAATAATTTCATATAGAAATACTAAAGATTATACTGTTTTTAATTTTATCAATTTTTTATTGCAAATAAATACATCTGAATAATTCTAGTAATAAATGATCTCAAAACACTATCTAATTACAAATATCTCTTAATTAACCCTGGTAACTAATATCTACCTTGATGTATATTTTCACATATGATTTCGATCTCTTCTACAGGATGTTTATGTGTTTATGTGGCAAGAATGCAGATTATTCTCTGGGTAACTTAAGATTTTTTTATCCTCGGATGATTTTTGGCAATATGCTTTGTTTCGAAGATTCAGGGCCATAAAGGTTTTCGAAAAGAAGACAACACTTTATAAAAGTAATAAAGTATTACTATTACATGTAAAGACATTTTATACACAAAAAATTGCTGAAAATAGCCACCAACAATCTTCTCTCTCAATCTCCTCATTGACTGCTGAACTCTCAAAAACACAAGGGTTGTTTCTTAATGAATATTTAGGAAGGTTTTTCTATCAGGAATATATCACAATGGAAATAGTTTACTTATGTATAATGGCTTGGTCTCCAACGAATTTCCATTGGCAAGTGCATACATAATGCTATCAAGCATTTCTTCCGGTATTTGTATAACGATTTATATTAAAAAGCCTCAATAAAATTTAATTATCAAATGAAAATGCGAGGCGCAATCTCTTTTAACAATTTTAAACGAGAGAAAATGACAAGACATAATAGAAATATAATCAACAACGTATGAACTCTACGACTTAACTAATGGTATTTTCTATATCTTCACCAACTTCGCGTAATTGGAAATAATATCCGTTTTTTCTAAGCGAAATGTTAAAAATATAAAAACGAATTTCTGGACGTTTCTTGTATTCATTAGGCCCAGTGCAGTATACCATAGTTTTACTTATGTTGCGTTAATAATTTTTAAAATATCCTAACTTTTATCGTCCTGTGTCTTCGCAGCAAAGCGTCTTTCCGAGGCCAAACAAACCTAAACTCAAAGGAGAATTTTTGTCGAATGCTTAATAAACTAATTGTATATATGATTCACGAATATACTTATTCTGGAATCGGCACTATCTCGAGGAGTGTATTTTCTATAACAGTTCGTGTGTATGTGCATATTATCCGCTATAGATCTCGTAACAGTACATTAACTACATAGTAACATTTTAATTCTAATTGTGAATTTTATTATATCAAAAAAATTAAATCAAATAGTGAGGTAAATCTGTTCTCGTCTCACTTTAATAGATAGTATTATGATATTACTATTTGGATCCCCGGAAGAATTAAATGAATTAAACGCTCTATTAATGAAAATATTTTATTATATTTATAGTTGGTTTTAGTGTGAGTAGATATCTTTATTTTAAATTATCAAAAATAAAAATATTTGGTTACAGGAATTATTTAAAATGAATACAAAAAGTTTGAACATTGTTCTAAGATAAATGTTTTGCCAATAGTAAATAAAATATTTCTACCACAGCGTGAAAATGTGTACTAGAAATTAACACGTCCGAAAGGCAAATATACACACGTTTTCTATTAAATATGTACATACATAACACATGGATCAATAAGTCCCGTAACTAACAGAAAATGAAAAAACCTTTTTTTATGAATTTTTTTTATATGTCAGATCAACATAATTACCTTTTACGTGCATTGAATTCTACTTACACTGCTTTTCCAATTTTTCAATACCATGTTTATAAAAAAATTTATCTTTGCTTCAAAATATTAGCTTCAGTATAAGTCAAAGGATTATTCTTCATTTGAGCTTTACAAAAAGATTTTTTAAAGCATTTTTTTAAAATCACCAGAGCCAGTAGTCAACTGGGGGCTAAATCTGGCGAATATTTCTGCATAATGAACGATTACCTGGAATGGACAAATTTTAAAACCCAATTCGTTCAATTTTGCCATTGTTTTCATATTTGGCATGGTGCATTGTCTTGGTGAAAAAGGATTTTTTTTCTCTGCATGTGCGGTCGTTTTTTTGCGATTTCCTCCTTCAAACGCACCAGAAAGTCAATATAATAATCACTGTTGAAATTATTTACCTTTTTCGAGGATATCAATGAAAATCATCGCCATGGTGTATCCCAAAAAATGACGCCAGACTTTGCCAGCTGACTGCTGCGTTTACGGACGTTTCGGACGGCTTTACAAGCTGTGCGCCATCAGACAATTACTGCCGCTTCGACTCTGGAGAGATAGTGATGTATCCATGTTTCGTCCATGGTCACGTAACAGGGAGCGTGAAATCTTTTCTGTTGCGACAGTAAATAGCGATAAACAGCTTTCTGAATCATCGACTCGTTGCTGTTTTTGTTCCATCGAAAGCAATCGCGGCACCCACTTGGAAAAAACCTTTTTCATGCTAAATTTTTCATGAAGGATAGTAAATACACTTCCATGTGATATCTGTGTCATCTCAGCAATCTCACGGAGCTTCACTTTACGATCTTTCATTATGTTTTTGTGGTTCACCACATTTTCCATGGTGTAACGGCTTCCACAATAGTTTGGGGATGTTTTTCTTCGTGGTGTAGGAGATCTGGTGAAAATCGTTTTGAAAAAGGAGGGTTACAGACAGATTCTCGAACACAACGCTGTGCCCTCCGGTCTGAGATTACTTGGAAAACTTTATTCATGCAAGACAACATTTTTCAAAACATTCTTTTGCATTTATGTAGAGGATATCTCCAACAAAAAAGCTGACGGTGTTTTATCAAAACATGGTTTTTTCCATTGTTTAAACAAACTACAAAACGACTTTACTCCAACCTCGATAAAAAGCTGTTTCTGGTCCGATCGACTTAAAATTTTGACACGTTTCAAGCAAAGGTTAGTACCCAATGAAACCCTTACAAAATTAGTGTCTGGTTTACTACGATTGTGTGCGCCATCATTAAAGCAAAAGGAGGGTATTTCGATCCAAAGTCCGTTATAATGTGATAATAAAAATAAGTGGATGTAAATAAATAAAATTTGCTTTTTTTCCTGAAAATTTTATAAAAAACTTTTGAAATATTAATACGTTATTTTATATGTTTGTTAAAGCCACTACAATATTTTCATTATATTCAGAAGAATTAATTTTACGTGCATTGAATTATGGCCTGCAGTGTACATAGGACCAACTAAAAGAAGAATTTTAAGAACTAAACAGCCAGAAATGGAGAAAAACTTATATAAATAGTTTTCCAAATAAAATAAAAATGATGTTATAATTAGTATGGATGTGATAAGGGAAAAGACGAAAGAATTGCATTCGGATTTTAAAGAGATTTGGAATTCAATATTTAAAAATTACCAGAGAAGTACCTTCATCGTGGCTTGTACAACACGTACGTATTTTTTTTATACCTGCACTATTGTCTCGTATTACCTATACTCCGATAAATAAATCACATATGTATCGTTCTTTCATGTTTTATTAATTATTAAATTTTTTAACATTTTTGCTTGTGATAATATATATTAAATTTCGTGAAATAGATGAAAACATATACATAGAGATACGAAAGTGAGAATAGATACCTTATCGAACACTAGACGGTATTCTTATTGTTACATAACAAATATAGTTTAAGTTTCACAAAAATACCTCAGCAGAATTGTGTAATTTAAAAAAAGCTACCATGAACGTCAGCTGTTCGTCAATATTTTAGATACGCTAGAAAAGTTACTGAAAGACAAGACTACGGAATACGCAACTATACAATATTCTCAAACTCCGGAGAGAACGTTGAGGTCTAGAAACAAGTCGACAATATAAAAAAGCACGGTTATCATGAGAAACTATATAATTAATTTACCGTTAAAAAGCACGGGTATAATGGAAAAAACTATATAATTAATTTACTATTAAAGATTCGAAAAAGTCCCCATTTTCACTTTATTACAGTATTTTTCTAAAGATAGAGGGGGAGCTTTTTAGGGAGATATATCTTATCCCGTTTGGAGGTAGCTATAGATATTCGCCGGTAGCTTAGCAGAAAATTAACAGAGCTTTTTCATGAATCCAGCATGAAAAGAACCATAAAATGTCCTCCCGCAGTGGTTGGTCTTACGCGACTCATGAAGGACTTGGGCCTCTTTATTTTTTAAATACAATGGACTAAGTTCAATACTTTGTAGTCCTATATAAGCACTTGCTAAAGGTCCATACATGTTTATGTAGGACGATGAAGTTTGCCATCGTGGCAAATATGTTTTTCAAAATCATAATTTTATCGTGAATCTAATTCAATTGTCAGGGACTATACAATACATTAAAACGATTACAGACACCTCCGCAATGATAGGACCTCGATCCCATTAAGAATTTGTGGGCAGCGATAAAAAAAAAGAACGTACAAAAATAAACAAGATGTTCAAGAAAAAGTGATGGAAATATGGCGAAATATATAAGAAGTTTCGACACAGCAACTTATATTATCTTGTCTCGAAGGTTAGAAACTATTATATGTAGATGCCTTGGACAACTCCACGGAAGACATAAAAAAGTAAAGTCTGTATATATTTAATTTTGCTGTACCGTAGTTTAAATTAATTTTTAAGTTAAATTGGCAGGAAACTAAATATGTTTCCTTTGTTATTACATTTTATTAAGGTATTGTATACAGCATCATACTACGTTGTCTATTATTTTTAATTCAAAATATACAAAAGCAAAGCAGATATAGGAAAGCGTTCGATATGTTATAATAATAATAGATTAACGTATCCATTATTTTAATGTATGTATGTAAAAATACATTTTTATGGATAAAAAAAAGTTTGTGATGTAGGAAAAATCAAGAGACTATAGAGTAAAAAACATTTTATTTTGCAAATTTAAAATTTAAATTTTAAGTTGAACAAATTTTGAGTTTTTACTTTACCGGCAAATGTAATTTCCATAAAAGTACATGCATATGTAACAGGGAAGTTCAATTTAAAGGTACTACTGGTTTACTGTGTATGTACATGTACATACATGCATTAATTATTGGCGAACTGTTTTACCGTGTCGGGCATCAATATGATGTCAATCTTAATTACGTTCAATGTGATTTGGGTCACGATAAATAATGACTATGATTATGTTTTTCCCTTTTTTTCAAAGTAACATGAAAATTAGGATCGCATAATTATTTTTTGGGTAAAAATATTATATTGAAAACTACAGTATGGTCCATACTTTAAAGATGAAGTCTTCTAGGAAACTCAAAGAACATATTTCTGCAGAATTGCTTGTAGTGTTTGTCTGTGTAATCCCGTTATTCTCTGGAATTACGTAATATATCCATTCTGCAGTCTTCTTTATCTCGCAACCTAAGACCAATCAAGATAGCAGGGGCCTTTGGTAACACTTTAACAAAATTATGCGCTATGGACTAAATCGTCTGGCTTTACATAGTAAAGTATTCCTTTTTCACGACAATGGGTAAATTCATAAAACAGCCAAAGATCAATTATCGCGAGAATACGGAAATTCACAAGACAGCAAAAAAACCTTTTTAAATATGAATTATGTTATTTTGAAAGCAATTAAAATAAATAAAAGCAGTTTAATCTATTAAAATATATCATTTTGAAATATTTCTTTTTAATTTTCTGCAAAATATTAATTTCGTAGTTACGTCTCTGTTATACCCTCGACGTAAAAACATTTAATTTTCGCCGTCGTTTTTCGCTATGCAGTAAACACGGGATGTTGTGACCATGGGATTACGAATTTTCGGGATAAAGTTAACAAGTATTTTCATAACATTTAAGGCTGTATAACATAAATAAACCAATACTCGCTAACGTGAACACATATTTACCTAGACTGTATTTCCCCGAATTCTCTTACAAATCGATGCAAAGTACATAATTTGGAGTGGCTTTATTTTACCGCGCTCTATGGTGCGAGGTTTTTGACGCACTTCAGTGTTGATGGTATAGTTATTATTTGACTATTTAATGGAAAACATTTATTAAGAAAATATGATGTAATGAATTTCACTATATGTAAGATAAAAATAAAGAATTAATTTTCCATGCAGTGGGTTCCACTTACATAGCCCAAATAAAAGAATAATTTTAAGAAGATCTAAACAGCCAGAAATGATTAAATACTTATATAAATGGTTTTTAAATAAAAGAAAACTATGTTACAATTAGTATGGATATGATAAGGGAAAAGGCGAAAGAATTACATTCGGATTTTAAAGAGATTTGGAATCCAATATTTAAAAATTATCAAGCACTTTCATCTTGGCTTGTACAATACCTACATGTTTCTCTTATACCTGCACCATTGTCACGTATTACCTATACGATAAATAAATCACAGTTTTACATGTGATAATATATATTAAATTTCGTGAAATAGATAGATGAAAATATATACTAAGAGATACGAAAATGAGAATAGATTCCTCATTGAACAGTAGCTAATATTCTTATTGTTATATAACAAATATTGTTTAAGTTTCACAAAAAACGTCAGCAGAAATGTGCAATTAAAGAAAAGTATAACGTAAACGGCAGATGTTCGTAAATATTTTAGAGCTGCTAGAAAAGCTATTGAAGGACAAAACTACAGTCTTGCCTTTGAATAACTTGTCAGTAGCTAATCGATAATATAAAAAACACGGCTATCTTCGAGGTGGACCATCGTCTACAAGGGTAGTCCCATAAGTACCCGGCCTGACCTAGAGATGGTGGTAGTTGTGTGAAAAGTATCACTGTATTAGAAAGTACACAATCTATAAAACATACGTTTCAAGTTTGAAGACGCCACGTTATTTAGTATTTGTTTGGCAGCCATCAATAGTGAACGTTTTCAGTGAATTTGTAAAAATGGAGAAAATTGATAAACGTTACGTGGTACCAAACTTTTATTTGAAAGGCCTCAGCCTAACCGATATAAAAGCTGAACTGGATTCTACTCTGGGTGAGTCTGCTCCTTCGTTTAGAACAGTGAAATGTTGGGTAGCAGAATATGCAGTGGTTCAACGGTACTGGATGATGCAACGTTTGAGGCATTTCAAAAAGTGCGATACAATGTATATTATCTGAAAATTTGGACTTGAAAAAGCTGTGTGCAAGATGGGTGCCGCGTTTGCTCACATTCGAGCAGTGTCGTGAAGATGTTTTAGTTGAGTGTTTGGCGAAGTTTCATAGCAACGAAGCAGAATTTTTGTGCTGTTTCATAACCATGGATGAAATATGGGTCAATGCACAATCAAAACAATGGCTCACAAATTCAAAGTCATGGCATCGGTTTTTTGATTGGAATAATTATCATTGAATGGCAAAAATTAATTTGAGAAGAAATTTTGGCTAAAGTTTAAATTGTTATTGCAAATGGCAAAAATTAATGAATTAAAGTTTAAATTGTTACCTCATGCACCCAGATTTAGCCCCCTCGGATTATTTACTATTCCCAAACTTGAAAAATGGCTCAGAGGTCAAAGATTTTCCAAAGATGAAGAAGTGATGTTGGCTATTTTGAAGAGCAAGACAGTTCTTATTATAAAAAGGGTATCGAACTTATTGAACATCGCTGGGAAAAGAGTATAGAGCTGAAAGGAGATTATGTTCAAAAATAAATATATTCCTTTCCAAAATTTTTGTGTTTTCTTTGTTGGGTCGGGCACTTCTGGGACCACCCTCGTATATAGTTTGGATTTGGCATTGTCAGCCTTGCTTTTGTTCCAAATTTTGAAAAAGCACTTCAGAGATCGTCATTTAGCAGACGATTACCAATTGAAAGAGGAGATTGGTGTCTATTTTGAAGATCAACAAAAGTCAATGTTTGCTGATGTAATAAATTTGTTGTTACGCAGGTGGTAATTAAAGAAATGTTAAAAAGAAAGGAACTGTTAAAAAATCTAGATCTTAATTGTTAGGTAAAACACATTTCTAATTTCCTCGTATTAAAATTTTAATATAGTCACCATCATATTTAAAGGGATTGCGTACAATTTAATAAGTGACATAAAGGTATAATAGATGTAAACACATTAACATTATTTAACTTTTAAGTATGAAGACAAAAGTAAAATTACTGAAAAAAAGTGATTAATTTAAAGATAAAATATTAGTGGTGTTTTAAAATTGCAATTTTTTTAAATTTGCTACAAGTTAAATGGAAGGTACATGACTAAAATTGTTGATATGAGTTCTTGTTTATAAATATTTTTCTCAATTCTAGGCCTCTCTATTAATGTTCTTGCATTTTCAAAATCAAATTAGCGTAGTAAGTTGCGTGGACAATTTCGTTTTATCTTCAATAGAACTTTGAACACTATTTGTTCTTTCAGATACATACATACGACAAAAGATAATATTTACTTTTGAAATCCTGACCTAATCGATTTCTGCATTACAAAAGGCTTAAATATAGGACAGTTTACAATCAAATCATGTCTAGAACTAGCCGCTGACCACTCATCTCTTCTAATAACATTCTGCACAAAAATAGTGTACACTAAAATGCGACCAATTCTCTGCACCAAGAGGACAGACTGGGATTATTTTCGCAGTAGGCTAACTGAGCAAATCAATTTAAAAACACCATTAAAAACCAAATACGACATAGAAAAAGCAACTATAGAATTAACCAGCACAATTCAACAAGCGGCATGGGAAGCCACACCCACCAAGAAAAACCCTAACACTAACAACTGTCCTTTAATATTAAAAGGAAAAATAGTAGAAAAGAGACGCCTAAGAAAACGCTGGCAGACCACTCGATCAGAGGCGGACAAACGAGCACTGAACCGGACCTCGAAACAGCTAACGAAACTTCTATTGCAATATAAAAACCAAGGTATCGAAGATTATCTAGCTAATCTTACAGCTACTGAAATAACTGATTATTCACTCTGGAAAGCGGTTAAAAAAATTAAAAGACCTATAGTGCACAGATCACCTATTATCAAATCTGATGGGCAATGGGCTCGTAGTGGTAAAGAAAAAGCAGAAACCTTTGCTGAACACTTAATTAATGTATTCAAACCCTTCCCCTCCAAATGTCCTGAAAAGGATCCTAAAATAATTGACTTTCTCGAATCTCCTTATCAAATGAGTCTTCCCATGAAGCCTTTCAAGGTTACAGAAGTTAAAGAAATAATCAGTAAAAAAACCAAACCTAAAAAGGCACCAGGATTCGACCTTATCACTGGAGAGATTCTTCAGCAATTACCCGGAATTGCGATTAAGGCAATCACTCAAATATACAATGCTGTACTTACTAGTAGGTACTTTCCAAGCTCTTGGAAAGTCGCTGAAATAACAATGATACAGAAGCCTGGGAAAACACCTACTGATGCTGCATCCTATAGACCGATTAGCCTCCTCCCAACCCTGTCCAAAGTCCTGGAGAAATTAATATTGAGAAGACTCCAGCCAATTCTAGATGAAAAAGAGTTAATTCCGAAGCATCAGTTCGGATTTCGACACCAGCACGCAACCATAGAGCAAATCCACCGATTGGTAGATCAAATCCATAGTGACTTTGAGGAGCGTAGATACTGCTCTGCTGTGTTCCTAGACGTCTCCCAGGCCTTTGACAAGGTCTGGCACTTGGGACTATTATATAAACTAAAAAAGCTACTGCCATACCAATTCTTTGAGATATTAAAATCTTACCTGTCGGATCGGTATTTTTTTGTGAACTACCAAGGTGAATGCACAGATCTCCAACTTGTTGCATCTGGCGTTCCCCAAGGCAGTGTGTTGGGTCCCACACTATATTTGCTGTTCACTGCTGCCTTGCCAACTACGAAATTTACTACAACCGCCACCTTCGCAGATGACACAGCTCTCCTGGCCTCACATATAAATCCTACTATTGCATCACGCAACTTGCAAGCCTCACTGAATAAAGTGCAAGAATGGCTCAAAGTATGGAGAATTAAGGTAAATGAGAGCAAATCTCAACATGTCACATTCACGATGAACCGAGACAACTGTCCGACGGTTATCCTCAATGGACAACAATTAAGACACAGTGACTCTGCAAAATATTTAGGGCTCCATCTAGACCGGCGATTAACCTGGAAAACTCATATTTTCAATAAACGAAAACAGCTTGGACTGAAGTACAGAAAAATTTACTGGATGATCGGAAGGAGCTCGGCATTAACTCTCGAAAACAAATTATTATTATACAAAGTCACACTAAAGCCCATCTGGACGTACGGACTTACACTGTGGGGAACCGCGTCTATTTCCAACATAGCTATTATCGAGAGATTCCAGAACAAGGTGCTTCGTGCTTTGGTTAGTGCCCCATGGTATGTGCCAAATAAAGTGATCTCAACTGACTTGCGTATACCCACCATAAAGGAAGAAATTGAACGAACTGTCCAAACATATAAAAACCGGCTGTCAGCACACCCTAACCAATTGGTGAATAACTTAATGGACGAACCTGACAAACCAAAGCGATTAAAACGGTTTGCGCCCAGTGAGCTTCTTTCGCGCTTTGATACCTAGACTATGTATAAAATAAATCAATCACTAGAGAATGGTGAGATTTTGTTGAGTTGCTTATTGTAGCTTGACTCTGCATGACATTTTCAACCGACATTTGAATACAATATAAACATATGTATGTGTATATATATATTTCTTATAGAGTGCTTATTGTTCATTATGGATGAACAGATTGTATGTATAAAGGGGATAATAAAAAAAAAAAAACTTTTGAAATCATTGTTTAAGTTGTTATTTATGTTGATGTTAATAAATATTATCTAGATAACTGTCTATACTGACAATGTCGAAAGAAAAAGTACCAAGTAGATATTTATTTAAGTTTTTGAATAAATTGTTTAAAACAAATTTGTGCGTAAGTATGTATATATACACTTGGAATTGGGAGTTCGCCGTGTCTGTTTTTTATGTGATTTAAAACATTTAAAATAAGTCAGATTTGTACTTAAATATGTCATCTTAGCACATTAAAAATCGTAAAGTAAGGAATTGATTCAGCCCTTACTTGATGAAAATTCGTATTAATGATACTAAACATATTGATTATTAAAATTTTCACACAATATTCTGACCATTTTAATGTGATAATGAATAGAAAGTAAAAACTATACTAAATTAGATGCATACCCAAATGAGAAAAGGACTTATACATACATACATATGTACATTGCTGTGTATATACAAATGTATATACATATATACACAGTCGGTTAAAAAAACAGGATTAATTTTTTTTAAGTAAGTACGCCATTTTATAGTGATTAGTGCTATTGTTTACTATAAAGCAAAACCATCATATGACTTTTGTTCCACTAAAATAAGGTGTAACAGCGTTCGTACAAAGTTAACAATTTTTTTCGTCTGTTAAGAATACAAAACTGAACAACGTGCGGCAATTCAGTTCAGTTTTTTGGCTGATGAAAATAACATACAGTTAATAAACCGAGTACATATGAGTCGTGCATAGGTTTATAAATGGTTTTCGCGTTTTAGGATACCTCGTACGTCCCTTGAAAATGATTCGATATCGGATAGACCAATAATGAGCACTCCTAAGCAAATGTGGAGAGTGTGAATGTGCAGAATGATAGCAGAAGAGTTGCGAAATTGGTACCGCTTCTTTACAGAAGATCAAAAAGAGCAACGCATGAACGCGATGAATTTTGTCCAATTTGCCGATAGCAATCCATATTTTTTTAAAGAAAATTATCACCGACGATAGGTTTTTTTATATGACTCCATCATGAAAGGGACAAAGTGTCGAATGGATCCCAGACCGTTAAAATCATGTTTTGATAATATTTATCGATGCCGGTGATAGTCAATGCTCATACTATAAAGACGTCATGAATCACCTATAGAAATGAACTAGTAAAGGCAAAGATTTACCAAACGGAGGACTGCCTTCTCATCCATGATAAAACTCCAGCGCATTTTGCTATTTCTGTGCAAATAATTTTGGTCGCAAAATTTATTCACTCCTAATTTAGCTACAGCTGATTTTATTCTACTCCTAAACCTCAAACTTTACCTGAAGGGAACATGTTTTCAGTGTATCTTGAACTGATCCGAGTGCGAATGGTAATGGTCATAAAATCTATTGTATCGATTGTACTATATAACAAAAACAAAAAAAAAATTTCTTCTTAAACAGTTGTATTTTTGCCGGTTAAGTTAGTCCGGTTTCTTTTTGAAACGACCATATTCTCCTCTCTTATAATTAATAAAATGCCTTCTTACAATACTTGAAATTCTGATGTTAAACTAAATGTTTTCTTACTGAGAAATATGAACACTATGAAAGTACTTACTATATCAACATTTACTGAGAAACGTGAATGAAACATAGCAACTTTCTAAATGAAATTCAAATGCAAGAATTGAACATTAAAATATTGGGTCTGGGAAAAAGTTCGTGGCGTTTTTCCCGATAGATGGCATTGGTTGCCGATAACTAAAGAACAACAAGTCACAGCGACACCACCGAGGGCTCGTTTTTTAGATGACCTTCCGAACGTTAGTTTGAGCGTAGAAACATTGTAATCGGTGCAGTGGTTGGAAAGTTATTCGCACTTGAAAATGGAGAAGAATAATGAGAAATTTCGCTATATTCTGCAATATTATTATGATAAGGGGAAGAACGCTGCGCAGGCTTGTGATAAAATTTGTGCTGTGTATGGTGAAGGTACTTTATCGAAATCTGTTGCGCGGAAATGGTTCGCTCGCTTTCGTTCTGGAAATTTCAAGGTGAAAGATGAGTCACGCTCCGGTCGTCCAATCACTGAAAAATCTGATGAAATTCTTGAAAAAGTCCAACAAGATAAGCATATCAGCAGTGTCGATATTGGCATGGAGCTAGGCATTGACCACAAAACTGTTTTGAACCATTTACACAAAGCTGGTTACAAAAAAAAGCTTGACGTATGGGTTCCTCATGAGTTGAGCGTGAAAAACATGATTGACCGAATTAACATCTGCGATGCGCTGCTGAAACGGAATGAAATCGAGCCGTTTCTGAAACGTTTAATAACCGGAGATGAAAAATGGATTACGTACGATAATCGGAAGCGTAAAAGATCGTGGATAAAGGATGGTGAGCCGTCACAAGCGTTCGCTAAGCCAACATTGACGCCAAAAAAAGTGATGCTGTGTGTATGGTGGGACTGGAGGGGAATCGTCCATTACTTCCAACTGGTCAGACGATTGATTCTCAACTCTACTGTGCACAACTAGAGAGATTACGCCAGGCGATTGAAAGAAAACGGCCCGAATTGATTAATAGGAAAGGTGTTGTCTTCCATCATGACAACGCCCGACCACACACTTCTTTGATGACCCGTCAAAAATTGAGAGAGTTTGGTTGGGAAGTTTTGATGCACCCACCTTACAGTCCGGATATAGCACCCTCTACTATCATCTGTTTCGATCTCTGCAGAACTCTCTCAATGGAATTAAGTTGGTTTCAAAAGAAGCCTGTGAAAACTACTTGATTCAGTTTTTCGACCAGAAACCACAGAAGTTTTTCACCGATGGGATCATGGATCTACCAAAAAAATGGCGAAACATTGTCGATAATAATGGAGCATATTCGGTTTAAATGAATTCGTCCACGCGCCATGCGGGGACCAGTTGAATTTTACTGAAAAAACGCCACGAACTTTTTCCCAGACCCAATATTTGAAAATGGTTATGTTTAGAGATGAGTGAGTAATTAATGCACGGCCAATAGAAATAAGTCTTTAAAATTTCAGGAATTATCGATGGGTAAGTAAATCGTTATTCGTTGAATAGTAATAACAGTCATAAATTTCAATTTATATTTCTCTGTGATTATGACTGTGACATTATAAATGAATTCGTTCTTTTATTCCGAAGCTTCTTGTTATTCTTCTATTACTACTATGCAAATTGACGGAAAATAGGCAGTGGAAAATAAAAATCGTAATTAAAATGAAAACAAATTATGTATGACAAATACGCGTTTAGACAGAAGTAGGTTAGCTTTATATATCGTTGAAAATACGAATAAAAATGTAAAACAAGCTGCAGATATTCTACTCGAAAATAAGAGTTTTGTGGAACGATTTTTTTAGTGTCAAAATATTTGCTTACAAAATACATCTCTAGTATCTATAGCATTACAAATTTATGCTTTAATATAATAGTGAAATTGATAATCAGAATTGAGACTTACATAAATTAAATAATTCGAGAACGCTTGGCAAACTTTTCAGGATTAGTAAATTTGTGGAAATTCACAGAAAAGTCCACCAATTCTTTTAGACATAGATTAATTAAAAATTCTCATTTGGTGTATTGTTAAAGGAAATTAATTTATAAAATGAATGTATCTATGTTTAATTAAATAAAATATTTATTTATATCTGCTATTTTGGGATTTAATTACGTTCACCCTGTTAATTTCATTTAAACCTTTCTATACGAATTGTATATAAAATAAATGTAATGTAACTAAATAAGTAAATCTATAAAACTATAAAGATAACAGTCGCAGATAATAATAGATTTCTACCAAAAAAAAAAATTAGATCTTCGCTGTGTATGTTGTAATAATAAAAGTATTAAATTACAATTTTAAAACGCCTCTGATATTTGTTCAATTATGTAAATATAATATTCTAGTAATCAATGAATTATATACTCTGTCAATAAGAAAAATTCTCATTTCAGACGAAAATTATATTATAACATAGATGGTATGTGATAAGTGTTCTACATAGTTATTTTTAAATTTCGATTATAAGTACAAAAAGAAATAATCATTGTTTTAAATATAAGTATTATAAATAATTACAAAAATATATTTTTCATATAAAAAACATAGTTTTACAAACAATTAAATTTATAATTAATTTTAGAAGATATTAAACTTACACATGTTGTACTAGCTTCATTAAAAAATGGAATTTATCGCCAGTTAATAATTTTATCCTTCTTATCTTCATTTTAATACCTATCGCGATACAAATTGATTACTCTTTTCATTTGCATAATCCTGCTTTTCAAAAGATTTATATTTATTTACACAATTTAAACACACAAACGACCTTTGCTAACCAAAAAATTAAACATGTGGTTACTTATATTTACTTCAGCAGGCGCAACCACGCACTTACGCAGACACTTTAAAAATAATCAAGGTACGTTTTATAACCGGGACTACCGAATAACGAGGTATGTTATCGCAAACTTAGCTTGACAGTATTTACTGCATGCCTAATAAAAATTAATTGATGTCGATATACGCACAGCATGCAAATAATAAGAAATAAAATGTTTAATGGTATACCTGGGGCATGATCGTGCGGTATAATGATGTATACGCAATCTGTGACAAGAATGAGGAAAGATATAGATTAGATGGACGATCGGGAAGCGAATCGAGGCAGCGAAAGTTACGCTCCTCTTACGCGAGTACTTTTTACTGGCACAGAACACGATACGATACCTAGAATCGTAACGGTTAAACTGAGCAGCTTTGCACCACTGTCGCTTGGTCCCTCTCGGAGGAGTGGCACTCTGACGCTGTCGACTACAAGCGAAGAACTGGAAATAACGACCCATCAACTCAACGCGGTGGTATTTTCCTTTCTTTATTACTGTAAAATGACAGAAGCATCAGGATCTAGTCTTGAAATCTCTGCTCGAATTTCCAGGACATTTTCGTATACTCTTTCTTTCAGAGAAATACGATATAGAAATACATACTCGCTAAGAGAAAAGTCTCGGTTGACACAGATACGAAAGTTTCTAATAAAATCAATTTTTAATTAGAAAAAATTTTATTTCGGGAAAAAACAACATATTTTGCTTAAGAATATTGTTAGCTAGATATTACTGCTCTATCAAATCTTCCAGCCTTCTATAAATGTAATAATACACATGTACTATATACATCTAGGTACAGAATCTAGCCATTAAATTGGGACCATTTTTAAAAGCCCGGAAATTAGTTCTTATCAACTACAATTGTAAATGTGTTATATTATAATTACACTATCTCCTGGGGCAGTACGTAAAAATCAGCAGGAGCCTAGATATGGAAAATAGCTCAACTGCAATAGAAACTTATGTATGTATATTGTAACGCTCTGTTCTGTGCTTAATAGGGCAATAAATAAACGCCAGTATTCTTACCAAAACAACGATCCTTACGTTTGACCTCCGGGGTACTAAGTTAGCTCAAGAATGAAATTAGAAATACGCTGTGGCGTCCTATCCACAATATTGTTACTCTGAAAGTCCCTATGCTAATATTGAAGTAAAAGGTGGATGAAAAAACCATAGAGAAAAGGGGTCCCTTTTGCGGAAGAAGAAAAAGTTTAGCAAGTTAGTACTGCACTGAAATTGAGTTTCAGTGCAGTAGTTCAGCCCTGAAGATGTCCCATACAAATGGGTACGAAACGTCGGCAGATATACTAGTGACGCGGTTCCAGCCCGGAAACCCAGAAGCAGATAGCATAGACCACGACCGCGGAAGTCTACGTACCAAATTGAGAAGCACTTATGTTACAATTTAAAACTCTTATATAAATATATACAAATAACCCCCTTCTATACGTATAGTTGGTTCGCACCTGTTGTACAAAAGAAAAATTCAATAGTATACATGCCACTTATTGGGCGTTTCCAACAACAACAGTTAAACGCGAACAAAATAATAGCAATAAATTACATAGGAAAAATAATGTTCAGTTTACGAATGAATTGATAGTTAGTTTGAATAATCGACGCCGTGACTGAAAGAAAAGACTTAATGTGGTCTATAAAAAAGCAAAAGATTAAGTGAATAAAATAACTATTATAATTAGTTGGTAAACTACTTAATTGTTAGCTGACGTTAGAGTTAATAGATAAAAAAAGTAATAACTGGCTAGTAAACCAAGAACCATTAATTCACGCAACCCTTCATTAACGAAATTGAAGCTAATTTATTTCTGAAGGTGTATTTTAATAATGAAGGCTGTCCTACGAGGCAATAATTAGTTGAATTTTTAAAATCTACAAAATGTATAAATAGCTTTTTATATGAATATCTTCTGTTAATTTGCCTTGCTCTTAAAATTACATTGGAGCCTAAATAACACAACACAGGATCTAAAGGCTGTTAAATGTAACTTGACTGAACGGTAACAAATATACTGAAGAGTTGTTTCCACATTCTTATAAATCAAATAATATTAACAATAAACTAATAAATAATAAAATAATAACGAATACGAACGTCTTTGACCCCAGATTTTACTATTCCAATATCTTCGAGGAGTCAGTCATAGCGATAAAACAAACACTTTCGTTAAGCCCTACTTTTGCAGATTGAGCTCTCTCTTCTTATTCAGGTCAGCGTAGGATCTCCATATACACAATAACTCCATCTGTTCAACAATTAATAAATTACCAAAGATAGTGGTAGGTAGGCAATAGAACCCTAAAAATAATGTAGAAAGAAACAAAGAGAGGAATTAGGCCATAATGCAAAGTTTATAGATTACACATCTTTAGTTGATTTTGAGGATTAATTAACAGAATTAAGATCGTCCCTTCAGTAAAATGCCAAACTAATTCGACCTAAATTTTTCGACCACGTGTCGTCGAGGTTATCGACTTATCTGACTAATCCCACTTAGTCTATAAATAAATTAATCGACTGTGTATATTCCAACATATCGTTACAACAATTGTAATTAACTATTCCAGCATAAAAATAGCACGACTAATAATCCAAAGTTGAACTTTTAAATGGCGTAAACGAAGATACTTGTTAACTAACAAAAAGTAATCGATTAAAAAGGCCGCAGCAACCATCTTGCCTTTATGTCCCTCAAGGTATGACGCATTCAGGAAAAAATAAACGCTTATTATTATAGCCATTCATTAGAAAAAGCTACCGGGAAAAACTTCCAATCAATATATGTACAATAATCATACGACTTTATTAATTAAATTCTATTAATTAAAAAGGAAATTACAATATCGACGAGATCTACATATAATCGATTGTAATAACCCATCGGCTGACCGATACGAGAGGGCGTTAAGAGTGAGAATAATAAAATATATTTAATGGAATACCACAAACAGACATTAAAATTATATATGTAACAATACATCTAACTAAACGCATTATATATATACTTATATATGTATGTATATATAAGTATATATATATATATATAAATATTTAAACTGTCAAAAATATTTTCGGTAGCAGAAATCGACTTTTTTTAATAAATCTACTATTAATAATATGGTACGATAGTCTGAATTATTGTGGAAAATGAAATTATACTTTTTCTTTAAAATTTCTGCAAAAAGTTCGCGATAATTGCTATAAGTATGGCTTCAGATCGAAAACAATCTTGATGGAATCATTAGAAAATGTCTGTGTACACAAACTCTGCTTGTGTAGATAAAGATAGAAGTGAAATATACGTGAAGTCCAAATTATACAAAGTCGATTCTGAAACACCTTTTATACACTTGCTACGACGACTGATTAACGAGAATGGATATGCTATAATTTTTTTACATCCACATAATGGCAATAATAATAGGAAGCCCTTTATCCATGTACATATGTATGTACCTTTACATAACATTCTAACAAGTTCTGATGGTAAGAGTGAGTCTCAAAAGCTTTTATTCAAATAAACAACGTCCACGTCCAGAAAGAGAATGTGAATGAATATAGATATTCATTAACTTTGTGAAAACCTTAAGCCAAGCAACGTAAATGTAAAATTTTATACTTTTTTGCTAAAACTCGATGGGCTGGATTTATTTAATTCTTATTGTAAGTATTTAAATTTATGAGAAGTATGGTAGAGTAATGAAAATCTTCAAAAAAAAGTGCTTGAAGTATAAAAAATTTTCGCACCAAAAACAACAAATGAATGCAAAAGTTCACACTGAAAACATTGGGAAGGATATTGGCTTGAAAATGCAAAATTTGTAGAATGTTCAAACCATCCAAGTTCTTCTCTATGCATATAACCGCTTTTGTTTGCATGTGCCAGCCTCCTTAGTGGTATATTTTGATTACAACAAATTTTTGTGCATCAATGATTACAATTTTATCATATAATGTCGCAAACGGAGAATGACATAGTTTGAGATAAAAAACCAAGTCAGAAAATCAGCTTATAAATCTCCTTCACATTCGAAATCTATAGACATCGAGTAGCTGAATCACATCTGTTGTAACTTTTGCTACTGTCAATACTTGAACATCTCTGCCAGAAAGAGTACTTTCTTTAAAGTCTTTGGACAGTGACTTGTCTATGAGTGAAATATAAAACTCTTTAATCAACTGCTGTTAAGAAAGTATTAATAAATCAATCGTTAAATAAATGAGTTGTTAATTTACTCGAAGCTGTCGTTCCAATAACAACGTTTGCAGGTCAAATAGTTTTTGTTGTAATTTGGCGACAAACTTACCACCAGGTTCTTTTAATACTACCTTTCAATACTATAAGTAATGGAGACAAAAGTTTACCAGAAGCAAATATTGGCAGAATAATGTAAAGAAGTTGGTCGCACTTGACACTTTGAAATTTTAATATCGTTTTTGTGAATTACTATCAGTTTTTACTAACATTTCTTATGTTTTCTTTAAAAATATAAAAACGAAAGATATAGAAATAAATATATGTTGTATTTCATCTGTGTTCTATACACGAGTAGAAATAATGCATTCAGCTAATGCAAAATGATTTCATTCAACTACGGTTGTTAATTACCTATCAGCGAAACTACTAGCATGTTTACTAAACATTTAAAAAATATTAAGACGAAAGATTACTCTTAATACTTTTGAATCAAATAAAAAAGCATATTGAGTAAACGTAACGTTTTGTTATTTTAATATATTTATGTATTGAATAAAAGTAGTTTGGTGGGTTAAATGAAATTATAATTTGTTAGGGCGAAAGTATGCATATTTAAACAACGAAATAATAATTGAATATATAAAGTAGGGAGAAAACTGTATTTTCATTCCTCAGATAGAAGATTTAACAGAATATCTGTTGGCACTCAAACAGCGACGTGTGCATATAAACATGACTAATTGTCAAATAAAGAGCTGTTAATCAAAATCATAGCCAAAAGAAGCCAGTCAGATAGTCTGGTCTTGATGTGCTTGTGCGATCTTGCAGAAGTGTCAATGTACGATACTGTGTTTAATTTCCTGTTGACGATGACAACTTAATTATCGAAATACATATCCGGGATATAAATATTAATGTGGTAAGGGTTTTTTGCCTTTTTTGATTACATAAGTTATATTAAGAAATTCAGACAATACTAAAATACATAAAGATCTCAAAATCTCAATTTCTTCCTAAATATTGTAGTTTTTCGAATACAAGAATATAAATTTCTAAATTTGACTATTCCTTTAAAAATCTCAAAATAAAATTTTACGGTACAAAATATCAAATAATATTTTATATGACTTCAACTGGAAATATTATCATTACAACTAGTATAGGTTAATAGCTATATCATTTTTATAAATCACTTTTGTGAGACAGAATTACGGCCATCAAAAGCTAGTGCAACCATAAATAAAAAACAAGTTTGTCTTTTTATCCTTAAAAATGCCATAATAAAACAAGTCGAACAGTTGTAGGTTTCTTGAGCAATCTGCAATTAAGTTTGTCATGTAGGGAAAATGGAGAAGTATATTTGTAGTAAATTAACGACTAGAGATTGTTAAGTGCGTAAAAAATATATAAAGTGTTTCAATCTACTCCGAAAGTAGAAGCTGAAAAGCATAACATACTTTAGTTGATAATAGAAGCCGTAAGATAAAGCAATTTTAGATACTTTCAAAGAAATATTGCTTGTATACAGTGTGTGTGGTTGTGTATTATGTTCATCAAGCCTGTTAATCAACTAACCCAAAACAGATAAGCTGCTAGCGTTTATTAAATACTATTGGAAAATAGAAAATTAATCTAAACAATTTCCATTTACGCACTTCAGAGATTGCAAGTAAATTTTAATGGAGACTGTGGTGAATCGCATTTATAAAAAAAAACGATAAATAAAACCCTTTCATCAATGTTCGTATTCTGTACACGTATTTCGATAATTAAGTTGCCACATCAACAGATAATTAATCATAGTGTCGCCCTGTACCTTTTTCCGCTAAAAACCAAACACTTTGGCTTTTAGAGGAATGCATTGCGGGATTTTATCCAACTTGCGGATAGCAATCCTCATTTTTTAAACAAAATGTTTACCGGTAATGGGTTTTTTCAAGCTTTCCATATACTATGAACGCAACCGAGTCATCTTGCTTTTTGTGTATGTTAATTGCAGAACGTAAAAGCTAATCTTACGGGTTTTTGCCGAAAAATTAAGAACTCATTATAATCATACATAAACGTGTAATGTATATAGATTCGAAACTTCTAACAAAAAAACAAAACGAAAATTGCAGACAATATCCTTCACTATTTACCAAAACATAGTTACGAATTTAGTAAGATATGGTATGAAACTGTGGCATATAAAGCAACAATATGTGGAAGTCGTGTATATATATATATATATATATATATATATATATATATATATATATATATAAATAAATTAGAGATACATTCTATTAAAGAAAAGTTAATGGCAGACTGAATAGGTAGGTAACAGTTTTTACTAAAATAAGTGCAGCGCATACAAAACGTTTCGAAACAGTATTTTTGTATGAGTACTAGAAAGTTCCTAAAATTACAATTACACTGTAGCTAAATGCTTACACAAGTTAGAAAACTTCGTTGAATAGGTAAGAGATTATTAACAAATCCAGTGTGTGAATGATCTGCCAGGGCGCGGGGAAAGTCGCACTACAATACGGCAAAATAAAGCTATTATTAATTTATTTAAGAAACAAATGCAATTAATACTTCGACAGGTGTGGGTGAACTGCGCACAAGAAAACATGGATTGGTCCGATGTTGTGTTTACACGCGAATCATCTTTTAGGACCTGGTCACTTAAAAAGTAGGATTGGTTGAAGAACAAAGAACGTATTATACAGAGCACAATAAAACACCATGTGAAGATTCTTGCTTTAACACAGGAGGCTTCGGTATTTTAAGGTATTTTAAATGCAAAACAAATGGAAAAATTATACC
Organism: Dermolepida albohirtum; assembly: GCA_031893035.1. NCBI lineage: Eukaryota > Metazoa > Arthropoda > Insecta > Coleoptera > Scarabaeidae > Dermolepida > Dermolepida albohirtum. Next base: position 345,517 of record JAVIWB010004609.1, on the reverse strand, counting down.
AAAAAGGACATTTAAAATTGTTGGGATTAAATGTCGAGATCACATGCTTCAATTTCAGGCAGCAAACAGTCTGTTATCATGGCGCAATAACGGGAGTCATTCACAGTTACGTTGTGATCTTCTTTATTTTTGAAGAAATATGGACGGATGATTCCACTTGCTCATAAACTACACCAAACTGTGATTTTGTTTGGATGTAATGGCAGCTCTTGAACCTCTTCGGATAGCTCACTTCGAATACGGCAATTGTGCTTATTGACGTAGCCATTAAGCCAGAAATGGGCCTCATCGCTGAACAAAATTTTAGTCGAAAACAGTGATCCTCAAGCTTTTCAAGAGCCCAAAGACTGAAACGGTGACGATTCGAAAGGTCGGCCGCATTAAATTCTTAAACGAGTTGAATTTTGTATCGTTGTAAACCAAGATCCTTACGTAAAATACGCCAAGTCGTAGCATACAACGAGGCAAACTCTTGAGATATATGTACATACGTCGAATCAATTCTTCATGGTCATCGCGTACACTCTCAGCTACCATTGCTATATTTTCTTCACTACGCGCTGGATGTGATCTATTTGGTCGCGTATTATCCAATAATGAAAATTGCGTTTCAAATTTTTCGATGGTATAACGAATTGTGCGTTCCGTGTGTAAATTACATAGATCATAAGTTGTAAGTAATACAGCTAAATAAATTGTAGACGTTGTGTCGAGCTAAGTCTAAAATAGCGTGAAAGTTTTTCACGACTCATGCTTTATCTGTCAAAAAATCGCTATTGAAAAAAGTACATCATAATGAATCATCCGTTATAAACACTCGTTCTTTTGTCAAACAGTTCAAATTACAATTCATTAGACCACAACTTTTTTCCATTGCTTCACGATCCAATATTGATGTTGTTTTCCCCTTTGGAGATGCTTTCGTTTATTATGATTGTTAATCGGGTGTTTTTAACGGCTATTCGACCTTTTAACCGACTCTGCTAATCACCGTTTTACGGTAGGAACATTAATAATGTTTTGATATTGAATATTAAATTCTGCTATTGCAGGAGCGACTAGTCCACGAATTCTTAATGATACCATCGTTATGTATTGGCCTTTACCTTTAGATGTTACTCTAAGTCTTAACTGCATTTCCGGTCTCGCAACTGCCCCGTTTCTTTTTTTCCTCTTAATAGTTTGTTGCACACAGTACTCGGACATGCGAAGTTGTACTATTGCCCGATTTGATACTTTCGTATTATATAGAGCAACTATTTGATCCCTAATTTCTAGGTCTAATTGCTTTCTTCTAACCATTATTTTCACTACCGCACCGAATTTGTAATGTACAGAATATTATTATCATCTCGGCTGTTACATAGAAACTGAATTTAAACTATAATTACAATTGTCTGTACCCTCTTTCATGCATTTATAAACACATCTCTATTACAAACACATTTAGTATCTATTTTTCGTTTCTTAGTATTTATTGTGGTCGTAAAATTTATAATTTCATTTCCATATTCTTCATACTGGAGCAATTTCTTAGTAATAAATTATCTTTATAATATTACTTTCTCTTAATTCGGAGTATTCTTACGATTTATAACAGAACAAACAGTTTCTGGGTAGATATTCTTAATTTTATCACAATTTTGTGAGCGCCATTAAACTTTTGAGCGGTATCGTATATACGTATAAATACGTGTACATTAGGAATGAATCTTCCTGTTATACGGATATGAAATTTTTTTTTGAAACATACTTATTAACTTATCTTAATCTTATTTTTTTGTACCCAGTAGCAGATAAACCTGTAAACTGTAATTGTAGCCATAAAATTACATCCACTGAATGAATTCAACACAGTAATATTAAGTTTCATCTATTCAACGGTGTGTGAAAAGGTACATACACGCATACATATTTTGATGATTTGTTTGAAGAGGATTTCATTTACGTTTAATGTCTCGATCGTATACTTTTAATGTTTATGTATATTCCCAACGGTCGAATATGTTTATAATGCCACTTACTAAAGAGATACCATAGAAGAAGCACCCTTACAGTGTCATCCTACGAATTAATTTTTATTAACTGCCAATTTTGCTTCTACTAACCTATTTAAATTGTATAACATGAAAATAATGGTTGGACGTCATCTTGTCATCGTAATCAACGACTTGTGACACGGTGGATTCTCTTGGTAAAAGAGCACCTTACTGGGGCCGTTTTTTTTTTGCGAATTCCTTCAAACACTTTAATAGCGCTATATAATATTCGCTATTGATAGTTTTTCCCTTTTCAAGGTAGTCGATGAATATTACATAATGCGCATTGCAAAAACGGAGGCCGTAACCGTTCCGACCGACTGTTGCTTTTTTGGGCGCTTCGGACGACTTTCACCGGCTGCTATCAACTCAGCTGAACGCTGATTTGATTTCGGTGTGTAGTCGTGGATCCACGTTTCATTCATTGTGACATACCGACGTAAAAATCCCTACTTATTACGCGCAAATAATGCTAAACAGGGCTTTGAATCATCATTGCGATTTTTGTTCCACTGTGGGCAAAACAAAAGGAAAAATGCTTTTTTAAACCCAAATGTTCATGAAAAATAGTGTAAACACTACCAAATGATGTCTTCAGTATGGCAGTTATCTCACGCAACGTTTTGATTTTGAGGGTTTTTTAAATGTTTTCTAGAGTAGCAGACTCATTTGGACGGTCAGAGCTGTTAGCATTATTCGTATCTTAACGACTGCGTTTGAAATCAGCATACCACTGGTTGTTTTCCATGGAGCAAACTCCGGATAATATTTTTCAAATAATTGCTAATCTTGAACGGTATTATTCCTATTAGACAGAATGTTTTATCAACGCACGAAACTCAACTTTTTCCATTGTTTTGACAATTACAAAAGTAGCGTGACTTAAACCACTGTAGCTTGGCACCAAATGGTCGGATGTTATAAAATTTTAACAGGTATCATTTGAAGGTTGATACTATCCAAAGATAGTATTGATATGTGATTAGTTGTGCCATCTGAAGTTATTTTCAATAAAATCTAAATATAGAGAAGAAGCGAAAAACGTCAAAAACATTTTGAAAATTGAAACATAAACTAAAATCATCACGTAAATAATTCATAAATTCTCTTCGATACTCTTTTTTAAACAATTTCAATTTTAAGTACAGCCCTGTCTATAATCCTCCTTGGCTCAGTATCTGTCAAACTGTGTGCACAGAAGTGCGAGAGATTCCATGTGTGCCGCAAAAGATTTTAAAATATAAATGAAAATGTGTGGACACCACGCATACAAATAAAGAATATTGGGGGGGGGGGGGGTCCTAGATGAACACAAGGCCATCGGTAAAATAGCAAAATACGCGAAGTTCGAGAATAGATTATACCATATATGTATCGTATTACGTTATGTGACTATATGCCTTTGACCTTTGATGCAGTTAATTAACTTGTCCTTTGAACAAGATATACTTATAAAGCTTTGAAGACATCAATTATTAATCTGATTCGTAAAAAGAATTATTTTTAGATCATATCCAATTATTACCCATTACATTTTCTGTTTTCTCGATATTGTTCGAATGTATGTACATGAAAGTAACATAGTTACATACAGACAGCATGGCGGGTTCTTCAACCATCGCTCTACACTCGCCTCTTTTATTTATAAAGCTGTTATGTAGACAGTGATAAATGTCCTACCACTATTTTTTGTAATCTACCTAACATGCATTTCTGATTACGTAACCACGATATTCTGCTTGAGACACTTGAAAGTTATGGCGTTAGGAGGTTCAGCGGGTAACTGAATTACACCTTATTTGTGAAAGAGTACATAATTATACGAATACATTATAGAAAAGTAATATTGGGTCTGGGAAAAAGTTCGTGGCGTTTTTCCCGATAGATGGCATTGGTTGCCGATAACTAAAGAACAACAAGTCACAGCGACACCACCGAGGGCTCGTTTTTTAGATGACCTTCCGAACGTTAGTTTGAGCGTAGAAACATTGTAATCGGTGCAGTGGTTGGAAAGTTATTCGCACTTGAAAATGGAGAAGAATAATGAGAAATTTCATATTCTGCAATATTATTATGATAAGGGGAGGAACTGCGCAGGCTTGTGATAAAATTTGTGCTGTGTACGGTGAAGGTACTTTATCAAATCTGTTGCGCGGAAATGGTTCGCTCGCTTTCGTTCTGGAAATTTCAATGTGAAAGATGAGTCTCGCTCCGGTCGTCCAATCACTGAAAAATCTGATGAAATTCTTGAAAAAGTCCAACAAGATAAGCATATCAGCAGTGTCGATATTGGCATGGAGCTAGGCATTGACCACAAAACTGTTTTGAACCATTTACACAAAGCTGGTTACAAAAAAAAGCTTGAATTATGAGTTGAGCAAAAACATGATTGACCGAATTAACATCTGCGATGTGCTGAAACGGAATGAAATCGAGCCGTTTCTGAAACGTTTAATAACCGGAGATGAAAAATGGATACGTACGATACAAGCGTAAAAGATATAAAGGAAGCCGTCACAAGCGTTCGCTAAGCCAACATTGACGCCAAAAAAAGTGATGCTGTGTGTGGTAATACTACGAGCTACTTCCAACTGGTCATTGATTCTAACTCTAGTGCACAACTAGAGAGATTACGCCAGGCGATTGACAATTGATTAATAGGAAAGGTGTTGTCTTCCATCATGACAACGCCCGAACACTTCTTTGATGACCCGTCAAAAATTGAGAGAGTTTGGTTGGGAAGTTTTGATGCAATACAGTCCGGATATAGCACCCTCTGACTATCATCTGTTTCGATCTCTGCACTCTCTCAATGGGATTAAGTTGGTTTCAAAAGAAGCCTGTGAAAACTACTTGATTCAGTTTTTCGACAGAAACCACAGAAGTTTTTCACCGATGGGATCATGGATCTACCAAAAAAATGGCGAAACATTGTCGATAATAATGGAGCATATTCGGTTTAAATGAATTCGTCCACGCGCCATGCGGGGACCAGTTGAATTTTACTGAAAAAACGCCACGTACTTTTTCCCAGACCCAATATTATAATAAGTTTTATATCTAAAGCGAAGTGTATACAATACATATCAGAACATATAAAAATAAGAATCAATACATATTACATACCCACTCATATGCCAGAAACATATCTCATAAAAAAAATATTGTAAATTTGGATACAGAAAATCATTTATACAATAACAATTTATTTAAAAATACAGAAGCTGGTGATATTTCTAATAGTATGTGGTCAGTTGTTTTGTAATTTACATCTCCTAAAATATGTTCCTTTTTGGAACATAGATTTTGCATGTGACGCAGATAATAAATAATTGTCAGTTCGTGTATCATATTTATGAGTTACATTGCCACTCGAAAAACCGTTTTTGTTTCTAAAAACGAAGCATGGGAGATCTAATATATAAATGTCATAAATAGTTAGTATCGAGTTAATTCGAAAGTGTTCCCTATAGCCCAACACAAAGATAATTCTCAGGGCCCGGTTCTGCATAAGGAACACCTTGCCCACCTCCGGCGACACTCCCCAGTGTATATCACACGATATCTAACGCAAGAAATAAAATTACTGTGATAGAAAGCAAGCAGGGTATTCAAATTAAATATAATTTAATATTTTTATTTAACAGTCTTGTCTGTAAACTTTATTTCTATTTATGATTTTTTTATATCTTTTGATATATTTTTTTATCATATTTGCTGATGATACTGTGGGGTCTGGTGCTGATCTAAAGCGTAATTAAGTGTGTTAAATGTGTTAAATGTGTTTCTTGACTAGCTTCGCAATGCCTCCAATACAATAATTTGTATATTAATATTGCAAAGGGCTTTTACAATCCACATACATTGCACAACTTAAAGCGGTATCTAAGTAGGTTGTTAAAGGTGCGAAGAACATTAATATGAGAATGGTTAAATGACTATACGTTCTAATAAAGAAAATACAAATTTTTTCGACTAAAATATTTTAGCTTTCTTCTGCCATTAGTGTAGATCGTTGTATCCATGTGTTCGAAATTTTATATGCAACCAACATTGCAAGCTGTCTGATTTTGTAATGTCTGCTGTTTAATTAAAATTACTTTATCGAAGTTGTCTTTTTATAATTTTCTTTATTGTGAATTGAGTGCTGTGTTACTTGGTTTTTGTAATTTGTAATTTATGCCTTGCTTTATATACTCAGCTTATTTACCACGTGTTTCTTCCCTTTCTTACTTTTAATTTAATGTTATGTATTGCTGACAAATCTTCTGTATCATTGATCGGTTTTTCGCGGCCCTCCTTGTGTAGTTAGATACCGTGATTGATCAGGCTGATGCCAAATATCTGTACCTGTCTTTTCCTTTTTGTTAACGATACTATCTAGTTTTATTTATTACTTAGAATACATTTGGGATAATACATGATGTTATGTATTAAATGAAATTCTGATACTGATAAGATCAGTAATGAATAATGATTTTACTGCCTGTTCGGATTTATTTTAGGTGAAATTAAAATGTACTGACGCTGCTAGATTTAGCTCAAAGCGCTGAGTTAAGTGATATAGGCATACACCAACTACCCATACTTACAGATCTAATTTCTAATTCTCTGAAACTTCTTGAAACCCTTTTACGACCGAAGAACTTATTAGTGAAATAAAGGAAATAAAAAATATAAGATCTTCAAATATTATTATTTCTGGTAGTGCAGAAACTGACTCAAGCAAAGTAAACAAATAAATAAAGATACTATTTTTGTAAATTTGTTGTCCCGTTTTAAAGCATCGAAGGAAACAATTTAGGTTGCACATCTTGGTAAATTTGTCTAGACTAAAAACCTTGATAAAGATCTATTAATGTTCGTTTAACACATGGATCAATAAGTCCCGAGACTAACCCATAGATGGCGCTCGTATAAAGATCTATTAATGTTCGTTTAACATATCTTCATAGGATAAAGTCGTTTTGTGCATGATATAATTTTTTTATGGGTAAAAACACCAGTTTTGTTAAATCTTGAATCAAAAGCAACGATTTGTCGGTGGTTTGCCGAGTTTAAACGTGGCCTAGATATTATTTCCCGGAAAATGTGAGATACAAAAATTATCAACACTACAAGTCTATAAAAAATCAGTTATCATCCTTCATGAAAAATCTTTTTTTCCAAGGTGCCGCGATTGCCCTCGATGGAACAAAAACAGCAAGGAGTCGATGATTCAGAAAGCTGTTTATCGCTATTTACTCGCAACAAAAAAGGTTTCTTGCGTCGTTGCGTGACCATGGACGAAACATGGATACATCACTACACTCCAGAGTCTCATCTGAGTGGCGCACACTGGCGAAAGCCGTCCGAAACGTCTCAACAGGTATGCCATACACCTGGCGTGATTTTCATTCTACTTAAATATTGATTAATATTTATTATTAAGAAAAAAAATCCTTTTTCACGACAATGCACCCTGCCACAAGTGATGAAAACAATGGCAAAATTGTATTTTGTGTAAATGATTCTTTAATAATTGTAGTGACTTTTATTGCGAAAGATAAATTTTTTTATAAACATCGTATTGAAAAATTGGAAAAGCATGGAACCATATCACCCTAAAAGGTGATTATGTTGACAAAAAAAATGTTGTTTTCAATTACATAGTATCTTCATAGGATGTGGTGCATGATATAATTTTATGTCATAGTTTTCAAATCTTGAAAACGGGCGAGAATTGGCCTAGATATTATTTCCCGTGAGATAATTTCAACACTACAAGTCTATAAAAAATCAGTTTCATCCTAGTCTTTTTAAAGGTGGATCGAATATCGAATTCAAATATCGTAATAGTGTTGCCAAGATTGAGTCTTCGGTAAACTAAGCGTTCTCAACAGGTATGCCAATTCTCTTAATATTATAATATTTATTATTAAAATACGTGTTGTGGCGTATTTTGTGTAAATGATTCTTTAATAATTGTAGTGACTTTTATTGCGATAGTATTTTTGTATCTGAAACATAATTACATAGTACTGTTGAATTTTATTTTTGCTATTCGTACGATATATACATATACATATATTTTTGGTATAATATATATTCTCCTAGATTTTTGCGAACTCTTTTATTATTGTAGGGTATTTCGACGTGCCTGATTTTATCAACTCGCCATCTTTTCATTCTTTTCTTCATTTAACAATGTCTCACTATATAACTTTGTAAATACTCTTAATATAAAGCAATAATTATTAGATTAGAAAATAGTAATAACGACAATGTAAGAAATAGTAACAATAATACTTTATAATTAACATAAGTCTTTTTCCATTATAATTTCAGTATTAATGATACCTATTACCTAGGGTACGTATAACCTACTCAGCTCTCAACAAAACAAAACACTTGATTGATTTATGAACATTTTTGAAAATCAAACGTGATTCAATGAGAATACTCGGAACCCTTGTCTGGCGAGTAGTTCAATACTTCAAAAGATATACAATAGTTCTGCAAGACGCTTCTCCAGCGTTTTTGATAATAACTGTTCTTTAACTTCTATTTGTCCAAATAAATCGAATCTACTTTCACCGTGTCTTGTGAATGAATATGACCTTCGAACGCTTACAGATCTACTGAATCTAGAGCTGGAGATTACTAATTCCTAGTTTCGTTGTTCGAAAATATCTGCATGCTTTAGCTAAGCAGTTATCGATAATTATCAACTGTGCAATAAAACCAGCTAGATATTATTTACACGGATTTTTTCTGTCTATTCGATAGCCTGAATCACTAAGTTTTACTGGGTAAACTTTCTTCTTTTGGTTTTTTCCCCTTTTCTAAACTTAATCGAATCCTATTTAAACAGCAGGAATTGCTATGTGTTTTACCATGTATTTAGTTCTGACGAAGTGACTGTCACTTCTGGGATTCTTCAGGGCTCTAACTTGGGTCCACTTCTGTTCATTCTTTACATTAGTGGCTTACTTTATTTTCTAGCTTACCCTGTATTGGCTTATACCGACGGTAAAAGCTATATGTTGAAATTAATAGCACTGATGATGTTGCGGACTTGTAATATTTCTTGAATATTTTATTTATATTAATACTTATCTATTAAAGATACTGCAATAAAAAAACAGCTAAATTTAATTCCACTTGAAACAGCATTTACAGCTTTCTTTGGATTTCATTAGAATTTCTGGCTATTTTACGAACACAGATGGTTTATAATGTTTGTGTTTTGTGTTTGTAATTAGCAAAATGGAATACGCATGTATTATGTAGTATTCTATATATATTGGAAACAGTATGTCTTTTGAGAGAATTCAACGAAAATTTTAGAAATTTCTCTTAATTAAAATTAACAAAGTTTATCCTCCTACTGGATTAAAATACTTAGAGTTACTCCGAAGATATAACTTTGTTACCTTGGGATCATGTCGAAATGGTCAGTGTTGTAGGCTCCTTACGTAATCTACTTCATGACAGAGTTGATTGTGAATTTTATGTGCCACACCAACTAGTAGACACAATTTCACTTCTGTTATTTTCGTAACAAACACAGCTAGAAAAAATTTGATGAGATCTCCTGTAACTGTGATGTGCGTGAGCGCCGAGCAAAGACTGGATGATGTATTTTTATAGTGTATACCTTTGATCTTGTTTTTACTTTATTTTGTTACATTTATTTTATCTACTTTTAATATTTCTTTTTAGTTGCAGTGAATTACTTATTTTGCAACTTTAGAGAGGTTATTTGTTGCACTCAATAAAGAACTATTATTATTATTAGAAATAGCTATTTATAGCAACGTTTACTTCGCAACAATAACAATTTTTTCAATTTTAGAATTAAATGCTGGGAGCCAAATCTGAGAAAAAGGGCGAATGAAGCTCTAATTTCAATCTTATTTCATGAATTTTGACTATGGTGATCACGCCAAGTATTTTTTCATTTCTCAAAATTCAGTGCGCCCTGTTATTTAAGATACCCACTATGACTGCTATTTCGCTCACTTTTTACACTATAGGGTGGATCTTTTTAATGTCTATTGCGGAGATCATCGTTTGTTCCCACATGATCACATTTACTTTACCACTCCTAGCAATTTAATTTTTTCTATTGTTTACAAAATCACACGAGACGTTGACAGCCATGTGCTGACATATTTAATTAATCTAATGAAGAATAGTCTATAAAATGTTATAGAAAATTTCGCTAAATTTGTAAACTCTCCGTCAGGCCACATACTTATCGAACCATCCTCGTACATTCAGGTGCGAACTGCGATATTACAAAATAAGTATGTTTATTTTGACGAGTTTTTGTATGTTATTGAGCAGTAACACTTATTTATTTTAGTAACAGTATTTCCTAGTACTACTATAAATGTAAACAATGTGTAATTTAAAAAGATCTTTCTACATGTACACATATTTATTAGACGATAAAATTATTTATAACAAAATTAGCAACATATAGATTATATTTAAAAAGTTAATTGATATTGTAAATAAAGCACAAATATATTCGAATATTGTTGTTATTAATTCCAATCATTTAGTTGAATAAAATCTTAAATAATAACATATTACCAATAAATACGGAATGTTTTGGGAAGTTCTAAAATTGTATGCTATTCACATACATAATATTTAACAAAGCACAATATATAAAGCTTTTCAAATTAATCATAAGTATAATAACAAAAGCAAAATCATTCAATCTTGTAATAGAAATTCTATTGTCAAAACAATAAATATTAATTGGGTCGGAAACACGTATTAATATGTATGGAGAAGTAACATTGAAAGCTTTTAACTAACAATTCATATAGAAGGAATAAATCACACACACACACACACATACAAGACTATAGACAATACACGAAAACTGTTCAGTACATGTCATAATAATGAATATATAATGTCATCTACTAAATATTAAGCAAGATTAGAGCCCTAAAATAGAAGACTTTTACAATATTATTGTAAATTATAGGAATTAAAAGATTGAAAACAAATATATATCGAACAAATGAAATTTTTACTAGTATATATTTTGTAATTATCGAAAAAATAATATATTTAAAAAAGTCCCAAAAAAATGACCCTAAAGGTTGCTGATAAGTAATAATTTTAGCGTTTTCGAAAAGTTTTGAGTTGATTGCTAAGTTAAGTTGGTATGAATGTATCTTGATTTCATTTACAAGTCAGCCTGCAAAAATGAAGAGTTGAATAAATTCAAAAGAACACAAGATCAATTATTTGATGAAAAATGTAAAATGGTTTCTTTTAATTATAATATTACATTGCCAAAAAAGGTTAGGTATAATTCTAAGCAGACTGTATGCAAAAAGTTATTCACACTAATGTAAAAGTGGTATGTATACTTGGATAGGCAGAATTAGTTAATTTTTTTCTTTCCTCCAATGTAAATGTATTATTAAATGAGTGTGGAGATTGCATTTTTCCTTATAGTGACTAATTTCAGTTGCCGTAAAAAACATCAAAATGTTTAAAGATACACTTGTCTAGTAAATGTGAAACTATTTCTTGGCACGATATTTCAGATGAGCTTGTTGGCAACGTACAGAAAGCACGCATAACTAGCAGTAAATAGAAGTTTTCCTATTTTATATTTTCTTGTTCGTATATTTACAAGTGTTAAAAATTGACATGTCACAGTGTTTTTTTACAATGGAAAAAAATTGAATATCGTGCAGTTATAAAATTCTAATTTTTGGAAGGTATAGCACCAAAACAAATTTATGAACGATAGTTAAAAATGTACAAGAACTTTTTACCTACAATAAGAACAGTAGAAAGATTGGGCTGCTGAATTTAAACGTGATTGTACAAGTCGATCCACGTGAAAGACGTGCATCAAGACCAGAAGTCGTAGCAAAAATTCAGTATCTGGTTTTAGAAAATCGTCGATTAACCGAGAGATATTTAGTAGAAGACCTAGATATGTTATTAGGTAGTGTGAGCAATATTTTGGCTGACAATAAAACGATTTTGTTCGTCGTTTCTTTGCTATGGATGACACGTGGGTCTACAACCATCATCCTTAATCAAAACAAGAGGCTAAGGAGTGGTGTAAACCCGGTACATCGGCTTCGTGGTAAGGGTCCAGAAATTGACCAAGAAGATATTAGTATCAGTTTTTTGAGACGCAAAAGGAATTTTGTTCGTAGATTACCTCCAAACTGGTAAAACGATAAACTCAGATTATTATTATAATCTTTTGGACCAAATGGATGTAAAAATTCGTGAGAAAAGATCTGGTTTACAGAAGAAAAATATCGTATCTTATCATATCTTAAATGAATTTTTTTTTAGTCAGGTGTTCTTTAGGGCTTATTTTAATTAAACGTAATTTCTATGTAAAATTCCTAACATATTTTCTACATAACAGATTTAATTCGTTTACGATCTTAAAGTGTAGTAAGACACCAATTTTGAAAAGACAATATTTTTATATATGAATTGTTACTTTGTTGTGAATATCGGTTTTTTTCATAGATTGGTTAACCATTTCATATTTTATTACCTTAAGCAGAACATGCTCCTGTCGGTAATATCACCTAACTTAAGGAAAAAAAAATTTCATTAAACTATGGCAAATATTAATATTGTGACATATATATAAAACATTTATTTTTATCGTTAGCAGGCTAATTCCTGTCGGTATAAGCAGAACATGCTCGCTAGTCTTCGATCTGCGGGCAATAATATCCTTGTTTGTAGAATTTACGTCGTGCAAAACACAAATATTTGTCCACTTTGACATAACTTAAGGAAAAAAAAATTTCATTAAACTATGGCAAATATTAATATTTTGTTTATTGGACACTATATATAAAACATTTATTTTTATCGTTAGCCTTATGCAGGTACTAATTCCTGTCGGTATATCACCGTATTACGTATCATATTAGGGTGACATATTTAATTAGGATCGTGTTAATTTTTATTCTCCTTACGTATATTTAATATTAGAAAATACTTTCCTGCGAAATATACTGCCTTTATAGCTAATAAGTAACACGCTATTTCAACAAATTTAATATCCAGTTTCACATTTGCTTTTTTCCTGCTTATTTTATAATAAAACGTTTTGGTATGCATATCTACCACCTACTAAAGCACAATATGTGCGACTGAATTTATTATTATAAGTAGGTACAGTGCTGTATATCTTGCCTATTCTAAGTAAAATATTCCCAATATCTCATATGAGTAAATAGAGCTTTTGTAATTTTTTAATTGTTTTACATGTAAAACCGAGTAAATATTCCCATCTAGATATTTAACTTCCTACTACATTTGTAATTTATAACTGTTTTTTCTTTTTAGTTAAATATTTATTTCCATGTCACTGGCATCAAAATTTAGTTTATCTAATCTAAAGAAACTTATACAACAACGCGAATCATACCATAAAATATTAGGTTGCTGGAAAAAATTATGATGTATTTTTTCTGTTTCTCATAGATCACTTATTGTTATAAAAAAATATCGATTAATTATATATTTCTCGTTAGTACACACAGTTAATTGTTTCGTTCCTTATAGGGGCTCAAAATACATGATATTTTTAAGAGAGCATAATCTTCATCTGATGATGTCCACTTTTAATGACGTTTGAGGTGACTCTTTTAGTCGGGACCTAGCGTTTTTGAACCACTTTATTGTAAATAATACACTCGTCGTTACTGGTTAAAACTCACTTCAAAAAAAGTTTAAGGAGTATATAACAAACGTTTATACACGTTATCAAATGAACTGCTAGGACTTCATGAAGAATCCGGAAATCGAGCTTGTTGATGTATCATTATATTTTTATGTAGTTGTGAACGCTTTAATGATAGATGTTTAATACAATATTTATATAATGTCTCGTGTTCTGTGGCGTGATCTGAGTCGATCAATGCTTTTATTTGGTTGGTTATCATCAAGTCAGTGAGCAGCACGAAATGCCGTGAACTATCGTTGATACTAACGTTCTTGTAGAACAAACACCCAATGCATAGACCTTCGTGAATAATTATTTTGTAGAGAAAAACGCCGAGTACTATTTAGACAGGTTGAAGAGTTTGGAGCATCGTTGGGAGAAGTGTGAAGAGTTACAAGGAGACTATGTAGATAAATATACATAAATTTTAAGAAAAAATGTCTTGTATCTTTGTTAGGTCGGAAACTTTTCAAACCACCCTCGTATTTATTAGTCTACAGAATCGTATGCAATTTAACTGAAAAAGATTTGAAATTTGCTTTCTTTTTAAATAACTTCTGTGCATACATAATAATAATAACAGTAATTTTAATTTATAATGCATAAGTATAAAGCATATCAAGAATGAAACAAAATGAAGAATACTAGGTACTGGTATTCTAGTTGATATCATAAAACCTAGAATAATTTCGTTTAGCGAATGAATTAACTACAATTACATATATATCACCAACATAATAAATTAAGAACAAAAACAAATACTTATATATTTGTATGTGCGCGTGTTATATACTAGGAATAAGCCCCCTAATAAATTATGAGAAATATCAATTCTCTACGGATTCAATTTTCTCCATACCCACATACAAGATCATCACACAACCATGTGAATTCAAACCTCACGTTGAGCACCAATTTATGATATTGAAAAGAAAGTAAATAATGTGGTTATATTTTTATGCTTCACGTTGGTTGACAATGTGTTATGATAAAATTTAATATTTAATGATAAATTGACTTGAGTGTATATATTGTCAGTATATGTGATATTTATGAAACATTTATTTACAAACGTTATATATATATATATATATATATATATATATATATATATATATAAAGAAAACAGTGAACAGAACATTGTCTATAGGACACTGGGTAAAACTCGGTGTGCGTACATTTAGACAGAAAACCAAATCTCTTGCCTTATTCACTTACTTATACATATTAATTTTTGGACTGTTTTGTTTGTCAAAAATTGAACTCAAACTATTACGATATAAAATAAAATAAATTTAATTGCTAAAATATTTCTGATAAATGAATCTTAAATCATGTTACTAATGGACCAAAATTGAATATAGACTATGTTATACTTTTTCTTTTGAAATAAAAAAAATTAAATTGACTTAACAATTAGTTGAATTACATTACAGAACAAATTCATATGAAAAAATGTTATCTTTAAATATTTTGCAAAATTAAATACAGGGTGTCTATAAAAGAACTCCGGGGTTTTAAGACAAAATATTTTAATAAAGTAAAAAACGTACATACATGTTTTATACATGATTAGAAAGCTTACATTTTCAAGATTTTTTAACAACTTAGTGAAGTTCAATGTGAGCTCCGTGAGTGGCACGGCACACGTCGAAACGGTATTCTACCTCTTCCCATGTCCTGGCGAGCATGTCTGGGGGAACGGACGCCACGCAATTCTCTATTCGTTCCCTGAGATGGCGAACATTTCGAATTTTCTCCGCATACACAAGATTCTTGATATGCCCCCAGAAGAAAAAGTCCAACGGAGTCATATCAGGGCTCCTTGGTAGCCATGGAATAGGTCCTTCCCTTCCAATCCACCTGTTGCCGAAACGAGCGTCCAGTGACTCACGCACACGCAAACTGAAGTGTGGCGGCGCCCCATCTTGTTGGAAGTAAACTAAACCTTTCTCCGCCTCAATGTCATCCAACTGAGGATAAACATACTCCTCTAACATGTCACAATAGACATCACCATTGATATTCCTTTCGACAAAAATGAAGGGACCTATGACTCTGTCACGCATAAGAGCAAACCAAACATTCACTTTGGGCGTGTCACGTTCGTACTCAATAAACTCATGGGGCGGCTCTGAACCCCAAATTCTGCAATTATGCCTGTTTACAGTTCCGTTCACATGAAAAGTAGCTTCATCACTAAAAACCACACTTTTTAAAAAATCATTATCTTCATCAATTTTATCCAGCATGGAAACAGAAAATTCGAATCTCTTAACCTTGTCTGCCGGTTTGATATGGTGTAAAAGTTGTATCTTGTAGGCAGTTAAATGAAGTCTTTTACGAATTACCTTATGGACTGTTGATCTTGGTAACCCCAAGTCCAGACTGCGTCTTGTTAACGATTTCTTAGGGCTTCGAGTGCATGAAGCTCGGATTCTGTCCACATTCTCTTGAGACACACGCGGCCTACCCGGCGACTTTTGCTTCAAAACACTTCCTGTTTCCTTGAACGCACATAACCACTGACGAATTGTTTTGTGTGTAGGCGGGTCAACACCATAGCTACGTCGAAAGTTTCTTTGTACAGTAACAACAGAATTAGTTTCTATGAGCCAAATAACACATTGAGCCTTTTGTTGAGGCGTCGCCATAGCGCGGCAGTCCAGACGACACTGACTGCCTGCCGCAGCCGCTACGTCATTTCAAGGTCAACGCTCCGCAGCGCTGCTAACTGTTGAGAGAAACATTCCCAATTGGTATGAGTAAAACTCTTTGAGATGCTTGTTTCAAAGGAATTGATCAAATTTTGCTATCCTTTATAGTTTAAAAAATATTAATTTTTTAAACCCCGGAGTTCTTTTATAGACACCCTGTATATTACATTCATATACAACCATGCTCAGATATATTAGACACCCCAGGTAAAAACCCTTATTCTCGGTATTATCCAAGTCTGACGGAAATTAACCGTAAAAATAGTTAATGGTATTTACAGAAATGCGTTTTTGAATACCCTAGTTAATCCCCTATTGAAAAGAATAGGTGGAAAGGGGAAATTGTGGATTTTAGAAATTTAGTGTCATTCTAGCAGTGTGTGAACAACGTGCGTTTGTGAGTTTGTGGTAGAGATCAATTAGATTATCCCATTTTTTCACGTTGTGTCAGTTATTTGTTGAAGAAAGCCTAAAACACGCGAGTTGTCGGTAGGGGAACGCGCCCAAATAGTGCTACTGCATTCCCAGAACTTATCAATAGCTTCAATTACAAAAAAAAATGTTCGCGATGTGCAGTCCGTACAACCGTTAGTCGCTATCAGGAGAGTGGGTCGTTTGTTAACAGACCAAAAAGTGGCAGAAAACCTTCTCTTGCCTGGCAGCTTTGGGGACTATCTGGGACGCTATACGTTCGGCGTAGGCAAGGGGAAGCTTATGAACCACAATGTATCATTCCCACAGTAAAATTTGGAGGTGGTAGTATCATGGTTTGGGGTTGTATGTCTGCATACGGTGTTGGAGAAGTGTACCTGTGCGATGGACGGATGAATAGCCAACGCTATTTAGCCATGTTGGAGGAAGTATTAGGACCGTCTGTGCTAAAACTATTCGACCAGGATATTCCACAATACATTTTTCAGCAAGATAATGCGCCCTGCCACAAATCGGGAGCTGTAATGCGTTGGTTCGAGGAAAACACAGTGGGGGTATTGGATTGGCCGCCACAATGTCCCGATTTGTCGCCCATTGAAAATTTGTGGCGTATCTTAAAAACTAAGCTCACGGAACATAAATGCCTGTCAAAAGCAGAATTATCAACAAAAATTCGCGAAATATGGGCTGCAATACCACCAGCAGAGTGTTACAATTTAGTAGCAAGTATGCCTCGACGAGTGCGAGCTGTCATTAAGGCCAAGGGCGGAGCGACAAAATATTGATAAATTGTACTATATTACTAAATAACACTTTGTACATAATTTTCACAACAGTTTTATTTTTCTCACCTCTCTTTTGACTAAACTATATAAACTATATATGTATGTATGTACATAAATTCGTAAGGTGTCTAATACATTTGAGCATGGTTGTATGTTAGATTTGTATTTACAAGCTCTTGTTGTTGCATATTGAGATATATTAATACGTGCACAGTAGCCGCCGCGCCATGTCGATGGGCTCAGTTATTCATTAGCAGTGAGAGTGTAAAGTGCTTGTGATGGCATGGTGGTCACGAAATAAGATAAAGGCTGTTTGCGTTATAATTTCGTGCGTGGTTTAAACATAGACCAGTGCTTCGAAGAAACGACTGTTGCACTAAGCGATGTTTGTCCACATCGCACAACGATATTCTGGTAGTATAGAGAATTCCAAAGCGGAAATTTAACTGTGGAGGATACTGAGAGGCCGGGAAGGCCATGAACGTCAGTTACGGAGAAAAACGTTACTACTGCGAGGAAAATGCTTGGCGAGGACAGGCGAGTGACCTACCAACAGATAGAGGGTACTTCAGGCCTAAATGCACCAGCAATTCGTTCGATTCTGCATGATCATTTGCACGTGAAGAAACTTTGTTCTCTCTGAGTGCCGCATCGACTGACTGAAGGGCAGATGACACAACGTGTGATTTGGTGCCGAGACATGCTACAAAAGTTTAATAAGGGACAATCTCGGTATGTGAGCAACATCTTGACAGGTGACGAGACTTGGCTGTACTATTACGATGTGCCGACCAAAGCTCAAAACAAAGGTTGGGTCTTTGATGATGAGGACACACCCTTAGTTGTCAGAAAATCCAGATATGTAAAGAAAAAAATCGAGTGGAATTGTAGAACGCGTCGTTTTGGACACACAGAAGACAGTCACAGCTAAGTGGTATACTGAACAGTGCCTGCCTAAAGTCATTGGATCTATGAACAACCTGCGGCCAAGCTCAAGAATGGACACCTGGTTTCTCCATCACGATAATGCTTCAGCTCACCGTGCCAAAACCTGCACCGAATATTTGGCCACGACAGGATCGAAACTTCTCGAGCACCCTCCTTACAGTCCAGATCTTGCTCCCTGCGACTTTGCACTGTTCCCGCATGTGAAAATTAAGCTAAAAGGGAGGCGGTTTTCCAGTGATGAGGACCTTGTGCGGGCTTGGGACAACGAGTGTGCTTTACTCCCTAGTGACACTTGGCATAACTGGTTTAAAGACTGGCTTCGGAGGATGGAGAGATGTATTGAGTGTAGAGGAAATTACTTTGAAAAAATTAAATACACAAAGCTGTATTGCAAAACTTTCCTAGTACCTTTTGTATTTATTTAATTCGTCCTCACATCAATATCTTTTTAAATTCCGTTACTTTTCTTTAAAGTTTATGCATTATTATAATTACGCTAATTAATCTCACCGATAATTTCTAATAATCCTTCTATCAATATCACATTAAAATTAAATAAATATGTTTCAGGTTCTTACATCATACATGTGGCAGTACATAAGAATAAATTAGAAAAAAATAAATAATATTATTTGGTATATACTTAATAAACAAGATAATAAATGTACCTAGTTATAGTAAGTTAGTATAATAAAATGAACTGGCTGCTAAACAAGAAGAATGATAAGAACGATCGCTTCGTCTGAAGGTTCCTCAGGCAGTGTTCTAGGTAGTAAGAGAGAATAGATCTATTTTTTCATTACCACTTCTATTATATTCCCTAGAACGCTGACGGGCGATGATATCCGCCTAAGGGTCCGTGTTAAATAAAAATGCTGTATGTAGTGTTCCTTTAAAAAAACGACACTTAAAAATTAAACGCCGCATTCTACTATTTTAATAATACAAGAGCGGCGTAAAAGGCACGCAATTTTCTTAATGTAAAATTTTCTTGAGAATGATTTAGAAAACGTAAACCTTTTGAGAAACATGTTGACTACTTACGAGCGAAAATGTTCAACTAAATTACACCTAACAGAATGTATTTTACACAAACCTAATTTCAAGTTAAAATTAGCATGGCTTTGTTTAATGTTTTTGAGTTTATACCCATTGAATTACAATAACTTAAATCGTCTTTCCACATTGAAACTACGCAAGAGTTCAAATAAATTTATAGATTGTCAACCACTGTGCACAAAACCGAAGTTAATGAAAATACATTTGAATTATTTTAGATAATATAAGAATTTTTATAAATATAGACTGGAACCGTTGAGTAAAATATTACAAACTTTTACTTAAACTTATAAATGAAACCGCACATGATCTTACAGTTAGAAAACTTTTGTAAATATATGTATGCATGTGTACTTCAATATTAACCATCAAGTAATATTAATTATTATATGTTTCGCTGTAGTGCTAGTCGGACTAAAAGTATAAATATGAACAGGTGTTCAAAAGATAAGTATTACAGATTATTTTTCGGGAACGAACGTACGAGAATGCAGGTTTACATATTTGAGATTTTGTGTGTAGATGTATGCATAAGTGTTACTTTCATATATGCATGAGTAAAGTGATTATTACTCGTATATATTACATTAATTTAATGGCGTGTGTAATGTCATTGTACTCATTGTCTTTTCATTTGTATACACCACTCTATAACCAAAGTTTAACTCCACGATTTCAGTCTTTAGATATAAAGCTAGTCCCCAAATAAAACTAACGCAACGATTAAAATATTCTTACTCAAATTCAATAATTGCTAAAGAAAACTTAAGTCCCTTCCGCAGAAAGTAAAATATAATTGCGATGAGAGGCTTATATTAGTTCGCATATTGTTTAGTGGTTAATTTTAGAGTTTTAATGTGTTAAATGTGACAATACAATAAGAACTGTGTTGGTCCACGTTATACTCTTACTCCGTACTCGTTCTGATTGGAGTTCTGGTTGCAGTTCAAATGTGTTGAGCGGTTACAAGTATGAGTTCTTGTGTTTAGATTGTGATCAGTGCGTACGCGCTTTATATTGTCCGTGTCATTAAATGTGCTTTTATATAACGCTGTAATTTACATTCGTTTAGGTAAAAGTAACGGTTTCCATGCATGCGCAAAGTATGTTATTTTGTTTGTCCATGTTATGTGGTGTCTTGTCAATTTCTATTGCATGTATTTATAAGGTAGACAAGCAGATGTATTAAAGTAGGGAAGGAAAATACAAGACTACTGTAAAAATATTGAGCGGCCACGTCGTCTTTAACACAACGTATAATACAGACAGAACACATTATAGATGTCAATAGTTAAGAACACTAACTAAAGTTCAAATACGAGTATTAAAACAATAAGGAAAACATTAGGTAAAACAAGTTCGCGAAGCAAAGATATAAGCTTTAGTATTTTAAATAATAGAAATATGAGGAATAAAAACAGTTAAATGTATTTTTCATTTAAAAAAAGGTCCTGTAATAATGGTCACCTATGCATTTTGTATAATTCTTAAACATGCTTTCACACCCCGCTTATTTGTTTTTGTTTTCAGGAGTATTTTCCTGTCTTTCTTTGTATAACGATTTTCCTTAAACATTATCTTTGGCTCCTTACATTTTAGTAAATAAACATTAAATTTGCAAGGCATTTAGTTCTACTTAGTTGGGGAGGCGTCATTAGATTAAAAACAAATATTGACAGTTTATGTTTCAAGTCGAGTCACAAAAACGTACAAGCTATAATTGCCACTTAACACGACTTTTTAGGAAATAAATTCAAAAATGTTTAAAAGTAATTATTTTGTAGTACGTGTTATAAATATAATTTTCACCGCAGTTGTATTGTAAATATTAACATCTTTACAATAAATTATTAATTATAATTGTTTTATTAAATTGAACTTTACTTCTGAAATAAATAAAGACCTCGTAACTCAATCAATGATAATCATTATTGCAGAGTATATGAAATATGTATATACGAAAGATATATGGACATATATATTGGAATATTTATAATAATTAATTATTAATTACGTTATTTTTCATATTAGTTTAAATATTATTTTCTTTTATTCTGTACATATTTTAACAACTATATTTTGTTTTATTTGTTCTTTTTCCTTTAATATGTATAACATTTGAATAAGACATAACAGCAGGCAACTAATTAAGCGTTGCCTTGTAACTTTTAATAGTGACAAAATTTTTCTACTTATGTATCAAATTTGACTTTAAATCGTACATTATTTTGTACTTTATGAAGTGTTTCACAATAAAAACTGAGTTTTGTAAATTTAGAACATCGCAGTGTCATCAAATTTTACAGTGAAATAGAGTGGGGTAGTGAATTCATTGAAAATGACACATCTTTTGAGACCAAGGAGTTATTCTTGTTGAATACATGACAAAGGAGACTACAATAACAGCAGTTACCTACGAAAATATGTTAACAAAATTATGTACGGCTAATGACCAAAAACATATAAGACTGCATCACAAAGAAGTCTTCCTTCTTCATTAATACGCGAGATCATAAAGCAGCTCCGTTAAGCTGAAGCATCCATCATGTAGTCCCGTCCTACCTTTTCTATTTACAAAATTAAAAAAGTACCTCAAAAGACGTCATTTTGCAAAAATGGACGTTGATACTCATTTTGAAGACGACAGAAATGATTTTTTGCTAAGGGAATAAAATCGATGCAAGATAGTGGACGCAAATGATGAAGTTGGGAGAGATTACGTAAATAAATAAAATTATTAAAAAAATTGTAGGTCTTTTATATTTACTAAATTTTTCATTATTTGTTTCAATTTTACGACAATCTGAATACCCTGATAAGTGGAAGATATCACACATTTACCCAAAGTTAAAGAAACGGACCAATCTCAATTCTATCCGTTTTTTCGAAAATATTTGAATCCATTATAACATTTAATCTTTAGCAAAAGTCTTATATATTCTGCTCAGTACGATTTTGTAGGTGAACGTTCTGCAACTATAAATTTGAGCTGTTTCAGTATGTATGTTTCTGATCGTTTGCACAGATAATCCAGGTCGATATTAGATGCACCGATTTTAAGCGTTTTATCAGATTTATAACTCTATATTACTCAATAAACTTCTACAAATTGTTTTTTCTCCTCCACTTGTTACTTTATTTGAATCCTACTTTACCAATAGGCAATAATATGTTGATTATCGTAACATTAGATCTACAATAATCAGTCCGATGTCCGATGAAGCTCAGAATTTCAATTTGAGACCTCTGATTTTCATAAGTGACATACTTAATTTACGATATGAAGCACTCTTATTTGCCGATGAAGAGAATTACAACCATGCTCAAATGTATTAGACACCTTACGAATTTATGTACATACATACATACGAGGAGGAGTCAAAAAGTTCCCGGAATTTTGTTTTAACTCTTTATTACCACAACATAGGTACACAGTCACTTAATCGCCTTCAAAGTAGGCGCCGTCTGAACACACACACTTGCTCCACCGCTCCTGCCATTGTTGGAAACAACGATGAAAGTCCTGTTGTGGTATCTTCCGAAGTTCAACCGTCGCGTTGGTTTTGATGTCTTCTACGGTGTCAAAACGGTTACCTTTGAGGCCCTTTTTGAGCTTGGGGAAGAGCCAGAAATCCAATGGCGCTAAATCCGGTGAGTAGGGAGGCTGCTGGAGGACTGGAATGTTTTTTTCTGCAAGCCATGTTTGCACAACAATCGACGTGTGGGAGGGAGCATTGTCGTGATGGAGTGACCATCCTTCTTGCCATTTGCCTGGACGTTTTCTTCGAACTGCTTCCCTAACTCTTTTCAAAACTGGCACGTAAAAAGGACCGTTAACCGTTTGTCCAGCTGGTACAAATTCATGGTGCACCACACCTTCGTTGTCGAAAAACGCAATGAGCATCACTTTTGTTTTCGATTTGACATGACGTGATTTCTTTGGTCGAGGAGAGGACGATGTGTGCCATTCTGATGACTGCATCTTGGTTTCCGGGTCGTACGCGTACACCCAAGTCTCGTCACCAGTAACGATTGTCTGCAAGAACATCGGGTCCTCTGTGCTTTTTTCAAAACATTCGGCCGCCGTCAACTTCCGAGTTTCCATCTGATCCGGATTCAGCAAGCGCGGGACAAACTTTGCACTGAAACGTTTCATCTTCAAATCATCTGACAGGATTGCGTGTACGGATCCATGAGAGATCCCCGCTTCTTGTGCCAACTCGTCGATGGTCATTCTGCGGTCTGCTCTGATTAATTGTTTCACTTGCTCGACCATTCCTTCGTTCCTGGAGGTTGAAGGTCTCCCACTGCGACTCTCGTCTTCCAGCGATTCCTGTCCACCCTTAAATCTTGAAAACCACTCGTAAACGGCTGTTTTCTTTAAAGAATCATTACCGTAAACTGTTTGTAGGCTAACAAAGTCTCTGAAGCACATTTTCCCAATCTGCACATGAACTTGATGTTCGCCCGTTGCTCGAACTGCGACATCGCGCCAACTGATCACCACACACTCCTACCTTCCGCTAAACTGCAGTCACACTGCGTGTTCAGACTTGCTCAGACCTGTCAGCGTCATAACTATGCACCATAAGGAATGTACTGTACAAAATTTATTGTGATTGCAATACAACTGCTAACACTACGACACAATTCCGGGAACATTTTGACTTCTCGTCGTATATAGTTTATATAGTTTAGTCGAAAGAGAGGTGAGGAAAATAAAACTGTTGTGAAAATTATGTACAAAGTGTTATTTAGTAATATAGTACAATTTATCAATATTTTGTCGCTCCGCCCTTGGCCTTAATGACAGCTCGCACTCGTCGAGGCATACTTGCTACTAAATTGAAACACTTTGCCGGCCAATCCAATACCTCCACTGTGTTTTCCTCGAACTAACGCATTACAGCTCCCGATTTGTGGCAGGGCGCATTATCTTGCTGAAAAATGTATTGTGGAATATCCTGGTGGAATAGTTTTAGCACAGACGGTTCTAATACTTCCTCCAACATGAGAACATAAGAATATTAGTCATGAAGATGTACTTACATACCTCGATATTCGATTCATCAGACCAAAGAATCTTCGACCACTTCTCGATTGTCCAATTTTCATGTTGTTTGGCCCATAAATACCGCTTCTTTTTATGAGCGTCAGTTAAAAGCGGTTTACGTCGCGCTTTACACCCTCGTAAACCAGCACGCTGGAGACGCCTTCTCACTGTTTGCGCAGAAACTGTTACGCGATAACGCTGTTTCAGCTCACTGGCGAGCTGTTTCGACGATTTTTTCCTATCACTGAGAGCCAGTCTTTGTAAAATTCTGTCTTCCCTAATCGAGGTACAGGGTTTTCTGCCACTTTTTGGTCTGTTAACAAACGACCCACTCTCCTGATAGCGACTAATGGCTGTACGGACTGCACATCGCGAACATTTTTTTTTTGTAATTGCAGCTATTAATAACTTCTGGGAATGCAGTAGCACTATTTGGGCGCGTTCCCCTACCGACAACTCGCGTGTTTTAGGCATTTTTCTTCAACAAATAACTGACACAACGTGAAAAAATAGGATAATCTAATTGATCTCTACCACAAACTCACAAACGCACGTTGCTCACACACTGCTAGAATGACACTAAATTTCTAAAATCCACAATTTCCCCTTTCCACCTATTCTTTTCAATAGGGGATTAACTAGGGTATTCAAAAACGCATTTCTGTAAATACCATTAACTATTTTTACGGTTAATTTAAGTCAGACTTGGATAATACCGAGAACAAGGGTTTTTACCTGGGGTGTCTAATACATCTGAGCATGGTTGTATGTATTGCTTTAAAAAGTTCTATCTGTAAGTGTTTGGTGTCGGGATAATGAGTAACATTTTAATATATCTAAATTTAAGGTGATGACTTGTAGCGGAAAAATAATCAATATTGATTTTAAGTACTAGACAGTGAATATAAAGAAGAAAATTTTATGAATCCACTCGAAAATCAATAACGGAAGACAAAAATTTTTGTTTATTTTCTTTTCGTAAAATTTCGTTCTCAGTGATAATAAAAATTTGAATATTTGACGACTTGGTCCCATAGTCATCCATCATCCAAAATCCCCCGAAGATGTAGACACTGTTAAAAAATTAGCAAAGGCATCCATTTTGTGAAGGTGTGTTTAACTCTTGATAATCATAATTCGTAAAACTAGATATTCTAGTGTTCCTTCTTATACTATGAAAAAAAACTCATAATTTACAAAGATCCTGGGTAAGAGATTCTTCGATGTTAGAAACATAATTCATGAAGATGGTATAAATCAGTAACATTCTCAGACGTTTAATTTTTTTATAGTAAAATTCGATCTTATATTTCCTATACTTTTTGTGGGCACGATGCTTACCACGATATTACTAAAAATTGTAACATTAAATAATATAATAATAATAAACATCATACACTTTTTCTTAAATTTAAGAACCATGAAATCCATGGTGTTGTATAAAGGCAACTTCTATACCAAAAAAATCAGTAATGTGTTAAATGTATGACAAGATACATTACTGCAATGATGGCCATGCGCGGTGTACAAGCTAGCACAAAAAATTACCATTATTACCATAAAAACCATAATCAAATCAGTGATTTATTATTATAAGTAAATAAACTAAAAACATGCTGAATGTAATGTAAGTATTAGAAAATATTTATAGGTCATAAACTTTCAAATGTTTAGGCAATTTTAACAGATAAATCTTAATGTTTGCAGTTAATGTATTTCGAAGTGAGACAGACAAGTTTCTACCTACATTTTCAGAAAACGAAATTAACATATACTACATATTTTAGTGCTCAACGACATTATTATATGTGATATAATAGCAGGTTAAATTTGCATTAAATATATGCTATGTAAAATTTTATGAAAGGTACGACTGGGTTGTTTGGTAATAAATGTTGCATATTTGTTCGTTGCAGTCTGGACAACAGATGTTAAAGAAATATATGCTTTAAATTGGTAAATTATTGAAGAGACAATTATGTTTATTTGAAGATCTTGTAAGATAAAACTTGAAACTGAATACACTATGATCTATTGAAAAGTTCGTTTAAAAGTAAACGACTTAAAACTAGGGTACGCCAAAAAACCATTGATATTTCCACAAACTTTAGTTTTCTGAAAGGCTAATAAAGGGTTTTCCAATAGGAGCTTGACAACTTTTAATTCAATTTGTGAACGCACACTTTCACTAATCATCGAACTGTCACTGTCAATTTATTCAGTAAACTTAACATTTTCATCATGGTAAAGTACACGAACGAACAAGGTCTGCAAATTATAAAAATTTACTACAGAAATTCGGAGTCGGTGACCGCTA
Organism: Dermolepida albohirtum; assembly: GCA_031893035.1. NCBI lineage: Eukaryota > Metazoa > Arthropoda > Insecta > Coleoptera > Scarabaeidae > Dermolepida > Dermolepida albohirtum. The sequence continues at coordinate 318,439 of JAVIWB010004609.1, read as the reverse complement.
CTTTAAGAGCGTTAACTCCGATTTTCGGTCGTAGTTCTCGCCCTAGTAGACAGGCAGTAACAAGTTTAGTGCAAAAATTTGAGTCCACATATTCGTTGTGTGATGTTGCCGTGCCAGTGAGATGACGGGTTGGTCGAAGTGTCGAAAATATCGCTGCCGTTGAAACGTCCGTAGCGAATGATCCAAATCAGTCAATTCCACGGCGTTCTCAAGAGTTGAGCATCGCCCAGACCACTTTATGGCGAATTTTGCGTAAGGATCCTGGTTTACACCCATACACGATCAACCTGACTCAAGAATTGAAGCCGATGGACCATTCGAAGCGACGTACGTTCTCCGATTGGGCTCTGGAAAAGATGCGCCAAGATGATCAATTTCATCGCAAAATCATTTTCAGTGACGAAGCTAATTTTTGGCTCAATGGGTTCGTCAATAAGCAAAATATGCATTACTGGTCGGGTAAAAATCCACACGTGCTTCATGAAATACCACTTCATTCACAAAAAATAACTGTTGGTGCGGTTTGCATGCCGGCGGCGTCATAGGGCCATATTTTTTCGTCGACGATAATGATCGTCACGTTTCTGTGAATGGTAATCGTTATCGCGCCATGATTACCGATTATTTTTGGCTCGAATTGGAAGATATGGACTTGGACAACATGTGGTTTCAGCAGGACGGTGCCACAAGCCACACAGCACACGTTACAATCGATTTATTGAAGAGTAAGTTTGATGAGCGTGTTATCTCAAGAAATGGACCAGTCGATTGGCCGCCTCGTTCGTGCGATTTAACGCGTCTAGACTTTTTTCTTTGGGGCTACGTCAAGTCATTGGTCTATGCCAACAAGCCGACAACGTTGGAAGAGCTCAGAGCCAACATTGAACGCGAAGTAGCAGCCGTTTCGGCCGAATTGTGTGGCCGAGTCATCGAAAATTGGGTCCAACGAATCGACCGTTGCAAACGTGTCCGCGGTGGCCATATGAACGAAGTCGAGTTCCATTCATCAAATGTTTTGATTGTACATCAACCCGATAATAAAGTTTTTGAAATATCTCAAATGGTCTGCATTTTATTTTGAAAAAAAGTTGTCAAGTCCTTATTGGAAAATCCTTTACTACTACCCTACATGTATCATACAAATGTAACGCTTAAATCATAATACAACCAAAGTTCCCGGATTGACGACGTTGACGAAGTTAACACATAATCTTCTAAATTTCAAATTAAAATTCTGGTTAATAGTTATTACTCTATGGTGCCGCTACTAGTACTATTAAAAAGTATTTACTGGCAGTATTTTTTAAGTAATCTGTGTCTTACATGTAAAACATGCAGTAGAATATTTTGAAAAAGCAGAACAAAGGAATGTTTTTTTATTAACACTTTCTGTTTATAATTTTACATTTCCATTTTAGCAAGTGTAGAAGACAATTATCATAGACGAAAAAGTAGTTCTAAAAACATAACTATAATTATCAATTAATCTGAAAATATAGTAACTCCTATATCTAACTTATATTAGGACAAATTACACGATGTTCCTGATTCAATTACAACTGATATATGGACTAGTACCATGTAAACTAGAAGTACTCTGGGCATTATTTGTAGGTTTTGCACAAAACATGAAATACCATTGAAATAATTGGCCCAGAACAACTCTCTCAAATACTATTTTTACAATCATTGGATGAAGTTACTGTAGACAATGTTTTTATTTACTATATTGAAGTTTATACAAAAGCATGTTAAACAGATATTTTGTTACTCTTATTTGTGTACTATCTATAAATTATCATCGGTATTTATTAAGAATATCGACTATTTCCTGTGATCAATGAATCCATCGATGGTAATGTTGAAGGTTCAAAAGTCGTTAGAGGGAAGACATACAATGTGTGGCAATTAAATAACGGGACTGGTGTGAGAAATATGATTTATTGGAAATATACTTCTATTTAACTTTTATCCCCTTCAACATACTCTTCTCGCCTATCTATACACCGCTGTATACGTGTCCTCCAATGTTCAAAACAATACTGTAGTTCATCAGTTGTCAGTCTCTTCAACAACTCTGTCATTTTTGTTTTTACATGTGCAACAGGCTGAAAATGTGTTCTCTTTAATGCTGAAAAGTGCATTTGGGAACAGGTCGAAGTCATATGATGCGAGATCTGACGAATACGGAGGATGATCAAGCAGAGCAATGTGCTTGTCCGCTAAAAACTGCTTCACAGATAAGGGCTTGTGAGGTTTTTCGGCATCATTTTTGCACAAACTTTTGTCATGTTTAACTCATTATGCAAAATGTGTCTTACTGTTTCTTTGTTAATGTTTACCATATCGGCAATCATTCGAATGTTCACACAATTTTATTAATTTTCTGAATATTCCCTTTAGTTCTTATAGTTACAGGTCGACCAAGACGTTCGTCACCTTTGATCTCTTCCAGACCTTCAGAAAACTGTTTGTGCTATTCAAAAACTCGCGCACGTGATAAAACATTATCACTAAACATCCCCTTTAACGTTTGTAAACATTCTGTTGACGATTTTTTTAATTTAACAAAGAATTTCAGGTTAATTCACTGCTCGATATTTATGCCAACTATTATCACGGCACTACTAAGCAACAATGTCCTCTACAAATAAAGCTCGAAAGTAATCTGAAGCAGACAGAGAGACGAAACTACGGGTTCTTGCTCGGGAAGCATATTTAATTGCCATACCCTCGTATAAGCAGCCGCATCTGTACATACAAGTACTACAAAACAAGAAAAATTTTTGAAGATTATTATTACATTAGGATGTTTTTTTTTAATACCGATATTTATATAAAATATCACATAAGTAAAGTTATATGGAGCTTCTTTCAACAAAAGAAAACCAAAAAAGGATTCATCAAAGTTTATACTGCAATATATTGGGTTGGCAACTAAGTACTTTCGGTTTTGTAGTATAAAATAAAACACTTTTTTTTAAACAAAGAATAGTTTTTAATCAATTATATATTTTCCATTTTACTCAATGACCTTTTGCCATCTTTCTTTCAGCTGCATGATTCCGCGCTCATAAAATTTCTGGTCCTTATCAGCAAAAAACTGAACCAGGTGCGAGTGAAGGTCATCGTCATTTGTGAAAGTTTTACCATTCAAAGAATTCTGCAAACTTCGAAATAAATGGTAATCAGATGGTGCTAGATCAGGGCTGTATGGGGGATGTGGCATCACTTCCCAGCCAAGCTCCAATAGTTTCCCACGAGTTGCCAAAGATGTGTGAGGCCTTGCATTATCTTGGTGGAAAACTACACCTTTCCGATTTGATAATTCTGGCCATTTGTCTTTGATTGCTTCATCCAGTTTTATTAATTGTTAACAGCAAACATCAGAATTGATCGTTTGGTTCCTTGGAAGCAGCTCAAAAAACACAACACCTTTGTAATCCCACCAAACTGACAGCATGATCTTTTTTGGATGCAATTCAGCTTTCGATGTGGTTTGAGCTGGTTTATCGTGTTTGCTCCATGATCGTTTTCGAACTATATTACTGTACAGGACCCATTTTTCATCACCAGTGATGATTCTTTTTAAGAAAGGGTCGGTTTCATTTCGTCTAAGGTGCATATCGCAAAAGTTGATTCTTTGTGTTAAATGAATTTCTTTCAATTCGTGAGGTACCCAAATATCAAACTTCTTAACCAGCCCAAGACATTTTAAATGTTTTTCAATTGTTGTGTGCGATACATGTAGCCTCTCCGCAACCTCTCGAACAGTTATATGACGATCCTCTTCAATTATGACTTTGATTTGGTCATCATCAACTTCAGTAGTCCGACCAGAACGTTGCTCATCTTTGAGGGAAAAATCTCCAGAACGGAATTTTTTATACCAATTCTGACACGTGAGCTCTGTTAAGCAATTAGCACCATAAACTTCACATATCTTTTTGTGAGCCGCAGCAGCTTTCTTTCCTTTATGGAAATAAAATAGTAAAATATGTCGAAAATGTTCGTTTCTGCACTCCATTTAAAATTAACCCACAACTAATAGCTTTAATAAAAATCACGCACTACTTGCTTCTGAAGTTACGTCAATGTGACTAGTATCACGCGACAAACGGTAAAGCACAGCACTAACATACGTTATACAAAAAATAAAGCAACGCTCTCTATCAGTAAAAACCGAAAGTACTTAGTTGCCAACCCAATAGAACTGTTTTCAAATCATTGGGACTGCAAAGTTAAGAAGACGGTACCAACGAAGGGATAATGCTTTACATAAGCATTAAAATGCATATAATCAATTCATTCTTGATAGTTTAATTAGCAATACGTTCTGAATCTATAGTGTAATTACTAAAGTAAATGATGTTCATTTTAACGAAACTAAAACTTAAGTTAACTTCTTCTCTCCGTCTGAAGTATATTTCAGACGAACTGCAGTAATTAAAACCATTATTACCACAGAAAGCTGATTAAATAAAACTGAAATATCACACATAGAATAGTTCAACAGGAATTAGGCATTGGATCATCTGCTGTAAATATTATTTTGAACAAATATCTACGTGTAAGGAAACTACGAAGTTAGCAAATTTCACATTTGTTAGTCGAAGAAAAAATCGAACACATGCATACTTGTGTAGATTTGTGCTAGAAAATGTCGATAGAGTATTTATTATTATGGGTGATAATCCTGAATATACAATTATAACCTCCGCACAAAAAGCAATAGACTATTAAGTGCTTGAAAATGAGGAAGAACCAACAAAAATACGGTAAAAATATACACAAAAAGTATAATTGGTGTTTTCTTCAGGCACAGTGGTCAAGTCGACGTAATTCGTCCTGACAAACGTAAAACGGTAAATACCGATTGGTATACAGAAGTTTGTCTTCTTCATCTATAATCGTATAATGATGTCTGATTTAATTTTTGTGAAATTTTAGTATACCATGACAAGTTGCATTGTCATACAATACCGAAAACAATTTTTTAATTCAAATCCGAAGTCGAACTGGTTACTCATCCAAATAGAGTCCAAACCTTGACCCCAACGATTTCTATATATTAAAAGTTTGATGTAATGAATTTCGACAATTTGATGACTTACCGAAAGAAAAGTTTTCTGCCTGTTTGGAAGAGTAGTTCTAAAGAATAAATAACTGTATTTTAGTTAAAAGGAATTATTTTGAAAACGACAACATTATGTATATATATTAAAAATTTTCAGTACAGTCCTCATACAATCCGGAAGTACGTTGACTAATAAATTTTCATTGAATAAATAAAAACCGATAAGGTCATATTCTAAATTCTCAAACTTTTGCCTAAAGAAATTATTAAATGTAAGAATATATAGATTTTAAACAAGTACGTTATACTACATACATTTGAGCGTAATTAAAACATACAGTGTACTTACATACGAGGGAGCGTTTTTATATTCGCGGAATGAGCGGGTTGTAGAGGGGTGAGTAGGCGCATTGGGGGCGTGGCCTGTGCAGCGACACATGATTAGTATAAATACGAAGTTTCATTGTTATTAGACAGTTAGTCTTTGAGCTATCGTCAACCAAGTAACATAATCAGGAGTGAAAAGTGAAATATGGAAAAAATCGAATATCGTGCCGTTATAAAGTTCCTTACCAGGCAAGGAAAATCAGTCGCGACCATAATGAATGAGATGTCATTGGTTTACGGCGACTCTTGTCCAGGAAAAACCATGGTGTACAAGTGGCATAGTTTATTTAAACAAGGAAGGGAATCCCTTGAAGACGACCCGAGGCCGGGCAGGAGCATTGAGGTGACCACGCCAGCACTTATCCAAAAAGTTGAACAAATTGTACTCGAAGATGCTCGACTAAAGAAGAAACAACTCGCAGAAATGGTTGGAGTATCCGATACAACAATTTTTAAAATCCTACACGATCATCTCGGCATGTCTAAGGTCAGCGCAAGATGGGTGCCGAGAATGCTCACGCCGCCGCAAAAACAACAGCGCGTAGAGTGTTCGCGTGCATTTTTGGACCTCTGTAATGAAGACAAGGATGGTGTATTGAGTGGAATTGTTACTGGAGACGAAATTTGGGTTCATCATTATGAACCTGAGTCCAAACAAGACTCCATGCAGTGGCATAAAAAGGGCACAGCACCTCCCAAGAAATTTAAAGTGTCACAATCAGCTGGGAAACTCATGGCAACGGTATTTTGGGACTCGGAATTATTTTATTGTTGATTGATTATTAAGATAAAGGTGTTTCTATAACCGGAGAATATTACGCTTCAATATTAGAGCGACTAAAAGAAGCCATTAAAGAGAAAAGACGGGGAAAATTGACAAAAGGTGTTCTGCTTTTGCACGACAACGCGCTCGTCCACAAGAGCCGTGTTGCGTTAGCTGCCCTGCATAAGGTGGGCTTCGAAATTGTGAATCACCCACCCTACAGCCCAGACCTGCCCCTGAGTGATTATTACCTGTTTCCGAAAATGAAAAAAAAGCTGCGGGGTAAAAAATTTACTGCCGATGATGAAGTCAAGGAGGCAGTTTCGGCGTATTTTGCAGATAAAGAGAAATCATTTTTTTATGAGGGTATAAATAAATTAATTGAAAGATGTGAAAAATGTATCCGTCTTGCAGGTGAATATATTGAAAAACAAAAATAATTTGTTTTTTTTATTTCCACCCCTTGTCCCCCATTCCGCGAATATAAAAACGCTCCCTCGTACATACGTTACATATATGATTTTTTAAACTAAATTTCCCTCAACATACAACAATGTACAATTATAGCTTTAAATAGTACACTTTTTCAATAAAGTGCTTCGATTTTTAACAAATTACCACCAGCAACTAATGCTGGAATTCAATTTTCTGAATGCAATTAACTTACATACAATATCTTTCGTTTTAGCTACTGCCAATTTAATCCCTGAAACTGTAGTACTGTATTCCGACATTTCCGTAAAAGGTAGCAGTTTGTAATTTCATGCATCCTTTAACACGAAAACGCCTTTGAAATCATATACCACGCTTCCTTTCACAAGCAATTACTTACCAAAAAAGGAAGGATGTCGTTCATCTAACAGGATAATAATTAATTAAACAGCGTCTTATTTAGATAATTATGTTATTTTTATTACAATGTAATATTTATTATTAAGAAATTTTTTAAGTAAAATTCATTTAAACGCAAAATGTTAGTTACACGATTATAAATTACTTATACCAGATATTATTTATAAATTATATACATTAGAGTATAAATAAGAAAAAAGTACTTGATCTGGCATGTAGATTTGCGAGGTCGTTGTCTATAGTTACTTTGTCTAAGCTTCTGAGTTGGAATCATGTCTTCGGTGCTTCTGCTACCGACGTTTCGTCTTCACTTACGTAAGACATTCTCAGAGCTTAACTGTTGTTGTTGCACAAAAAGCAGTTCCAGTGCTATAAGCTCCTAGATTTACTTGTGAAAAAATTACGCCAGTTGAGCCCCTTCAAAACGTTGACAGTAGAAGTTCTGAGCACGCTATTCCAACTGGGAAGCCAAGATGAAGTAACCATAACGCATATTTATTTATTATTATTATTTTGGAGATTCCAGACATTCGTTGATCATTCATATGTGTAGCAAATCGTAAAACTTTAATTAATTTATATGCTGCCTTGAGCCAACCACTCATTTTATGCACCTTTATCAATAAAACTACATATGTATATAATATGAAAATTGTAGTGCAGTAGAATCCCTCTACAACGTCGACTTTCTTATCAGTACAGGAAAATTTTCATACGTCTACAGTAATTTTATAGCAACTAAATGTTTATAAACACATCGAATTGACTGTTAAACTATCCAAACGACCTGGAATAAAGTAACCCAAAATAATAATTCTTTTGGCCACAGCAGTTTTAGACCGATTATATCAACTAACGAGAAGAAATTTATGGAGAAGATAAAGTACCCTTGAGCAATTTGGCAATAATTTTAAAAGTTTGTTGTCTTACATGGCGACGTTACAAATTAACTGCAAAGTCACAATGAAATAGTCGGCGAAATATAATGTAAGACGACGATAAAAGTTAGTTCCGCCTTCTGTTGATGATGCTATAACAGCATTTCGTGTGTTAGGAAAATTCGCTGAAGTGTCGAATAAAAACGTCTATCGCATGAGGGATAAAACCCAGAAATACTATTGGTCAAGTAACAAAGTAAATGCGTATAAATATACATATGTTAATATTTTATTGTACCCTTGTTACAAATTACACACAATAATTAGATTTTTTTGTATATGAGATTACAAGTTTACTTAACAAATTATGTATTCTTTTTCGGTACTGCGTTTTCTAAACCAAAAAACATGAAAAAATGTGCAAATATTTTTGAATTACCAAATTGACATGATTGAGATAAATAATTTAATATATTAATGTATTAGAATATTGAATGAATGAATCTGTATTTTCTAAAACTGTGATCATTTGCTTACACGTTTCTTATTATTATAATGGACGTCCCAAAATTAACGCAAGATTTTAATTTGTAGCCATTTGTGCAGTAAAGTGTTGGCAGTCATAAAGAAAAACAATTCGACAGTTGACAGTTTAGCGTTAGCAAAAATGGAGTGTCACATGATAGAACAACGTGTCTTCATTATTGAACAATATTTCAAAAATAATGAAAGCTTGGCGGCCGCAGTTCGAAAATTTCATACAGAATATGGTCGGAATAGTGTTTTAACTGACTGGACTGACTGGATCCGTTGGAAACGGCGAACACACTGGTCGTCCAAAAACAAGCCATTCAAATGTCAATATCGAAGCAGTGTGTTAGAGTGTCGGTGACAATCCAGGAACCTCAATTCGGCGTCGTGGACAAGAATTGCAAATTTCAAGAAGCTGTCTACAGCGTATACTCACTAAAGATCTGTGTCTCCATGCTTACAAAATTCAATTAACACAACAACTGAAGCCTAATGACCATGCACATCGAAGAGAGTTCGTTGAATGGATTATTGAACCTCATCAAATGGATGCTGATTTTTCGAGCAAAATCATCTTAAGCGATGAAGCACATTTTCACCTTGATGGCTTTGTTAATCGTCAAAATTGCCGCTTTTGGGGTTCTGAGAACCCACATGTGATTGTCGAAAAAAACAAATGCATTCACAACGTGTCACTGTTTGGTGTGGATTTTGGGCTGGAGGCATAATTGGACCATACTCTTTTGAAAATGAGGCTGGTCAAGCAATGACTGTTACTGGTGATCGATATCGCGACATGATAACACAGTTCTTTCTGCCAAAACTGGATAATATTGATCTGGCCAATATGTGGTTTCAACAAGACGGTGCCACATGCCATACAGCCCGTGAAACAATTCCATTACTGCATGAGACATTTCCAGGTCGTGTACTCTCTCGTTTCGGTGATCAGAATTGGCCCCTAGATCGTGTGATTTAACACCATTAGATTTTTTTATGGGGTTATTTGAAATCACAGGTCTATGTCAACAAGCCCACAACAACCAGTGCATTAATGGAGAAGATTCAACGCTGCACCAACGAAATTCAAACACATTGAGTTGAAATTTATTCCAGGTGCAGTACACATGTTACATTTAACTATAAAATTCGATCTCGTTCATATGATTATCGCGAGTACATTTGGAGCGATCGATTTTTTGAAGCCAATTTTCTACCACTCTTACAAATATCGGCTAGAATGTCGGCTTGTTGGCAAAAATCGACGACTTAACGTAACCCTATAGAAGGAAATCCAACGGCGTTAAATCGCATGTGCGAAGTGACCACTCGACCGGAATATTTCTCGAGATTATACGGTTATCGAACTTCTCCTTCAATAGATCAGTTGTTTGACATGTGGCACCAACTTGTTGGAACCATGTATCATTGATGTCAAGCCCATCCAATTCTGGTCAAAATAATCTTCCAACATGGCACGACAATGAACTCTATTGAGCGTAACATAGCGATCATTTTCATCGACGTAAAATATGGTCCAATCACACCTCCAGCATGAAATCCACACCACGCGGTCACTTTTTGTGGTTGTAATGGAACCTCTTGAAGCACATATACCGTGAATATATTTTATAATGCAACATGCACATACATACACTAGTTGCTAGAGTAACGTAATAACGAAATGACAGCAATGTATTTTAGCGTGTATTTTATTTTGCACCAGCTGAGGTATGTATAGTGTACATTAGTGAACTGGTATAACTCGAATATGACTTTTGTTTCAAATTACATATCCTGACCGTCCAAGACCATCCAACTACAATAAGTAGGTTAGTACAGAAGTATAAAAATAATGATGTCAATCATAAAAAAAAGAATAGGCCAAGATATGTTAGTACTGACGCCAAAAGAGATGAAATTCTACAAACAATCGAAAATAATATGCTCTCCACAAGAGCTTTAGCACAAACTACAAATGTAGCAAATCTTCCGTGCATAAACTACTAAAACCAGAACATTTTAAGTCGTATCATTTTCAAAACCATCAGGAACTAATTGCGAACAGAAAGAAGAAGTAACTTTTGTGAAATCATGTTGGATAAGCTTCATAATGATGATACTTTACTACGCAGATTTGCTTTACAGATGAAGCAACATTTTATGTAAATGGTGAAGTAAATTCACAGAACTTTCATTTGCGACATATCACAAGTAAAATATGGTTTTTTATTGAAGGTACCAATCACACCTCCAGCATGAAATCCACACCAAAGATTTTCAAACCGTTGGATAGGCCGGTAGTAATGGTCCGCAAGGTCACCAGACCTGTCTCCAAACGATTTCTTTCTTTGGTCATGTATCAGAAATAAAGTTTTTCATGGAGAACCTCTAAACAATATTGACCAATTAAAAAATTTGCTGCAAGAGAAATAACTCCAGAGCAAATACAAAATACAATAAATGAATTCTACAATCGCTTAGGATATTGTCTGGCCGTCAATGGCGACATTTTTGAAAATTTGTTAAATTAGTTTTTAAATTTTGTTCAACTACTGTATTTCAATCCTATGTTGCAAAATAAAATACACGCTAAAATACATTGCTGTCATTTCATTATTACGTTACTCTAGCAACTAGTGTATGTGCATGTTGCATTATAAAATATATTCACGGTAGGTGTTTTGCTGTCCAATAATGCATATTTGCTTATTAACAAAGCCATTAAGCCAAAAATGAACTTCATCGCTGAAGCCGATTTTTCGATGAAATTCAGGATTTTCCTCAAACTTTAGCAGAGCCTAATCGGAGAAGTTTAGGCTCTTCAAATAATCAAGGAGCTTCGGTTCTTGAGTTAATTTGATCTTGCAAGGGTGTACTTAGATTTTTATGCAAAATTCTCCACAATGTGGTTTGAGAGATTTGATGTGGAATCGACTGATTTGGCTGATTTTGAACTGAAGCACTTACGGCTACGATATTTTCAGTACTCCAGTAGTTGGAACAGGATGAAAGGAATTTATCCACTATAGCACGCACAGCCTGTCTGGTGGGACGGTTATTGCGACCAAAAATTCGACAACCGATTCAGAATGCGGTAGTAATTTTTAATAATTTCCAAACGTTACTCATTCGTAAACTTCACAAGATAAAAATGTTAACCTTGACTGACGTTTTGACGTTGACAGATCATGGAAATGTTCTTATTAAAAAATAAAATTGTTATGTCCCTATTGGAAAACCCTTTACATGTCAACAATAATTCTATTGATACAATATAAACAAGAATTCGATATCTTCATTTTTAATTGTGATATACATGTGTATATCTTGTACACTAAAATATTCAGTCTAATCATTCAAAAACTTCCAGTTGGTTTTTCTTGAGTTTTTCTCGTATATTAGACGTGGTTGAACAGCCAAAACAGTTCGAGATCAGTTCAAATGCGTCCCAAACATCACTTTTAATGCGGGCGTCTCGTTCTGTTAATACCAAAGTATGAACCAACTGCTAAAATGAGGAATATGACTTCGTCATTTAGGAAAATTAATATTGGATTGACGAAATGTAGGCTATGAAAATATTCGCGAATAATTGATTGATTTGTACATCTTTTAATAAAAATTAAAAAAAAACAAAGTCAGTTAAGCTTTAAAGGTAAATATATTTTTGGTCACATATTTACCATTATGCAGTGACCTAAAGAATGTTTTCTATAATGTTCTCAAAAAATTAATACGAAAAAGCTTTAGTGGTGTTGATGTTGGAAGAAATGCTATGCAATATACAAAATTAACGAAGTATGTGTTAGAACATTAAATATGATGTCACAATATTCTGAAGCCAAACATCAGAGAAGAATGTGTGTTGAATCCTACACCCTTTACGATGCTAATGGACCTAATTATAAATTAAAAAAGAATGTCAAAACCGTTTATATCGGATATTAGAGGCTAAGGTAGACGGCACAAAATACGCATTCTCGAAAAATATTATGATATTCACCAATAATGAAAAAGAATTAGTCATTGGACCGGGTACTTTAAGAAGTGAATGCGTCCCTTAACAAGGACAGAACAGAAGTGATAATATTTAGTAAGAAAGAAGAACACTTATAGTAGAGATAAAGCCAAATTATTGGAAGAAATCAATTTATTCAAATATTTTTGACAACCAGGGAAGAAGAGAAATGGAGACAGAAGCGTTGAAAAACTGCATCATCTGCTGTTATATAACAATTTGACAAATCAAAAGTGATTATGTACCTGTTTGTATTGCATTTTTTTAAATTGCAGTAGCAATATAAATAGTGTTTAATAAAATTTAAATAATATAGGAACCTTAACAATTTAATTTATAACTATAAGTTAGTTTTACAGTTCTCTTATTATATGTTTAAATTACAAATAAGTAAAGGTTTAAATTTTCTGTTTACAAAACTATCACGAAGTATTAAGTGCATATACATGTCTTATGGAAATAAAACGAGAAAGATTTTACATTACATCTACTACGTTAAAAAATATGCTTTCGGATTTAGATCACGTATCTGACAACAATGTACTTATTTTTCGTAAGCTGTGTACTCTATTCTCAACGTAGAACGAATTATAGTAATAATTTATTGCTACTTCTTCCTTTTATTTTAATTTGACAATGTTCTTAAAGATTGAATGATGAAAAGCATGTTTAACTATAAAACAGACAAAAAATATTTTCTCCGATGTAATTTCTCAAAATATATGTCTTAAACTGACAATTTGAGACATTTGCATTAAAATGATTTTTCGAACAATTTTTTTTGGAATTGCACTGCCAAATCAATATCTAAAACTTTTTAATACATTAAAAATATATGTGTGGGCGATTATTAAATTTTGAAGAAATATTAATGAAATTTTAAAAATTTTGTAGGCAATGTGTTTCGATATTACAATATTTTGTTACACTGAAAAGAACTGACAGTGAGAGCAAAATGTATTCATATACGAAGTTAACTGAACGTAATTTTGAAATACGAGGGTAGTTTGACAAGTACTGAAAATGGAAAAGAAAAAGAGTAATACATTTATTCCAATGGTGCTCCAATGCCCTTATGCCATCTCTAAAATGCGATTCCGGAAGGCTTGCAAAATACTCATTTCGTTAAAATGTAGTGTACGCGTTCTGTTGAAATGTTCACCATGTCTGCTATCTCTCTCACTTTGAGTCGTCATCTTGCGTAATAATATTATGGATTTTTATAATCATTTCATTAAAAGTCACAATTTTGGGTGCTCCAGAGCGCGCTTTATCGACACAGCTTGTTCTACCATGTTTAAATTCATTTACCCATCTACTTATTGTGGCGGATGATGGAGCAGATTCACCTAATGTTTCCCGTAACTCATCTTTTATTTTGGTAGCTTTCATACCCTTAATTACGAAGTATTTAATCACCGAACGATACTCTGCTTTTTCCATTTTAACAAAACGAAGTGTTGCTTCTTTTTCAATCAGCTGTCAAAAATCAACTAATCAACTGATTTATCTAAATATCGGAATGTAAACATATAAATAGGCAACCTAAATTACAGTGCATTTGTTTTACCAATTAGAGCGCCACCTATGTGTCATTCTCACTACTTGTAGAACTATCCTCGTATAGTTTTTGAATAATACAGTTTTCTTATACAAATATAGACGGAAATATACTAAATTAAGCAGATTATTCGATAATATCAGTTTAGTTGCAATAAAAATACCACTTTAAAAAAAAGACGTTCGAACATGCATGCAAAATTCAAAAAGATAAACGTATTCAAACATTATGAAACAACGAATGCCTCTAATGTTACGGGGATGCCCTAACGATCTTAATAAGTACGAGTAGTTCAGTAGTGTCTCTTTGGGACGGTTTTACAATATATGTGAAAATTATTCCAAGAATAATTTTCGAATGAGTTTTATAAAGCAAGTATGGAGGGTGAATAATGCTAACCACTGAAAAACTCAGGGATAAGTTACACGTCTACATCCATGGCGTAAACCACATGCAAATAAAAGAAATAGCATATAAAATCCTATGTCTCTCTTAGGCATTGCGAATTTTAATGTTGTGCATATTTAAACAGAAGATTTATAATTACAATGGACGCCAAAATATTTGAATCTGACGAAGATGAACAAATGCTCAGTCCTTGTAGGCACAGGCGATCTAGAATATTTTAATTTAAGTGATTAAAATATCATGCAATATATAATGCAGATTATCGTGAACAATAATTTTATAGGAGAAACTACTAGAACTTGAAACAAACATGTTTAAATTTATTACAAGAAATAGAGGAAGAAAATCGATAACAAATAAAAATTATGCATTGACTCCACTGACAAAATTACATTACTGACATCACCAGTGTCAATGTTAAAATTGTTGTTAGTGCTATACGAACAGCAACAATCATATAAGAAATTTATAAAGTATTTATTATTTATAATATATTTACAAATATTAAAACTCTATTCTAAACGTTTGATTTCAGAGTGTTTTTCAGAGATTCGTTTTTGAGTTTCCTTTTTTTCAGTGGTTCTAATATTAGTTATTTTGCTTGCTGTAATTGCATTTATTCCCGTATTAATAATACTGCTTTGCGCCCTTACTTACTTTCCAATTATGTATTTGTATTTTTCAGTTTTCTCTGTTTTAAATACACCAAAATTTGATTTCTTTTGGTGCTGATGTATCAATTGTTTATTATTGTTTCTACATTTTTAGGAATTATTTTCGTGTGCTACTTTCAACGCGATAATAATTCGTATATGCCGGAAATTGTGAAGCATACGTTAAGTTATTTTTTACTGCCAACTGCAAACAAACAATTCCTTATACTAGGAATAACTATCTCACGGTTCAAAAAGCATTACAAACCGCATCCTTTCCCATTCCAAATACATCTTCCGAATAACTATAGAAATTGTTACTCTACAATTTATACTACAATTATAAAACTGGCTTTTAGTCAGCATAATACGGTCATAAAATACTTTTGCAAATACGAGTACAAACAAAAGAAATAACGATTCGGGAATACTTTGCAGCAAATTGATGGGGTAGTGGTTACGCTATAGTACGCTGTAAATAACATTCAAAAATAATCAAAGTATAAAAAATAAGAGACGTTCTGAAAGACCACATGTATTAAATCAACATGATGAAAGATTCTTATTAAAAAAATAAATAAAATCCTTTCAAAAACGTAATTCCAAACAAGTGCGCAAAAAGTCCATAAAGTTTCAGAAAACGGATATTTTTTTCTGATGAAAGTAAATTTAATGTCTGCAAATCAAACAAGATTTTGACCGCTTTCCAAAAGTTCATAAGCTTTTTACAAATGTTCATTCATATCAATATTTTCTACCGGCTTCAGCATTAATTAATATATGTACTTTACTTGCACAACATTTTTATCTCCTCTATATAAGAATTATACATTTTTCCAGCAATTGTTGCAAAAAAATATAAGCTATTGGAAATAGTATAAAATTGTTATAGGTGTTCGAACTAATATGAGCTATAATGTGCACAGACCAATAATCATTAAAAATAAAAATAGTTTTCCATATTTTGTCGTTGTCTCCGATAAAGTTTTATTGAATTTAGAATTTGGATATACACTCCCGGTCATGGAAGTATGGACACTTGATTAAATTTTACATAACGATCATAAAAATTAAATTAATACCAATAAATAGTGATAGTATTATTATACCTTATTCTTAAGAAGGTTTATATTTCAAATAGGTATTGTACTTATATATATTCTCTAAATATGATAGAAACAATTTTATCTAACAATAACTATAATTACCTGATATTGCATCTCAATTGTACGATGATTCGAACTATATATAATTAGGATTATTTTTACGGTCATTAAGAGGGGGCTAAAGTCTAGAAATTTACCTGAAATGAGTCGGTTACCCTACCACTATCTCCTTGTGCCCATCAGTAGATCACTGAATGGCCTTGCGTGAAGTTGTCTATTTTACAAGCGAATAGTGTAATTTCTATATACAAAATGCCACTGGGAAAGCCGCTTGATAGTGTACACGATCAGCGATACTTACTTTGCATCGTGAGGGCTATTCAGTTCGCGGTATTGGCGAAAACTTAAAAGTGAAAAAATCGACAGTGAATCTCACAATTCGTCGGTTTCAAGAAACTGGCAGTCTGGAAGACCATAATCGGTCGGAACCATCAAGGTACTTCCAAAGCTGACGACGAAAGAGTTAAATTAATTAGCAAAAGTAATAGAAAAATAACGGCACCTGAAATAATAAATGTCTGAGTACAGTGAAACAACGATTAGTGGAGTAAATTTGCACAGTCGCGTTGCCTCACGGAAACCATTACTACTACGTGGAAATAAGGAAAAACGACTTCAATGGGCAAGGTTGCACCGTAATTGGATAATCGATGAGTGGACGTGCTGTGGAGTGACGAATAGAAATAATTTGAAGTGTTCAGGCAAAAGAGAAGAATTTTCGTCAGACGATCGGCGCGAGAAGAAATGTTGCCAGATTGCATAGCTCCAACGGTGAAACATGGAGGTGGTTCTGTTGTAGTGTGGGGCTGTTTTTCATTAGCCGGAATGTGAGATTTGATAAAAATAGATGGTACTATGAAAAAGGAGAATTACCGAGAAATTTTGGAAAATCATATTTTAGCGTCAGGCCTGCGATTAATCGGTAATAATTTTGAATTTATGCATGATAATGACCCCGAACACACGTCGTTGTTGAGTAAAAATTATCTTGTGGCGGAGAAAAATGAAAATATTTTGAAAGTAATGACATGGCCGCCTCAGAGTCTGGACCTCAATCGTATTGAATTATTATGGAATGAACTCGATAGAAGAGTTAGAAAGGAATGTCCAACATCGAAGGAAACACTTTGGAATATATTACAAAAAGAATAGAATAACGTTACACCAGATGTAATAAGAATATTAATAGAAAGAATGCCCCGAATAATAAAAGCTGTAATCGCCGTGAACGGTGATTTCTTCAATGAAAAGAAAGTATAATTAATATAATATCTAAGTATATTAGGAACAAGTTTAATGAATTGAATTTTCATTTTTATTATATAAAGAATCAATAAATATTAATTTATGTTCAATTTCGTTGATATTTTTCATTTTTTTTTCTTATTGTTTCTTGATATAGTTGCTGTCCACATTTCCGTGAGCGGTAGTGTAGGTTAATATTGTCTCTGGTAAGGAATAGTGTATAATTATTATATTATTATTTATATAATTTAGCCAGTACTTGATACAATTATTACATGTACATATACACAGGAAGGATGTGGCGAATATAATATAATTTATTTACATTTAAGTAACAGAATGGAAATATTTGTGTAAACATGTTAACAAAATTTTGAAGACTTTTTCAGAAATGCTTAGAAATTACTAAAACATAAAATTATTGAACATAATTTACTAACATCTGTTAATTTTTTTTACTTCCTATTAATAACTGAAAATACTATAGACTTACGTAAAGAATGAAGAGCCCTTAAAAAGTGATATTTATCCATTAAAATTTTGAATGCAAATGATAATGATCGTTGATTTTTTAACTTAACTAATGTTGCAAACGTAAAATCTCTCTTAGACAATTTGCAAACGTACTTTATAATAGTCAAAAATATGGATATGTTAAGAAATTATGAAAAAATTTTTAAAAAAATGCCAAAGAAGCGAAGTTTTCAAAGGCACGTTAGGGTTTATTTCAATATCAATATATCAATGAAAATAGCATATTATAAGACTCTTGATTGAGGCTCGAGAGAGAGAGAGAATTTTTTACTCACTTGAGCGGTGTTTTCTTTTGCTTGTATTTGAAATGTTAAGTATACTTTATAAACTCACCAGGAATTTTATTACCTCTAATAAGAAATAAAAAATATAATTTCAGCAATTTCAATAATCTCATTTTTGTTCCCTTGACATTTTTTCTTTATTTCATATTATTTTGGCGTATCATTTTTTGTAATCTGTTAATTCTTAAAGTTTAATTGGTTATTATTCTTTCAATATAAATAAAATAATACAGTATTAAGATAAATGCTTAAAACCGTTATAAATATTAAAAGGTTAAAGTAATGGGAATCTCATATTTTTTACTTATTAATACAACGAAGCTAAATATATCTGTAATAATAAACATAACAGTGCTAACACATTCACTTCAAGTATATATGTACATACATAATTATCATATTTCAACTCAGCAAAAAAAAATTGTCTGAATCAATATCGAAATCAAATATATTTGTAATCAATTGAGAAAATGGCAGTTAATTTTTCGAGAATAAAATGTTTTCTAGAGGTAAGACCAATAACAATAATAATCTGTCTTCACACATTCTTAACATCGATTACAAAGATCATTGGTAGGCCATAAATTATTATTACACTCGTTCTTTGACTGTGGTCATTCATGTTAAATGTGAAGGGAAACTACAGAAAACCTATATACATAGATAGCGGTCTTCAGATTCTGTCTTCGCTCCCTAACAGCTTAACATCGATTGCAAAGATCGTTGGCAGGCCATAAATTATTATTATACTCGTTCTTTGACTGTGGGTATTCATACTAAATGAAAAGGGAAACCACAGAAACCCTATATAGATAGCAGTCTTCAGATTCTATCACGAAACCTCGTTCTTTGACTGTGGTCATTCATGTTAAATGTGAAGGGAAACTACAGAAAACCTATATACATAGATAGCGGTCTTCAGATTCTGTCTTCGCACCCTAACAGCTTAACATCGATTGCAAAGATCGTTGGCAGGCCATAAATTATTATTACACTCGTTCTTTGACTGTGGGTATTCATACTAAATGAAAAGGGAAACCACAGAAACCCTATATAGATAGCAGTCTTCAGATTCTATCACGAAACCTCGGCGTGATAATATAGCTGTAAATAACAGTCAACCTATAACTGTCACTATAGCTTATTAAGATCTAAACACATTCGTTCAAGCCTTTCACACCAAGAATAAATATAACTGCTTTTCTATGTTACTATAAAAACTATTTATTAATGAATGAATGAATTAATTCAGGTGGTAGAGTAGGTGCTTCGCATAAGCTCGAAAGTTTTTCTTGGATCTAAATACGTATGCTATTTCTGTTTTAACAAAATATAAACACAGGGAAAACATAATAGATTGCACATGGTTTAAATTGTAAACCCACTTATAGGATGTCAATATATAAGTTTGGACGTACTTAATATATCATTAGTTAAACAGGATAGTGAAAGAGTGTAACAATTTTATGAAGAAATTTACGTGATACATTTAATTTAGATATTTTAATATACTAAAAAAAATAATACTAAAAATAGAAATGAATAAAGAACTAAAGGGGTTATCTATCAACCTTAGTGATTAAGTTTGGCATTGCTGCTTACTTGCAAGTAAAACACTAGTCACCGAAAAGCAGTACCTAAAATTATTAATTTTATTACAAAAATTTGTGGGTTTTGTTAATAGTTAATTTCCTTAACAGTTCATTCTTACTAACAGATCTAAATGGTTCTGAAGCTAATTCGTTCGTCTGGACTCTGAGAGGGTAAAATTTTTAATTTTCTTTCTTTGTGTTTCTATTCCAAAAATCCATTTACATATGTGTGGATTCGTTATGCTACAGCAAAGCACATCTATTAAATTAACACCTGTTTTTTTAATTATATCTAAATAAGTTTTTTGCCAAGCTTGGCATTTATTTTAATTTTTTTTTCATCGAACCACTCTCGAACTATGACATTGCTGGAAGTTGAATTGGTATACTTTATAACGCTTTTTCTATGGATTTATTCATCGTTTATTACCGAATAATTCGTATTTAGATTCATCCAATCACAAACGCATCTTACAGACGGGGGGACAAAAATTTAAACGCGTTTCCAATCTTCTATAATTGACTTCTAATTTTCTCAGCTTAATTAAGGCTTTTTTTATTTACAGTACTTTCGCGCCCTTTCTGATCTGCTTTAACTAAATACGCTTTCGTTGAGCAAACACTAACATACCTTCCATATTAAAGGATAAATTCAATTGTAACTTTCGGTGCCTACTTGATAAAGGTGTAAATTCTCGGTCTACCAGATTGATTTTGTTTTGTTCTCCCTTTATAGTTTCTAATACACTAGGAGTTCCCAAAATTTATTTGTCAGCGGCAAACTTATATTTCTTTGTATGCTTTCTACGGCGCCCCGGGGCGCCGCGACGCACACTTTGGGATCCTCTACCATACATTATACTCATTAATTTTCAGTCACTGACCAATTTCTTGATTTATAATGGTTTGAAAGTGTAAAGCACAAATTCTTGCTTTTGTATTTCAAAGTTCAACATCATTTTAGCTTATTAAAAAAAAAATGCGGTTATGTAAAAATTTTATTAAACGACCAATTTTACTGCAACAGATATACAAGCTGTATTTATTGGACATTTACTGTGACAAATTCTTACATCGTCGTTTTCTCCTAATACAAAAGAACTTACACTTATTTCCGAACATTCCCTGACACTAATTTACTTTGAGTAATTTCCATCTTTTGTTCTTAATTACTATGTTGTGGTTATAGCAAAATGTATTTAATTTAATATAATAATTTGGTTTTGGATACGACTGATTATTTTTCTACTCATATATTGTTGTTTAACATTTAAAATTAATCATTTTTAAACATGTAGGATATTAGACATCTGGCATAATCACATTAGTCCTTACGTCATGAAATTCTTGATTGATATTAATTATGTATTTAACATTAAATTAGTTTGATGTTAATCAAGGTAAAATTAATTGAGAATGTCTAGATCACATATGATACAAGTGCTCTATTTTTCTGTTATCCCAAGAAATTAGAATGCCACAATATGTACTAGGAAATAAAAGAACGTTGGGTTGCCTAACATACTACATTTTAAACTAATTTGTCGTAGAGACCTTGATCTGTAAAACAACCAGAAAAAAGATAAATGAAACCGCGACAAGTAAAAATTACGCCGATGATTCGTGACTTTCGCGGAAATTCGAATCATCGCCGATAGCAAAACCGAATGACCATTCGGCAGGTTCCGAAGAAAAACTACGAGCGCGATCTCCCGTCTGCATGGAAAAACAGCGCGCGCGTGTATGTTTAGTTCACCGCTCACGCCCGATCGTCGTCGTAGCGCCACGGGTAATACGAAGTATGGCGACGTTGTCAGCTGGAATATTGCACGGCACGGAAAAAAATTTTGTACCGCGTTCCAAGAGAAAATTACAGAAGCATCTCCGAAGTTCCGGGCTGGCTTACATATCCAGAACAGGAAAACTGATTCCTGCTAAGAAAGTACCAGGTACGTAGTGAATTACACACTGTTTACATTGTCACATCTTGACAGTTCCATAACGACATATTTCATCATTACATGGGTACGTCACACAACGACGGGATGATCGTTTCTTTGTTTTTTGTTAGTTTTTTTTTTATTCGACCTTCCTTTGTCTTTAATATACGCAATAATTAAAAGTTGCATTTAATTTTTGCTAAATTGTCGCTTTGTCATCGTTTAAAAAGGATGTGTTGTCCGTGTATGTGATTTCGAAAGCCGTTATGTTTTGGTACCTTACTGACCTTCTATATGTAGGTCAGTCGATTTTATTGAAGAAAACGACGGCCTTGTTCATTAATGTCGATCCGGCAAAAACGGGTACCTCTTAAAAAAGTTACATGCGATAAAGATACGAGACATAACCAATAAATTTTTTGAGGTTAAAATCGTGTCACGAAGTCTTAGTTTTATCTGGTATTCGTCACCCGTCACAAACATAATTTCTCCGAATATTAGGATAAGTGATATGATAAGTATTTTTTGTATGTATGTACATGTTTATTGGAACAGGGGAATAGGTTCGTCCTAATCGACGTTCAATATAATCAATAAGTAACAGAAATAAATATATTAGTCGAGAATGATAGTTGCCGTAGATCGATAATTTTCTAGATACGATTACAGCCGTTGAAAAAAATCTGGTGATGTTTTTACGTTGTTCATAAAACGTATATCTTTATTTATCGCGCTTCCTGTTTATTTGCTTTTTTCATGTAATCATTTGGCATTACACTGTTCGTTTGACACTTAAAAATATGAGTTATCATTTAAATGAAAGAGATTATTATACATTTAGAAGCAGAAGTTATAGCGAAAATTACCAGAGAACGGCTTTTCCAGTTTTGAAAAGTCGACGGGATTAACACGCGAAAAACAAGTCAGCCTTTACGTGTATTCTTGGAAAGTATGAGCTAATATGAAAATCCGTTTCGACATTTTTATCAAATTCATAAACCTTGACTACTTCTAAGGAGACATGACATCACACAGTGTATAATTTTTTTTAAATGTGTTTGGTCCATTTAAAAATAATCATTTATAAATCATCTTAGAAATAGTTTTTACTAGAATAAGATAAAACTGTATACATAATTCTTATTTTAGAATGATAAAGTATCAATATAATTTAGTACCTAAATATATATAATTCTAAAAAAAATGAATAGAAATAGAAATATATAAACAATTTTTCTATTTGTCATAATAAAAACAAAATGTTTGTTTATATGTATTAATCATTATTATATTGGAATATGAGAAAGAAGAATTTATTAGTAAATTAAAACAAATTAGCCAGCATTAAAATTTTTAAAATAGTAAAACAGAAAATTATATATGCACTTTTATCGTAAACTCCTGATATTTTTGTGAAATTAATATAAAAACAATGATAATCTAGATATATTTGGGAGATACTGCGTAATGATCAACATTTAATCAGTTTGGCAAAATTTATTTTTTTAGTTTAGTAACAGTTTTCAAAATACTTCCAACATGTTGATCAAAATAGATACTTCTAACCGAAAACTATTGTATTTAAGCAAAACATCGTCAGAGCGATTTCAGCGTAACAACTCCAAAAATCCCATTCTTAAATATTTTCGTGAAAGTTAATTAAAAATGATTATTTCTTAGAATATACTACAAGCAAAAAGTTTTAAAATAAAATTTATTTATTCCTGTTGAACTAATAAAATTTCCATTTCATTCTACATAAAAGATGGATAATTACGTACATAAATATTATATATATATATTTTTTCTTAAACTGGTACCAATTCTGAAATTTTACACTGACGTGTCTAATTTCAAATTCAAATTTGCCAAATGTTAGACCACGTAAAAGTCGAATAATTCCCACCATACATACTATTCTAACCTAAAAAATAATTCTAAATATGATAGGCAAACAATTCCTTAGGGCCACCAAATTATATATTTGTATTCATTCGTCATTTCTAAGTTATAACACACTAGACTATCTTTGATTTTAAATGCATAAATCACAAAAATCGAAAAAGTTCAATAATGCGTCAGAAAACAACTCGCTAATGCATGCTTATAAAATAACTTATAAAGTACATTTGCATGAAACGTTTTCTCAAGATCATTTCAAGAAAAATAAAAGAAGATGGTATATTATTCATTATAAGATGCAGAATTGTGATTGTTTAATTTTACGAAGTTATTTACGTACAGGAAAAAGCAAGTTAAAATTGCGGTTTCTCATCACGATCGCATCCTGCGAACTCGATGTATTAATCGGAAGGAAAAGAGTGTTATTAAAGCGGACGTTTGGTCTTTCAAATACCACTGAAAGGAAGCAGTTGCGGGTGACGTAAAAGAGTTGCATGGACAAATGTTTTCCCAATACGTCAATGTCAGCCACAAAAAAATAATATAAAAAAACACGAACCAAATCACTTTGTCCTTCGGACGTCACGTAGAGTGATTTCGTAATATCTGCTCGGCACTTGAAGCCGACTAGGATTATTCGAAAAAGGCAAATTATAAATTTAGGTCATAATAAATATATATATATATATACCAATGCGACAAATAACAAAAAAGTTTGGAGTATGCAGATTTATAAAGTTGTACTTATAAAATGCCTTGTTTACAACATTATTGCAACCATTTAACAGACCCGTCTTAATTTAAATTTAAAATTTTGTTTACGCGAGAAGTGATTAATTTCTTACTCATAATTGCGCATGCAGTCTATTATTTTACTATTTAATATATGCATTTGTATTGTTTATCCTTAACGGAAACTTGAACGATATTCTCGGAAAGTACGTATTGTGTGTGTTAATGATACCTTATCTGAGTGTAACACTTACTTACATGTAAGTAAATTATATACATCAAAGTATAAATAATTAATAAATACAATTCACTTTGCTAGAATTATATTTTATTGTTGGAAAGGTTTTACATCTGCTTATTTTGCGTTGTTCTTTTATGAACATAAAAATTCTAAAAATAAAAAGCGAAGTACATTTAATAAACTGCTTATAATGGAACATATTTTGGTTGCGATAAATCTAATTAAATAGAAACAGAACACGAATAGCAAATAAATGAAAAAAATTGAAATTATTGTAGGCAAATAGCTAAAAAAAATGTACATATTACTAAAATTATTTGCGCAATTTGAATTCAAAAATAATACATTTTTTATTATTTTCTCAAAGAAAGGCTAAAAAGCGCTCATAGGATTTAAAAGCACGAAATTCTATAATATTAACAAAACTGCTTTAAAATTTTAGGTAATACAACAATAAAATTTAACTTTTAAGTTACATTTTTCTCTATTTTTAGTAATAGAAAATAATTTCTGGCAATCCAACCTATAAAGCGTTCTCTTTCAGTGTATAAATTATCTTTTACTTTGTTCCCAATTCATTTTTCTTTTTTTATCAGTGATATTTGGTACAATTTATTGTATGTAGATTTATAATTTAAAAATTATATATATTCAAATAACAGGACGGTATTCTTAAATTTATATTTAAATCTATTTAGAAGAATTTTATCTAATCGACACATCTTAGAAGACAATTATCAATAAAGTTAGTTCCACTACCAATTTTACCCATTTCTCTTCTCCAGAAGAATTATGCAAATCACGTGATAATACAACAATAAATGCCCTACTACTTACTACTCATATTTGTGTTGTTATAGTATTTATTTATTTAAATTACTATAATATTTAATTAGACAATGATTACTTCTTCTATTACTCATTTTAGCTTTGGCTGCCTTATTTTTGTATTACTTATTTGCAGCTTCTAAATATATTTACTCGACATACAAAAATGAATTTTCACAATAAAGAAGATTTTATATATGTGAATTTTAAGCTTCTTATAAAAAGTTAAAAATTAATAATAGTACATAATTAATAATGTTAATATTTCTTAAAATAATGTGCAATACTTTACTGAGGCATAAAGATGTATCTTTCGTAAATATATCTTTTAGAAATCATAATTACAGCAACAAAAGGAAAATTGGAAACATAAATTGGTTTAAGTTATTTTTATTATTGAGAAATTATTCCTTGTGTTAAAATTAACTACGTATACGACATATTTTTCTAAGATACACACTGAAAATGTATTATCTCAGAAATAATGACGATATATTTAAAGCTATACGTTTTAATAACATTACCAAGATAAAAAATTGTAGAAACAAAAACAAAAAATAATAAACTAACAATTATTTTGTTTTATTCAAAATTAAAGTTTCATTTAATTAAGTGAAAAGTATACAAAATTTATTTAGTGTGAACTTGTGACATGTACCGTATAAATATTTAATAACACTAATTAACGTATTAATTATCTACCTTCTAAGTTATTATTAGTGAAAAAGTTGTAGATTGTCTTGAAACCCTCGACTTTCATACAGAAACTGATATTTGTAAACAATTCAAGCTTTACTTGAAAGAAAATGAAATGTTAAATATTTTGAATCGTAAAAACCGCGTTTTTACTTACTTAAAATAGATAAAATAACTACTATTACTTTAAGTTTTTAACGCCAATTTAATCAGTTTCAAAATACAACAAAATCTTTTCAAAATTTTTAAGACTTCTACTAGAAATTCCTTTTCTTCAAAATTTTGCTAAACTGTAAAAAGATATATTTGAACGATATACGAATGTTTACGTGTGTGTATTTATTTACTAAACAAATTAATGGATCAAATTATTTAACGAAAAAGAGAAATATACTAAGTGATCCACAACAATGTCCGGAATTGGTAGTAAATTAGAAATATTGTCTAATATGAAAATATTAAATATTATTCGAAATGTTTAATTTATACTTCTAAAAACACGCGTATAATTATGTAAAATAAAACTAGCCTCAATTTATTCATAGACGTAAATAATAAATGTAATAAATTGAAATAGTTAAGGCCGCTAATTACGTGTCGTGGATCACTTTGTATCTATCCTTTACACAATGTATTTACTGCTGATATTAAAGTTATAATGTTGTAATATATTATTTAATGTGTGCATAAAAAATGGATAAACTAGCTTGTCTAATATCATAAAACGTAGTTGCATGTGGCGAAAGGAAATATATTTTCAATTTGTTATTTAGTTAATAAGAAAATTATTAACTTCCGTATATAAAATCATTTCTAATATTAAATACATATATAATAAGTCCAGCGTTAATTGCTTCTTCTGTTTCAATATTCTACTGTAATAAAAAATAAAAGTTATTTTCTATTTTTACTATTATCAATATTTAAGGTAATAATAGAATGAACATGAATTATATATATATGGTGATAAAATTACAAATAGACTGCACATTTCATAACTTTAATTGCATAATGAAATTATTACTAATACTTTTTTTTTGCGATATGCACATTAGCAAAAACACGTAAACTGACGTAAATTCTGTTGTATTATTGAGATAATTATACAGATAATATTATTCATTAATAATGGTACGCATATTAATAGCCTTAGATAATTTGCTATTTGAGAACGATTTATTACTTTATCTAGATCTGCTAAATAAGTATAGATAATAAATTTATTAAGCAATTAATAAAAATAATAAACAAAATATATATCAAATGCCCCATTGTCAACTTACTTCCATACATCTAATATTTTTTTATGCAAATACTTCCTTTATTGTTTTGATTTTTGTATTGATGTTTTTTAAATCAAAATACTAAACACTTAAACAAAGTCGTAATATAGTTAAGTATTTTCATATACTTAAAATAACAAGTTATTTCTTTTTTGCTAACATGCAACATATAATTAAATGAGTGAAAGTAATCAATCAAACCCTGCCATTTTCAAGACTAATTTGTTTGTTATTTCGTTGTAGATGAGCTGTGTCAGTGCCCACAAAAATGTGATGATAGAGTGCCTATGGAAGCAAGAGAGCGTCTTTTCCAGCATTTTTATGGCTTGGGAGACGCCGATTTGCAAAATGCCTTTTTACGCGACCATATGGATATTCGCGCACGGACCAATTTACCCGAATCCACTAACAGTGGGAGAAGTCCTCGTCGTATAACCTGCAAGTACCTGGTTCCCCTACTGCACAACGGGGAGACCGCGGATGTATGTCAAAAAGCCTTCGTCAGTGCGTTTGTGATAACCACCAAACGAGTCCGGCTGCAGAGAGAAAAACTAATCAGCAGCATGGGTCTCAATAGTTACAGTAGTCATTCCCGCTCGTCAAAGAACAATATTGTTCCTTCTTTGCTATCCACAAACACTGATACAGCAACCATTTCTTCTTCATCGTCATCTTCGTCGGAGAACAAGTCCAATTCTTTGTTGAAAAATGGAAGTACATTTATGGTCACGATACCGTCCCAGTGTGATGTACAGCGATGTGGGAGCACTACCGTTAAACGAAACTCGGTCTCTCTTCCTGCACATATCTCTTCTAACAAAACTCTGAGAAAGAGATTAGTAGATGATCCATTAGTACCATTTGGCCTTTTCGCACCAGACAGTGTAACAATAACGCCTGTGATGGGAACTCCCGACCACGATAGAGACATCGCCATTGTTAACAATTTCTTTTCTAATCAACTTTGGAAACCGGAATATATAGGCACGTATTCCTGAGAACCGAGTGACGTTTCAACGTTACCGCTCACCGTACTTAGATTAATTTATAAATTTTTACCTATTACAGATACCTATACGTATTGTTATTTATATTTATACAGATAGTTTATTATTGAGAATATATTAATTGTTTTCAAATAAATTTTTCACAAAAACACAATTTATTTTTAATATCTTATAATGAAGTAAGGATATACCAAAACACCACTATCAAATTGTTTCTAGTATTTTTGAATCTAACAAATACCTATTTGAAATACTTTACTGGCATTAATTTGCAATATAAAAGTTTCATTGGAAATTATTTAAAATCATTAAAAAAAAGAAGAATCTTATGGAAGATACTTATAATGAATTCCTCGTAAAATTTATAGAACAAATTTATTTTAACGAAATGCTTGTATTTCTTAATAATTTTGAATATTCATAAAACGAAATTGGGTTATTTAAGTTGTTCCTATATTTAAATTCTGAAATTATATAATAAAAGGGCAAAATCGGCGATATCTTCCATGTTTTGGTATTCACTTTTTGATGATTTTGAACCAATTGTTAGGAGAATCTTTTAAAAATATATAAAGTATTTAAACGATTTATTAAATTCAAATTGAATTTCTTAATTGTAGAAGATACAGTGATTAAAAATAATATATAATTATTTAACTATAAGATTTTATGTTACTAAAAGTGTCGTCTTTACCTTTTTCGAAATTTATTTTTTCTAGATCTCTTTCATTAAAAATGTTCATAAGATGTATTTAGTAATCTATTAAATTTTTAAGCTGCCTAACAGCTTTTGAAAGCTTCGATAAATACTTCTATTTCATTCAATAAAATATCTAGTTAAAACTAACCCATACTTATTTTTAGTTTTCCATATTTTACACAAAACCTAGTCCAATAAATTAAGTTTGTTGCAAAGGTCTATTATACATTGTACATTTAATGCCCATCAGTCTTTACTTTTTGGAAAGACACAGTACATAAAAAACAACATACCACCATGATATATTTTTTTTCTGTGTATTCATTATTGTCACTTAGGGACACTTATGAAATTTATCCACTAATATATTAGTACTTCTATTACAATAATTTAAACATATAAAGGATGTTTCAAATTGCGCGTTTTTTTTAAGAATAAATAAAATATACATAGATGGCGCACTGAATTTGTCTGGCGTTATGTATGACATTTCTGTTCTGTGAAAAGAGTTTTTAGAAAATTGCGTGAATTTTTGCTGGTGAAGCTGTAACTGTCAATGGTGATCGATATCGTCGGATGATAGCCGAATTTTTGTGGCCTGAATTAATGAATATTGATCTAGGGGATATGTGGTTTCAACAGTATGGTGCTACTCGATTTATTGAGAGAAAAATTTCCTGGATGTGTAATCTCAAGAAACGGTGATGTTAATTGGCCACCAAGATCATGTGATATGACACCGTTGACTATTTTCTTTGGGGTTATGTGAAAAGTCAGATTTATAAAAACAATCCACAATTAGTTCCTGCTCTGAAAGATGAAGTTATTCGTGTCATTGGTGAGATAGAGCCTCAATTATGTCAAAATGTCATTGAAAGTTTTAACAAAAGAGTTGACGTTTGTGGAACTGCAAGAGGAGGCCATTTAGCATATAAATGTCATAATTTTATTCTTTAAAAAAACCGCGAAATTTGAAACACCTTATATATTATAATTATGAAAATAAACATTTCAAAGATTGTTAAATGTTTTCAAAATAGTCGATTCGACACGGATCTAATTTGAGAATAGCATCCTAAATTTAACAATTTTATCCTTTCTAGTCATTCTGTGATTCAATTTTTAATACCTCCGCTTATAATATTAATAATTGATGTTAATTACAAGGTGTATTAGCAGACATTATGTTGTAATTATGCCATTAATTCGATACTAGGACCCCAGGCGAGATAAGCCAGTAAGTTGCCACAGAGCTATCAGATTGCCTCTTACGGTATTCCAATGAATATCTAAGTTATCTAGTACTATAGAAAATACTTGTGAATGATTGAAAAGGAAAATAAAAGTTTTTGTTTATTTTCAAAAAATTATAATGTTGTTAAAAATTAAATTTGAAGTACATTTATGTGCAAAGTAAAGAGACATCCTTATTCCTGAAAAAAGAAATACCTTCCCCTCTACCGTCTAAACATTCATTGTCTGAAAGAACGAAGTTCGTGTTCGTTTCGCCAATTGTACAACATTATCGTCACGATACGTACATATATGAGCAGAACACTTTTAAACTTAGCATATCCCATTTGGTAAACGTCTGAGAAAAAATCAAATGTTAATAAAACCCTGTTTACGAAGCGTTTCGAGCATATCAACTCTTTATGAGGCAAACTGTGGTCTTATAAACGAATTTATTTTGTGTGGGTTGTCGTATCGTTTGCGATATAGCAAAGAATGAAAAGACAATACCTCTCTCTATCGTACAAACATGCATTTGTCCGAAAGAACGAAGTTTGTGTGCATTCCGCCAAATATCGACATAATCGTCACGGTGCGTATATGAACAAAAACGTGGTAAACGTCTGAGAATTATTTATTAATAACATTTGAATTATTCTCAGACGTTCACCAAATGGCGTATGCAAAGTTTGCAAGTGTTTTGCCCCTATACGCCCTGTGACGATAATGTCGTGCATTTAGCGGGATGTACACGAACTTCGTTCTTTCGGATAATTGCATGTTTGGACGATAGAGAGAGCTATTGTTTATTTACTCCTTGCTGTATCGCAAACGATTTAATAACCCAAAGAGAATAAGTTCATTAATAAGACTACAATTTGTTTGATGAGAGTTGATATACTTGAAACGCATCGTAAACATTAACATTTGAATTATTCCCAGACGTTCCATCATTATTCTTGTTCTTTAAATAAATCTTTGTTTTAGGATCAATGACTATTAAGTTAGAACGAAAAGTAATACATAACATATCAATTCTTTCAGTTAATAATTAAAATGAATGGCTTTGTAGGCCAAATATCCCTACCTGTGAGTTGTTTGAAAAGCAGTTTGTTTTCAAACGTTAAGTACGATCGTATACAACAATGTCGGGAAATAATTCCTTTTATGACAGTTATTAATAAATATAATAAATTTTCTACTTTTCAGTACATTTACAGTCATATTTGATGTGTATGCAGCGTAAGCGTTGTACACCGCTATGTATTCAATCGCAAATAACATATTAAAACCAAGTGTTATAAATCAAATGCGGACTTCAAATAACATATTGGAAATTTGTCATTCTTATGTTGTGTGTGTGCAACTTTTATTAGGCAAATTCGATTAAAGCTGATCAAATCATTGCACTGGTGATATTATTTGCAATCGAAACCTGCTAAATTTAGTACGAGGCGTCCAACACATGGCCATTCGTGCAAAACAAGTTAAGTCATTATTCAAACTAAAATTATCAATTCACTGAACGAATGTTGTTGAACTACATAGTACTAGATGTACATCTTTTTCGTG
Organism: Dermolepida albohirtum; assembly: GCA_031893035.1. Taxonomy (NCBI): domain Eukaryota; kingdom Metazoa; phylum Arthropoda; class Insecta; order Coleoptera; family Scarabaeidae; genus Dermolepida; species Dermolepida albohirtum. The sequence goes on along the minus strand of JAVIWB010004609.1, from coordinate 286,353 downwards.
AAGTATGATAACAATTTGTAGTTCGGAATCTGCATCGTCATTAGCTATTTTATGAAAATGAGTAAACAGCGGTCGAATTCCGGTCTTGTAAGTGTAAAAGATAGAAATAAAGGAAGTTGAGTAAAGACGAAAGAAGAAAGTACGCATACATCTCCAAAAAAGCATAGGTAGGTTAGGTTTGAGACAAGAAATTTCACTCTGGTTCCGTTGCATGCATATATTGAAAATTATTACCTTCGAATAGTTCCTGGGTGCTAACTCTAATCAGAATTTTAAAGTCTACCATATGATGGGAGTCTGTGATGCAGAGAGAGGACTGCCAAGAAAAGGAAATCCTAGAACGCGAAAATTTAGTGAAACGTTTATTATTTTTTCGCCACAAAACTACAAATATCCTCTGGCCTTTGTAAATAATTTTTTGTCGCACCTCCCGAAATATAAAAAAATTGTTTTAACTACGATAGCTAATATAACTCATTCGGGGGAAGTTCAGGGGATACAATTTCACATAAAACAAAAGAGAAGAAAGAAAAAGTAAGAGAGTTAATTGAAAGTTTAAGGGAGAGAGAAAGTCACTACAAAAGAAAGAAAGATATTTATTTAGCAGCCTACCTTAATATCACCTAAGTACATAAAGTAACCAAATGCGAAGACTATAAAGTCAAATTTTCAATGTTTAGAGAAATGTTTGTGGGAGAGATCACCATCCAATTTGAATCTTCTACATCTGACTGCTCTTCAATGTGCACACACAGTACTGATGAAGACGGAGAAGGACAGACATAAGAAAACTAATATAATAATGGAATTGCGTATTTCTAAGAAAAGAATTAGAACCTTTTACGACTTAATGAAGGACAGGCCCGAGAATTTTACAAGTTTTGCAGGAAGTGCAACATTTCTCCGCACTCCAGTTTCCGATGTATTCTACGCCCACACAGGTAGAAATAATGCATTCGGTCTATGCAAAAAGGTATTAATTAAACCACCATTTTTATTCACTTATTAATAATAGAAATAGGAAAACATATTTATGCTTTGAATAGAAACAGTCTCATGTTTAAAATAAAAGTAGTGCAAAATGTTCTTTTGTATTTCGCAGTTGAAAAAAATTATGGTAGCTAATAAAATACAGTTTGTTGTTTCTATTGGTTCATTTAAGTATATTAGTTATTGTAATCTAATTTTCTAGTGTTTATAATTTACAACTTTTTGTTATAGGACGTGGAGGTATGGGTGTGAGCATTGCATAGGATCGAATACTTTTGATGTAATATTGTAAAGGGTTTTCTAATAGGGACTTGACAACTTTTAATTCAATTTGTGAACACACCCTTTCACTAATCATCGAACTGTCACTGTCAATTTATTCAGTAAACTTAACATTTTCATCATGGTAAAGTACACGAATGAACAACGTCTGCAAATTATAAAAATTTACTACAGAAATTCGGAGTCGGTGACCGCTACTGTGATGTTGCCGTGCCAGTGATACAACGGGTTGGTCGAAGTGTCGAAAATATCGCTGCCGTTGAAACGTCCGTAGCAAATAATCCAAATCAGTCAATTCCACGGCGTTCTCAAGAGTTGGGCATCGCCCAGACCACTTTATGGCGAATTTTGCGTAAGGATCTTGGTTTACACCCATACAAGATCAAGCTGACTCAAAAATTGAAGCCGATGGACCATTTGAGGCGACGTACGTTCTCCGATTGGGCTCTGGAAAAGATGCGCCAAGATGATCAATTTCATCGCAAAATCATTTTCAGTGACGAAACTCATTTTTGGCTCAATGGGTTCGTCAATAAGCAAAATATGCGTTATTGGTCGGATGAAAATCCACATGTGCTTCATGAAACACCACTTCATCCACAAAAAATAACTGTTTGGTGCGGTTTGCATGCCGGCGGCGTCATAGGGCCATATTTTTTCGTCGACGATAATGATCGTCACGTTACTGTGAATAGTAATCGTTATCGCGCCATGATTACCAATTATTTTTGGCCCGAATTGGAAGATATGGACTTGGACAACATGTGGTTTCAGCAGGACGGTGCCACAAGCCACACAGCACACGTTACAATCGATTTATTGAAGAGTAAGTTTGATGAGCGTGTTATCTCAAGAAATAGACCAGTCGATTGGCCGCCTCGTTCGTGCGATTTAACGCCTCTAGACTTTTTTCTTTGGGGCTACGTCAAGTCATTGGTCTATGCCAACAAGCCGACAACGTTGGAAGAGCTCAGAGCCAGCATTGAACGCGAAATAGCAGCCGTTTCGGCCGAATTGTGTGGCCGAGTCATCGAAAATTGGGTCCAACGAATCGACCGCTGCAAACGTGCCCGCGGTGGCTATATGAACGAAGTCGAGTTCCATTCATAAATGTTTTGATTGTACTTCAACCCGATAATAAAATTTTTGAAATATCTCAAATGGTCTGCGTTTTATTTTGAAAAAAAGTTGTCAAGTCCTTATTGGAAAACCCTTTACTTGGAAATTCCTTTTGAAGATAGCAATAAATCCTAAAGATCTCGAAGGTGGTTCCATAGCAATCAATTCTAAAGATCTTGCATATAATGCTGTGTGTTTACTAGAAGAAGGATGAAAAGTGGACTTATTAAATCAACAAAATAATAGTTGAATATATATAACAGAGGAAACTTTACCGTTCATAAAAATGAACATTTTCTTTTATTATAAAAACGAATGCCTTTAATATATCTTTTCAATTGGAAAAAATATTCATTTCATTGAAAAATTATACATTTTCTTGGGAGATGTGTATATACAGCTTACATCAGCTTACATCATCTCCCCCCCTCTCTAAAGCCCACCTACCCTATATACAAGGTGTTACTGACCGCATCAGTAGGGTTCTTCTCAAAAACAACATCAAAACCATCTTCAAACCCCATTCCAAATTATCTGACCCTTTTTCCTGTGTATACACAGCTTACATCAGCTTACATCATCTCCCCCCCTCTCTAAAGCCCACCTACCCTATATACAAGGTGTTACTGACCGCATCAGTAGGGTTCTTCTCAAAAACAACATCAAAACCATCTTCAAACCCCATTCCAAATTATCTGACCCTTTTTCCGTAAAAGACCATGTTTCTTTAGAATCAGCTGGTGTGTACAGGATTCCTTGTTCATGCGGCAGGGCATATATTGGTGAAACAAAGCGGTCTGTCGGCACTCGTGTTTCTGAACATGAGCGTTGTACTAGGTTGCTGCGCATAGCCGGTTCTGCACTTGCCGAGCATAGGCTGGAAACCGGGCACCATATTCAGTTTAATTCAACCAAGATCCTATCCCGCACTAACCACTTCTATGGTCGCAAAATCCGTGAAACTATAGAGATGTTTAAGCACCCCAATAATCTTAACCGCGATGATGGCTACCCCCTACATAACGCTTGGCAATCCTGCATCTCTAATCTACCCAACCGTAACCGTAACGCTCCATTGATCCATGACCCATTATCCATATATAAACACGTCCCCCATCGACTTACACCAGTTTCAGTGCAGTAGTTCAGCCCTGAAGATGTCCCATACAAATGGGTACGAAACGTCGGCAGATATACTAGTGACGCGGTTCCAGCCCGGAAACCCAGAAGCAGATAGCATGGACCACGACCGCGGAAGTCTACGTACCAAATTTACATACACGTAATATTGATGAATCTTTCCTTTTATCCAGGACAATTCTAATGGAGAAAAAAGTGTATAAAACTTAAAACTCTTAGAGGAGAGACACAAATAAGTAACATTTAAGTTTGTGCAAAATCATGCAGAGGGACGAGGAGAAAGAAATCAGAAGAACATGACATTCCAAAGACTAGAACGATAGCAATATTTCTTCAAATTATAGATTATTTTTAATACCTAGTCGACACTCTAACTGAAAAAAATAAACAAGAGGTTTACAAGAGACTTAACAGGAGGGTTACAGCAGTAGCTAGTTTGGAGGAAAGACTAAAGTTACACAATGTAGGAGAATGAATAAAGAGATTGAATATAAATATAATAAGCCAATAATCAGTCAAAGGGTTAGAGCTTTGAGGACAGGTGTTTAAGACTTCATACGTAACAATGAATCGTAGGAAGCTTCTTGTTGCTGCATGTTGAGACATGTTCATACGTGCATAGTAGCCACCGCGCCATGTCGGTGGGCTTCAGTTATTCATTAGCAGTGAGAGTACAAAGTGCTTGCGATGGCATCGTGGTTACGAAATGAGATAAGGGCATTTTTGCGTTATAATTTCGTGCGTGGTCTAAACATAGACCAGTGCTTCGAAGAAATGACTGTTGCTCTAAGTGATGTTTGTCCATATCGCACAACGATATTCAGGTGGTATAGAGAATTCCAAAGGGGAAATTTAACCGCGGAGGGTGCTGAGAGGCCGGGAAGGCCACGAACGTCAGTTTCGGAGGAAAACGTTACTACTGTGTGGAAAATGCTTAGCGAGGACAGGCGAGTGACCTACCAACAGATAGAGGATACTTCAGGCCTAAATGCACCAGCAATTCGTTCGATTCTGCATGATCATTTGCACGTGAAGAAACTTTGTTCTCTCTGGGTGCCGCATAGACTGACTGAAGAGCAGATGACACGACGTGTGACTTGGTGTCGGGAGATGCTAAAAAAGTTTAATAAGGTGACGAGATTTGGCTGAACTATTACGATGTGCTGACCTAAGCTCAAAACAAAATTTGGGTCTTTTATGATGAGGACACACCCGTAGTTGTCAGAAAATCCCGATCTGTAAAGATGAAAATGATAGCTGTATTTTTCAAATCGAGTGGAATTGTGGAACGCGTCGTTTTGACACACAGAAGACAGTCACAGCTAAGTGGTATACCGGACAGTGCATGCCCAAAGTCATTGGATCTATGAAGAATAATCTGCGGCCAAATTCAAGAATGGACATCTGGTTCCTCCATCACGATAAAGCTCCAGCTCACCGCGTCAAAGCCTGCACCAAATATTTGATCACGACAGGATTGAAACGTCTCGAACACCCTCTCTACAGTACAGATCTTGCTCCTTGCGACTTTGCGCTGTTCCCTCATGTGAAAATGAAGCTAAAAGGGAGGCGGTTTTCCAGTGATGAGGACCTTCTGCGGGCTTGGGACAATGAGTGTGCTTTACTCCCTAGTGAAACTTGGCAGAACTGGTTTAAAGATTGGTTTCGGAGGAAGGAGAGGTGTATTGAGTGTAGAGGAAATTACTATGAAAAAATTAAATAAACAAAGCTGTATTGCAAAACTTTCTCAGTACCCTTTGTAATATTACATAAATACTTCTTTGAATCGGAAATCTTTCACATATTTAACAAAAGTGTGAAATTAAATGACTTGGAATGCGTGGAGATTAATTAGTGTAATAAACTCAATTCTGTTACCCTTGTTAATGGTCAATTATATTTACCTCTTTTAAATTTATCCTAATTCTTGGCAATCACTATTTCTATTTTAATCTCTTACTCTAATTGTAATGTTTTCCTGTTATTTATAATTATAGTTATTTTGAAGAATGGCCTTTTACCGGCAAATAATCCTATATAAAGGAGATTGTAACCTGTATTGTACTTGCTCGATAATGTCCTAACAGACGAAACTACTCACAGTAAATATATAATATTGTGTGAAATTTAGACAAAATGTTTTATTTATTCCTTAGTGTAATGGAATTTCTCAAAGTAACGACACCAACAATCGACTATTTAATTGTAATTGAAAAGAGCCGAAATTTTAGCCACACAGAACAAAAGGATATGGCAGATTCATGAGTTAAAAAATAAAGGAAACATAGTGTTCTAGGAACATGGTAAAACTGAGTATAAAAAAGATGAACTAGAAAGAAATATATATGTGGACAATGTGATTTATATGTGGAAACTGAATATGCAACACTAGTTCCCTTAGAAACATATATATAAATCATTATTAAAATCATAAACTGGTTTTGTTTTTTATACCCAGTTAATGTTACAAAAAATGTCCTGTTTCTGTGTTAAAGGTTAACGCTTTTGGCGTGGTATAATTCTGTGATTTCAAGGTTTCATTATCCTCGCTAGAATGGAGTTCGAATATTTATTCAAGCGCATGAATTAGACACCCACACACAGATATATACTTATACCTATATTTCAATTCTGTTTCGACTGTGTTTTAACCCTCAATAAATATAAAATATTTGACTTCGTTTATAATCAGCATACTTATACAAAAATTTTTCATTATAACAGTCTTGTCTACAATGTTATTTACCTAGAAATTCGCGTTTGGAAACCGACATTTACGAAACCCACGCCCGTATTCTCTGAAATGTAAGCGACGGATGTTAGATAACAAAACCACACGTAGGATGAGTGGATTTACCAAGAGACCCAAATTACAACTAATTCAAGATCCTAATGGAGAAAACTTATTCAAACGAGAGAAAATTATGGGGATCTGGTCTAACAGAAAATCAATAATTTATTGAGTCGGATAAAACTTTCTATATGCCATTAACGGCGGCTAATCAATTGCAAGTTGTTAACACGTAGAAATTCGCAAGGTTTCCTGTTTTTCTTTTACACAGAATTGATAAAATAATCAAGAGGTGTGAAAAAATATTAGTCGGTGTCTAATGTAATAATTGCTAATACAAATTTATATGACGATCGCGTTGTAATAAACAGTGTCCACGAACATTATTCTACATGAAGATTATAGTCTACGCGCGTTTTCGTTGCATCGATTCTGCAACTTGTTCTAGCATAAACAAGTATATACGAGGGAGCGTTTTTATATTCGCGGAATGGGGGACAAGGGGTGGAAATAAAAAAACCAAATAATTTTTCTTTTTCAATATATTCACCTGCAAGACGGATACATTTTTCACATCTTTCAATTAATTTATTTATACTCTCATAAAAAAATGATTTCTCTTTATCTGCAAAATACGCCGAAACTGCCTCCTTGACTTCATCATCGGCAGTAAATTTTTTACCCTGCAGCTCTTTTTTCATTTTCGGAAACAGGTAATAATCACTCGGGGCCAGGTCTGGGCTGTAGGGTGGGTGATTCACAATTTCGAAGCCCACCTTATGCAGGGCAGCTAACGCAACGCGGCTCTTGTGGACGGGCGCGTTGTCGTGCAAAAGCAGAACACCTTTTGTCAATTTTCCCCGTCTTTTCTCTTTAATGGCTTCTTTTAGTCGCTCTAATATTGAAGCGTAATATTCTCCGGTTATAGAAAAACCTTTATCTTTATAATCAATCAACAATATTCCTTCCGAGTCCCAAAATACCGTTGCCATGAGTTTCCTAGCTGATTGTGACACTTTAAATTTCTTGGGAGGTCCCTTTCTTGTTTAAATAAACTATGCCACTTGTACACCATGGTTTTTCCTGGACAAGAGTCGCCGTAAACCAATGACATCTCATTCATTATGGTCGCGACTGATTTTCCTTGCCTGGTAAGGAACTTTATAACGGCACGATATTCGATTTTTTCCATATTTCACTTTTCACTCCTGATTATGTTACTTGGTTGACGATAGCTCAAAGACTGACTGTCTAATAACAATGAAACTTCGTATTTATACTAATCATGAGTCGCTGCACAGGCCACGCCCCCAATGCGCCTACTCACCCCTCTACAACCCGCTCATTCCGCGAATATAAAAACGCTCCCTCGTATGTCTGAAATGAGATGCAAAAACAAACTAATTTTATAAAAATATCGATTAAATCTTTCCAGCATGTTTAGCACAAATTTTCATTCGTTATTACGTTCAGCTTCGCTCATTACAGTTTACGTCGAATATATTTTTAATTAGTTAATTTTTTTATGACTATAAATTATTTTCATATGAACTACTGACTAAAAATTATATAAATGCCAGTTTGTCTGAAAATCTGAAATCAATTAAGGTCACTTATTCTTCATTAAGAACTTTTTTCCTTTAAAAAGACCTACATATTTCAATAAATTCGAAACTGTTGAAATTACACAAATGTGATGTAACACTAGAACTTCATAGAATAATTTGTTTAGTTTCAGTATTGTCCATTCATTCACTGTACCCTAATCTATGTAAGTACTTATTTCGCACTTGTACCAGTAAATTATAAGAACTTTATTGCTTTCCAAAATTGATGTGAAGTTTTTTCTTACAAATTCGATTATCAAGTGTGCATATAAAGGGTATTTCAAATTTCATGGCTCTTTTGAAGAATAAATAAAATACATAATTTGCATTCACTTTCAAAAACTTTTTATTGGTAATTGAAGTTTCAGTTATGACGTTTATATACGAAAAATAATATGTGCCAAATGGTCTCCTCTTGCTGCTCCACAGACGTCCACTTTTTTGTTAAAATTTTCAATGACATTTTGACATAACTTAGGCTCTATCTCACCAATGACACGAATAATTTCATCTTTCAAAGCAGGAATTGATTGTGGATTGTTTTTGTAACCCCGACTTTTCACATAACCCCCAAAGAAAATAGTCTACCAGTGTCAAATCACATGATCTTGGTGGCCAATTAACATCACCGTTGAGATTCCACGTCCAGGAAATTTTTCTCTCAATAAATCAATTGATTCGTATGCAAAGTGAGGTGTAGCGCCATACTGTCGAAACCACACATCCTCCAGATCAATATTCATTAATTCAGGCCACAAAAATTCGGTTATCATCCGACGATATCGATCACCATTGACAGTTGCAGCTTCGCCAGAAGCATTTTCAAAGAAATAAGTTCCAATTACACCACTTGACCATAATGCACATCAAACAGTAACTCATTTAGGATGCATAGGTTTCTCATGAATAATTCGTGGATTTTCCTCACCTCAGATACGGCAATTTTGTTTATTAACATAGCCACCAAGTTCAAAATGTTCCTCATCTGAAAACATTATTTTTTAGAAAAATCAGCTGGTTGTTCATTGATGAAATTGACAAATGAACGACGTTTTAAATGATCTAATGGCTTCAGTTTCTGTCTTATTTGAACCTTATATGCCTTCAGAGCTAAATCCTTGTGTAAAATACGCCATGTGGTTGATCCACTAAGTCCAAGTTGTGAACGTTGTCTAATGGACATTTCAGGATCTTCAGCAACACTTTCACGAACCAAATCAATATTTTCTTGTGAACGATCACTACGACTATTTTTATAAATGTCATACATCACACTTTTTAAATGCCCACATACCCAGACAAATTCAGTGCGCCATCTATATTTTATTTATTCTTTAAAAAAAACGCGCAATTTGAAACACCCTTTACGATCACACGTAATACCTGAGTTTTCGCATGCTTATAACTACGAAGGCAGAAAGTTGAGTAAGACGCAACAATTTTCGTTTGCAACAGCTTAATGATTATGGATTTCCTACCACAGTAATGAATATTTATTTTTTTAATAATAATAATATCTTTATTTGTCCAACAGAAATTTTCTTTTACATGACAACAAATGCATTGCAAGATAAGAACATTTATTGATACATACGCCAAAGCTATTACAAGGAGGCAATAATTACTAACAAATACTTTAGGAATAAAATTTAATATTTCTGACAATAATCAACAATCAAAAATTGAATTCACATTACGACACAAGTTTATATTATGGCACATTATGTTAAAAATTAATCGTCAAGCAGATCAATTTCAGAAAGTTTATTTATTTATTTATTCACTCAATGATACTCGTACTTAAAGTATGTGTAATGTTACTGTAAGAACTGGCAATAATGAGAGATGGGTAAACAAGCAGCGAAGTGCCCCTTAAAAATTATTATTACAAAAATATGTCAGACACCTTTTGTAGAGTGTCATGATGAATATCACAACTATCAGCAACCAAATTTACAGTACGGCACATTACGTATAATGGCGAATTGCCAACGATATTAGTCCTCGCAGTTGGTAAATACAAGGTGCGACTTGAGCGAGTAGATGATCTGGGTAACAGGGCATTAAGTTGACAGAGAAGTTGTGGACAGTAAATCTCATTCTGCATTAAATTGTACAAAAATTTTACCGAAGCCAACCCACGCCGACATTCGAAGGAAACTGTTTCAGCTCTAGCAAGCAATGCGTTACAATCGATACCTCTGGGAGGGTATATCCCGTCCACGAAGTAACACAGAAACTTCAGCAGCTTTCACATTTTCAACAGTTATATGCACTTCGTAGTAAGGGCACCACACCAAAGAGGCGTATTCCAGCCTTGAACGGACGTATGTATAATATAAAATCCCATAGTTTTTAACGCAGACCTATGTAGTTGATCAATATGTTTAGCAAAACTGAAACTGCTATCCAAGCAAACACCAAGGTCTTTAATTTCATGACTTCGAGTAAGCACTGCGTTCTCCAAAGTATAGGTGTACTTTTATTCGAGTAAGTCACAATCCTACATTTCGAGACGTTCATAGATAACATGTAACTATTCGGAGATCTTACCCAGTTGTCTTTGCAGGCGAAAAACAGTCAGATGTCGTGGATATAGCATAATATATTTTCAAGTCATCAGCAAAAGCGCACCTTTCGCACTCCAAAACATGCAGCAAATCATTTTAAAAAAATTTGGAATAGTACTGGTCCTAGATTGGAGCATTGAGGCACTCCAGAAGTAGCATAGAAGGTGTAAAATCTGCGACCGCGGTAAATAGCACTTTGGAGCCTTTTATATAAATATGATCCAAAAAATGATCAGAGAATCAACAAAACCAAAAGATTGTAATTTATGAAGGAGAACGTCATGCCCGATACCATCAAAAGCCTTTGCCAGATACGTGTAAATAACATCTACTTGACCCTAGTTTCCGAGAGCCAAAGACACAAACTGCGAAAAACACACTAAGTTGGAGGCAATAGATCGTCTTTCCATAAATCCATGCTGAAATGGTAAGATGTAACACTTTATTTTAGGATATATGTATGTGTGAGTATAAAGCTATTTCGAAAACTTTAGCAAAATTACTAAGAATTGATATCGGGCGATAATTAGTAATGTTAGTTGCAGAATCCTTTAGAATTAGACATACCAGGTCGGCTGAAAAGTCCCCGGTCTGACACATAGATGGCGTTACTGTTACTAAATCCATATGTTTTTTAGATAGTACTAACCTTCAAACGAAACGTGTTAAAATTTGACAGCAATCCGACCATAAGTTACTGAGATATTGCGTTAAGAGTGAAGCTAAGTTTAAACGTGGTGAAATGAGCACCGAAGACGGCGAACGCAGTGGACGACCAAAAGAGGCTGTCACCGACGAAAACAACAAAAAAGTTCGCAAAATCATTTTAAATGACCGTAAAGTAAAGTTGATCGAGATAGTTGACATCCTAAAGATATCAAAGGAACGTGTTGGACACATCGTGCATGAATATTTGTGCATGCGAAAGCTCTGTGCAAAATGGGTGCCGCGCGAGCTCACATTCGATCAAAAACAACAACGAGTTGATGATTCTGAGCTGTGTTTGAAGCTGTTAAATCGTAATAAAACCGAGTTTTTGCGTCGATATGTGACAATGGATGAAACATGGATTCATCACTACACTCCAGAGTCCAATCGACAGTCAGCTGAGTGGACTGCACGCGATGAACCGGCTCCAAAGCGTGGAAAGACGCAACAGTCAGCTGGAAAAGTTATGGCGTCAGTTTTTTGGGATGCGCATGGAATAATTTTCATAGATTATCTTAAAAAGGCCCAGTCCATCAACAGCGACTATCATACAGCGTTATTGGACCGTTTGAAGAACGAAATCGCAAAAAAACGGCCCCATATGAAGAAGAAGAAAGTGCTGTTTCACCAAGACAATGCACCGTGTCACAAATCAATGAAAACAATGGCCAAATTAAGTGAATTGGGTTTCGAATTTCTTCCCCATTCACCGTACTCTCCAGATGTGGCCCCCAGCGACTATTTCCTGTTTGCAGACCTCAAGAGAATGCTCGCCGGGAAGAAATTTAGCAGGGATGAGGAGGTGATCGCCGAAACTGAGGCTAAAGACAATTCGTACTACAAAAATGGTATCGAAAAGTTGGAAGAACGCTATAATCGGTGTATCGCCCTCGAAGGCAACTATGTTGAATAATAAAATCGAATTTTGCCAAAAAACTGTGTTTTACTATGGTAGACCGGGGACTTTTCAGTTCGACTGTTATTTTAGAAGTTTTCCATATTTCGGGAAAGGTATTGGTTTTTAAGGCCAAGTTGAAAAGAATTGGATACGTTAAAAGAATCCTACAGTCACGAACCAAAAAGCTAGGTATACGATCTAGACCCACTGTTTCCTTATTGTTTTGTCAACATCTTTTTCTGTTAAGGAGAAGACACTCACAGTGGCAATGTTATTAGTTTCGCAAGTGCTGTTGCCATTCTGTCCGGATATATAAACGCTTGCAAAGTAATTAGCAAATCCATGAATTATAACCCGCGTGTCGTCAAGTTCATGCGTATTATAATACATTGAAGCAGGTATTCGCGATTGGCCACGCTTCTTATTGATGAAACTCCAAAACATTTTGGTCGAAAAGAAAAAGTAAATTACTTTTCTGAACATAGATATAGGAAAGCTCTACATATGCATTTCCATGGAAACACAGATATTACATATTATTAAAAGTTTGCTCGTATATTCTATTCGAGAGCGTATTTGCATAATAGTGCTTCTTTATAAATAAATATATTATCTAATTTTTTACTAAAGTAAAAGAAAAAAAACGTATTCACACCTCAAACGAACATTTTTTACCGCTTTCGAATGATTATTACGCTCCACTTCGAATCGCTTGTCAGCTTCCTCTCTTTAGTACAAAGTAGCTTCGTGCTTATCGCGACAGGTCAGGATCCGCTATAGTGAATACGTATGTGCTCATGCATTATGAATTTAATAGAACAGTCTATCTATATAATAGATATGGTCTATATATATGATTATATACAGACAAATCCTAACCTAAATTGTCGATCGTCTCGAGTAATGCGTATACATATAATTGTGTTACATCGGTACTTAGCTTGGCGATTTACATTTTACGTTTCATATAAATACATAATTAAGCATGTTGAAAGTCTGGAAGGTAAAAAGCGACCATTGATTGACACGATCAAGAAATATATAATGTATAATTTTTCAATGAAATGAATATTTTTTCGAATTGAAAAGATATATTAAAGGCATTCGTTTTTATAATAAAAGAAAATGTTCATTTTTATAAACGGTAAAGTTTCCTCTGTTATATATATTCAACTATTATTTTGTTGATTTAATAAGTCCACTTTTCATCCTTCTTCTAGTAAACACACAGCATTATATGCAAGATCTTTAGAATTGATTGCTATGGAACGGCCTTCGAGATCTTTAGGATTTATTGCTATCTGCAAAACCAAGGAATTCCCAAGTAAAGGGTTTTCCAATAAGGACTTGACAACTTTTTTTCAAAATAAAATGCAGACCATTTGAGATATTTCAAAAACTTTATTATCGGGTTGAAGTACAATCAAAACATTTATGAATGGAACTCGAGTTCGTTCATATAGCCACCGCGGGCACGTTTGCAGCGGTCGATTCGTTGGACCTAATTTTCGATGACTCGGCCACACAATTCGGCCGAAACGGCTGCTATTTCGCGTTCAATGCTGGCTCTGAGCTCTTCCAACGTTGTCGGCTTGTTGGCATAGACCAATTACTTGACGTAGCCCCAAAGAAAAAAGTCTAGAGGCGTTAAATCGCACGAACGAGGCGGCCAATCGACTGGTCCATTTCTTGAGATAACACGCTCATCAAACTTACTCTTCAATAAATCGATTGTAACGTGTGCTGTGTGGCTTGTGGCACCGTCCTGCTGAAACCACATGTTGTCCAAGTCCATATCTTCCAACTCGGGCCAAAAATAATCGGTAATCATGACGCGCTAACGATTACCATTCACAGTAACGTGACGATCATTATCGTCGACGAAAAAATATGGCCCTATGACGCCGCCGGCATGCAAACCGCACCAAACAGTTATTTTTTGTAGATGAAGTGGTGTTTCATGAAGCACATGTGGATTTTCACCCAACCAATAACGCATATTTTGCTTATTGACGAACCCATTGAGCAAAAAATGAGCTTCGTCACTGAAAATGATTTTGCGATGAAATTGATCATCTTGGCGCATCTTTTCCAGAGCCCAATCGGAGAACGTACGTTGCTTCAAATGGTCCATCGGCTTCAATTCTTGAGTCAGCTTGATCTCATATGGGTGTAAACCAAGATCCTTACGCAAAATTCGCCATAAAGTGGTCTGGGCGATGCCCAACTCTTGAGAACGCCGTGGAATTGACTGATTTGGATCATTTGCTACGGACGTTTCAACGGCAGCGATATTTTCGACACTTCGACCAACCCGTTGTCTCACTGGCACGGCAACATCACACAACGAATATGTAGACTCAAATTTTTGCACTAAACTTGTTACTGCCTGTCTACTAGGGCGAGAATTACGACCGAAAATCGGAGTTAACGCTCTTAAAGTAGCGGTCACCGACTCCGAATTTCTGTAGTAAATTTTTATAATTTGCAGACGTTGTTCGTTCGTGTACTTTACCATGATGAAAATGTTAAGTTTACTGAATAAATTGACAGTGACAGTTCGATGATTAGTGAAAGGGTGCGTTCACAAATTGAATTAAAAGTTGTCAAGTTCCTATTGGAAAATCCTTTATTAGTGAATTTTCTGCTAATGTGCTGGGTCAAACACTACTGCAGAGAACATATTAACAGTAAAAGACAGAAATAAAAGTATGATGTGCTAAAAACGGCTGAATTTATGCCAGATTTATTTTTAATGATCATGTGGTTTACCGCTAAACTTACTGAATAAATCTCTACGCGAAGAAATCGAAAATAGAATTAAAGCTGCAGTAAAAGACAAACAGCTGTGGTCTACGCGTTGACGAGACGACAGATCGTAAAAATACTTGTAAATATAATTGTACATGTACAGGAATCCCTTAAATTTCCATTTCTAATTTTATTAGCTACCAGAAGGTCAGAAAAATGTAGAAGTGAGGCGATTACGAGGATAATGCTGCATACGCTACAAAAACTACAACCAATCAAGTATTGATGTTCATGAGTGATGCTGCGGCGACAATGCGTCCTGTAGGTTGATTTCTTGAGGAAGAGTATCGGAGACTTTTATATGTGACGTGTAAAGTTCACGCTTTACATCTTGTGGCACAAACTATTGGAAAGTGTTTTCCAGATATGGATGCGTTAATAGGAAATACGCAGTGTTTCTTAAATCTCCTAAACGAATTTGAAAATTTCACAGACGTTGCCTCCATATTCCCGAACCATTCTTATGCATTGGGGAAAATGGTTAATAACGGCTTTTTATTATAATAATTATAAGTATTTTTCAACAAATTAAATATGTGATTCTAAAATTCAATTCTAACAAAGCTGCAGCTATTAAAGAAAGTCAGATAAGGTTTCAAGATACTTCCGTTGAGACAGATTTAAAAATTATTTACAACAATTATAAAGGATTGAAAAATTCTAATTTTAACCGCTTTATACAGAAATGTTTTAAAAAAATTTCTGTTCTTCGCGTGGAACCCGAACCCACGATCTCATTCCCTCCGATAACGAGCTCTAACCATTAGATTACGGAGAGGAGTTAATTAGAGCCCTTCCAATGTGCTATAAATTGCGTTATGGAAACAGTTATTAAATAAAACCCACGGTAGGTTATTAATTGCATATAATTAGTCCCGTGCTGAAAACAGAAATTTTTTCAAAAATTTCTGCATTACATATGCGACGTATAAAGCGGTTAAAATTTGAATTTTTCAGTTTAACATCGTAAAAATGCATAATTATATGCAATTAATAATCTATTGTAGGTTTCATTTGCTTAAAGCTTAAAATTTTATATGCTTCGTTTAGTTTTCAGAATACAACCATACTTTCGTTCAAAAGACGATATAATCTTTTGTATTTAATAATGATTTTTAAAAATAATAATTTTACCATTTTATTATGATAAATAAACATCAATTTAATTATCAAAGGCCGAACATCAAAGAATAAACAGATAAGGCAATTTCCATTCTTAACATGTTTAAATCAGTGCCGTAGTGATCAGTTGCACTCGATTTTTCTTGGTATTTGTTTCTGTACCAAGATTGCCGCTATTGTTAGGGCTTTAGCTTAAGTTCGTCTTTATTTCCTTTTCAATAATTAATTTTTCCTGCGTGTATTACAGTTAATAAAAATGTTCGTCGTTCATCGTGCCTTGTACGTTTATTAATATCTGTCTCTACTACAGTTACTAAAACTTTCAGTACCACCTTGTTTTAGGATTTCATTACAAGTTTAAGAGTTTTCTAATACGGACAGATTAGTTTCTAAGCTTAAATCTTCTACACCTGTCTTTACATCTACTTCCTGTTTTGACAAGATTATGGGGTATGTGGTTAGAAGCAATCCAGCAAAATACTTATTCAATGGATTTAATCACTGAAGGTTGATATATAACCCCTTGCCACATTAATTTTCGTATTTTGTATACGTATTTCGATAACTAAGTTGACATCATCGGCAGATAATTATACAGTGTCGCACCTGGAAAACTACGGTAAAAATACCAGTACGAAAACAAATTCCGCACGCGATCCATACCGCTGAAAGCCAAAACGTACACTGATTTACCCGTATTTTCACCGTAGTTTTCTACTTGCGAAACTGTTTAATTACCTGCTGATGATGACAACCTTCAGTGATTAAGTTAACAACCACAGGCTCCATCAAAATTACCTATTCAATGGATGACGACGCTACTAACATTTCAGATTGCAAAATGAACATTTAAAAGGTAGACTAAATTTTCTTAGTTACCATTTTACTTTTTTACTTTCAAAAATAAAATATTAGCTCAAAAGATGTAACAGTTAAATTGGAGACAACTATTGCTACTTTTAAAAATTTGCCTTAGGTATTTGGATTTATTCTTTGACGTAAAGTAGATGTTTCTAAAAGTAATCCCGGCTTGCACATTCATACTGTATCCATTTCACATTAGGTCTATTGAATATGACGCATATTATCTCTCGATGCTGGTAGTCAATTGGACGTCATTTATACGGACTTTTCCCGTGCGTTTGACTTAATTGATCATCGACTTCTGCTGTATAGACTGAGTTCCTTTGGTATCGGTGGATCGCTGTTGAAGCTGTTCCAATCGTATTTGAGCAATAGAATGAATTATGTTTATTACAATGGGTTTAAGTCTCGGTTCTTTCATTCTTCCTCCGGTGTTCCACAGGGGTCTAACCTTGGACCACTTTTGTTTAATATTTTTGTGAATGACTTGATTAGGTCTATCGACTGCCCGGTCTTGGCTTACGCCGATGATATTAAAATCTTTCATCGAATTGACTCGCTGTCCGACGTTGATTTGTTGCAGGCCAATGTCAGCAAAATCTATAACTGGTCCTTGTATAACCGCTTAAGTTTAAACATTGAGAAATGCTTTCTAGTGTCTTACTCTAGAAGGATTTCTAGAATAGAATCCTGTTACTCAATTGGCGGCGTTACGATTTCTCGTAAGTCCTCGATCAGAGATCTTGGGGTAATATTTGACGAGAAATTTACTTTCTCCGATCATGTTCTTGGTGTGACGGCTGCGGCTTCCAGATCTCTCGGTTTTATAATTCGAACATGCCGATACTTTCATAATATGGACACTTTGAAGACTCTTTTCTTTGCTCATGTTATTTCCAAACTGGAATATGCATCTATAGTCTGGTACCCCATCTACAAATCTCAAACTAGCCTCCTGGATCAGATACAGCGCAAATTTCTGAAATACCTCTCATTTAAATGTGATGGTCGATATCCTGCCCGTGGAGTGAATTACAACGAGTTGTTGGAGCGACATGATATCGTATCGCTGTCTGATAGGAGAAAAACTCTTAGCGCTTCATTTATGCAGAGTGTCGTTACTGGGAGTGTTGATACGCCGGATTTACTGTCGCGTGTTTATTTCATTGTTCCACGCCTGGGATCTAGGACAAATCAACTAATTTATGTCCCTACGGCAAGGACCAATATTTTGCTGAAGGCCCCTTTGGTTCATTCGGCGGTGAATTTCAACAATCTGCAGTACGATTTGCTGTGACCACTATTTGTATGGATATATTTTGTTTTAAGATACATATTTCATTTTCACAATGTAACTATGGTTTAATTTTTTTCTTGTATTTCTTTGTTACCCGTTTTGGAGTAATAATCTCTGTTGGGTAACTTAATAAATTATTATTATTATTATTATTATTATTATTATTATTATATTAAAAATACACCATTTTACAGCATCTTTATACCGCTCTAACGAGCTGTAATGTAGAACTACGTTTTCTTTACAGAAATTTTATACCGCTCTAACGAGCTGTGATGTAGAATACGTTTTCTGGTATTTTGGTGAATGTGAAATGCACTATAAATTTTTAGGGCACGTGTTACGTCCGAAAATACTACTTATTATGTTTTGTATTTGTTGTCCTGTAAAAGGAATCTTCAGTTGGACAAATAAAGTTATGTTATTGTTATTATTGTTTAAAAGTAAATTCCAGAATGAATACGTATTTTATCAAATAGTACAAAACAATTAAAAAAATATAATAGTAGTAGTAGTATGGTAATAATAAAATGAAGAAGAAGAATTTTCCGTGTTATATAAAGTAAGAAATAACTTAAACAATAAGGTTAAACACGAGGCGCGTTTGAAAATTAGAGGCCGATCGCGAATAAAAACCGCTTTGAAAAAATGATTAGTTCGCGCGTGAGTATTAGCGTTAATTTATGTGTTTTAAAAAGAGTGCGGTAATAATAAATACGGCCAGTTCGGAAATTAGATTTCTAAACACAAGAGGATATAATGCTGCTGAAATCCGCGAAGCGTTTGGACATGGTGGTTATTTAGAAAAACAAAGTAAATTTTTTCGAAATCATTAGTACTTTTTTCATTTTTTCAATTGTTTTCATTTTATGGTCGCCCATTAATTTTGAACCGCAACTTGTATTACTTTTTTTCTTCTAATTCGGAACTACTACCAAAGGTAGTACTACTACGAGGATAAATAGGGGACAAATAGTGAGAATGACACATATGTGGCGCTCTAATTGGTAAAACAAATGCACCGTAATTTAGGTTGCCTATTTATTTGTTTACATTCCGATATTTAAATAAATCGATTGATTAGTTTATTTTTGACAGCTGATTGAAAAAGAAGCGACACGTCGTTTTGTTAAAATATAAAAAGCAGAGTATCGTGCGGTGATTAAATACTTCGTAATTAAGGGTATGAAAGATACCGAAATAAAAAATGAGTTACAGGAAACATTAGGTGAATCTGGTCCATCATCCGCCACAATAAGTAGATGGGTAAATGAATTTAAACGTGATAGAACAAGCTGTGTTGATGAACCGCGCTCTGGAGCACTCATAATCGTGACTTCTAAGGAAATGATTATAAAAATCCATAATATTATTACGCAAAACATTTCAACAGAACGCGTACACCACATTTTAACGAAAGAATAGGACTTTTCCAAGCTTTCAGCAAGATGGATGCCGTAATTGCTTACGAGTGATCAAAAGTTCACTCGTTTGCGCATTTCCAATGAGTGTTTGGACCTTTATAAGCGGAATCCGGTTGATTTTTGTAGGCGATTTGTTACTTGCTATGAAACTTGGATACACTACAGTACACCCGAAACTAAACAACAGTCGAAACAATGGTTAGAACGTGGTTCTGCACCTCCAAAGAGAGCGAAAACCACTTTATCGGCAAACAAGGTGATGGCATCAATTTTTTGGTATTTAAAGGGCATTTTGCTCATTGATTACCTTCAGAAAGGTGCCACAATAAACGGACAATATTATGCAGAACTTGTACAAAAATTAAATGTTGAGATTAGTGCTAAATGGCCAGGAATGGCAAAGAAAAACATTCTGTTTCACCAAGACAACGCTCCCTCACATACCAGCACAGTTGCGATGTCCAAAATCCACGAGTTGCATTTCCAATTAGTACCGCGTGCGCCTTATTCGCCGGATCTAGCCCCTTCAGACTTCTACCTTTTTCCAAAGTTGAAAACGTCACTAGGTGGAAAGAAATTTTCGTCGAACGACGAGCTTATCATCTTCGTAAATGAGTATTTTGCAAGCCTTCCGGAATCGCATTTTAGAGATGGCATAAGGGTATTGGAGCACCGTTGGAATAAATGTATTACTCTTTTAGGAGAATATGTTGAAAAATAAAAATTATTTTGTATTTAAAAAATTCGTTTTTCTTTTCCATTCTCACTACTTGTCAAACTAGCCCCGTATACAACATGTTTATTATGTACTATAGAATGTTTCGAATATGTATTTAGTAAAAGAGTATTTTTGGTATTATTTGTAGCGAACATATAATAAAGTAATTTGAAAGACGAAAAATAAAATTAATCGTCAAACTTTTTAATTTTTATATCCAACCAATTTGAATGTGGTATATAAGTACAAAAACTTAGTTAAAATTATTAAAATACGGATCCCAGTTAAAATAAATTGTTGAATTTTGTTAATGAAGAAAATTAAATTAAACAGATGTCGATACCAAGAGGACGCAACAGTTACTGGAATTAAAACAAATTCCTAACTTTTACCTTAATGAAATAATGAAAAGTTATGAAATGTCCATTAAAAGGATATATTTACTAACTTTACTTCCTCTCGTTATTTAATTTGGCTTTATTATTAAATTTTCTTTTAATGAGTATTACTTTTCCAATTCTATTAACTACTAAACTTTGTTTTTATTTAAACTGTGTTGATACTTTACCTAAAAGTTACACCATTTAATCCTTAACGATGTTTCTTTTAATATCTGAACTTAGTTTCTTGGAGTTTTCAGTGCTAAATTTGTTATCGCTACAATACTTCTCTTACCCATAAAATTGTGTATGTAAAAATTAAATAGAAACAAGAAATTATTATTTGTTTTTGTTTTTTATTCAAAATTAGCTTCTCGATTCGAATACCTCTTCCATTTCACTTTGTGGAATTATCTCCAAGGCACGCGTCGAAGCTGTTTTTATAATCGAAATATCATCGAAATATTTTTTTGCAATAAATCTACGAACGATAAGTGAGTTGGGACTGGATGCATTACACCATTTTCATTCCGATGTTAGTGGTAATTGTTTATTCAGTTGGAAGAAATTCTTTCTCGATAAAACCCTTATTACGACTCCAGAATGTAATGAGCACTGCTTTAATTTTGGATGAAACTTTTCTCGCTTTTTAGCTTGTGATGAGCCTTTTACTTACATTCGATACTCTGTCGCTTTGTTTTAGGATGATATTAGAAACACCATTTTGCACCACCTGTAACAGTCGAACATACAACGTTCATTTCTCATTGATTTTTTTTCATTTCTTGTTTGGATTATTTTCGGCGACTGAAATAATCTTTCTGCAATGTGCATTTCCCTTTGATTTTTGTAAATGGTTTAAGTGTGTGCAACAAATCTAGCACAGGCTTTTGTTTCGCCCAAATTTTCCTGCAGAATAGTTCGAATAGTTTCTTTCTTGATATTTAAAAATTCTTCCATCATTCTCAAAAGTGACGTACCGCGATTATTTCCCACGAAATCACGAACTTCTTCAATGGTGTCCTAGATGAATTGATCTTCCGGTGTGGTTATCACCTTCACACGTATTTCTTCCATTCGAAAAATGTTTGTGTCACAGGAAAACATTTGATGTACTTAAACAAAACTCACCGTAAACTTGCTTCATTTGGTACGTTTTCAAGGCACTTTTACAAAGTTTATCGTTAAATTTAATTACAGTTCTTCGTTTCATTTTAATAATTCAATATGAAAGAAATTTTACTACTCTAGTGAACGGCAATTTCGTTACTTTAGCAAATATGCTGCCAGTATTTCAGCTTACGCACATATGACGCCATTGTAAATTAAAAGCTAACGCCAATCTTAAAAATTTTTTGACACATTGTCTATTGTAAAATTTAAAATAATAAAGTATAAGACAAGTCAAAACGATATATGTATACCTCATTTATTATATTACGGAAATTAATTTTTATTATTTAAAAACTCAAGTTTTAAATAGGTAAAATAAAAATACGAAATAAAAAACAATTGAAATGAAAATAATTTTTAAGTTAAATGATTAATAGATATAAAACAAGTTTACAAATATAAAAAAATGTAATAATTGTTTGGTATTAATATATTCATACACATTTAAATCATATTAAAAGTTTGTTTTAATGTGAAAATATTGGTAGAAACTGAAAAGAAACAAAAAAATTCTAAAAGCATAAAATACTACATACTCTATATTATAAAATATGTAGATAATCTTACGAAAACTATGATATGTTGTTGAAAACATATAACTTTTTAATAATGTTAACTATTAAATCAAATATTTCTATCCATAAGTTGCCCGTGTTAATTAAACAGCATAGAAGTCTAATAATATAAGACTCTATAGATTATGTGTTATGTTAACATTAGGCAAATTAATGTAAAATGACGAAAAAAATGAAGTTGACATAATTCTTACAGTGTCGAGATTACTCTCGTACTTTTGATCATTTCCATTTTTCGAAAAATATACGCGAGAGAGTCAATAAGTAAGTAATACGAGGTGTGGTAATTAAATAACGAGACTGGTGTGAGAAATGTTATTTATTTCAAATAAGCTTATATTTAATTTTTATCCCCGTCAACATACTATCCCTTATGTATACACCGCTGTATACGTGTTTTCCACTGTCAAAACAATGCTGTAGTTCATCAGTTGTCAGTCTTTTCAATAACTGCCTTTTTTGCTTTTACATGTTCAACAGACTGAAAGTGTGTTCCCTTTAATGCACTTTTCACTTTTGGGAACAGGTAGAAGTCACATGGTGCGAGATCTGGCAAATACGGAGGATGATCAAGCACAGCAAAACGCTTGTCCGCTAACTGCTTCACAGATAGGCCATTGTGAACTGGTGCGTTGTCCTGGTGCAAAATCTGCGAATCGTTCTTCCACAAATCTGGTCTTTTCTTCCTTACTCTTTCCCTCAGCTTGTTTAGGACTTCTTTGTAGTATTTCTGATTAATTATTATATATATTATTAATCCCAGTCAGTCATGATAACACCCTTGATATCGAAGGAAAGATCAGCATTGCCTTCAAATTCGACTTGCTTATTCGTGCTTTTGTGCCATTCAAAAACTCGCACACGTGAGAGAACATCATCACTAAACAGCTCCTTTAACATTTACAAACATTTGTTGCGATTTTTTTTAATTTTACTGCTCGATTTTTACGTCAACTATTATCACGGCACTGTAAACTAAAGCAGGCAGAGAGACGAAGCTACGGGTTGTTGCTTGGGAAGTATCAAGGCAATGACATTCCAATTACAGTCTCGCCCAATGCGGCTACGCGATGGAAAAAGGACAGTCTCCTTATTTAATTGCCATACCTCATAAAATAACTAACACATTTTTATTCAAACTAAACTACAAATATTGACACACATTGTTGCTATCTCAATTATGTACACTGCAGGCCATAAGTTTGGAATCAGTTCCAGTAAATTCATAAAAATTAAAATTTATCTATGTTACGTTCGTATTACTTTGATATAAGTACAAAGGATTATTCTTAAGTACATTATAAAGCTTTACATAAAAGATGTAGTTTTAAATGCATTAATAGTTGGAAAATAACTAGAGATTAAGGAAACTCTGCGTGCGGTATTATTTATTCGAGCAGGTAATATTTCTGCATAATGAACGATTACCTGGAATGGACAAATTTTATTGCAGACCCTTCCGCATAAACCTTTTGTAATTACATTTAGCTTTTATATTTATAAGTATTTATACATTTTGAAGTAATGCGAATATTTTAGTTGCTTCGTATCATTTAAAGTGTGTAGAATCAGTAAACATCGTTTGATTATGGCGAAGAGGAAGCAGATATTGCTAGAAAAACGTGTAGAAATTATTAGTCATCATAATCGGGGAGATTCTATACGGGATATCGCGAAAAGAATGAAGATATCGTACAAAGGTGTACAAAATACAATTAAAAGATACCAGTCTACTGGAGGGTATACGGACAGAAAACGATCAGGAAGACCAAAAATTACAACTCCTGCAGAAGATCAGACAATTATATTGACGTCGAAAAGAGATAGAAGATTAACGGCCTCGCAAATCCGCGGTGAGTTTAACAGGGAGCGTGAAACTCGGATCTCTTTAACCACAGTAAAAAGGCGGCTCAGAGCGGCTGGACTGATGGGACGTGTAGCAGTTCGCAAACCGCTTCTATGTCCGCAAAATAAAATAAAAAGGCTACAATGGGCTAAGTTACACAAAGATTGGACAATAGAACAGTGGGAAAAAGTACTATGGACCGACGAATCAAAGTACGAGGTCTTCGGTTCCAGACGTCGGATATTTGTAAGAAGAACTGCTACGGAAAAAATGTTACCGCAATGTGTGGTGCCCACGGTAAAACATGGTGGCGGTTCTGTAATGGTTTGGGGATGTTTTTCTTCGGCTGGTGTTGGAGATCTGGTGAAAATCGACGGAGTTTTGAAAAAGGAGGGTTACAGACAGATTCTCGAACACAACGCTGTGCCCTCTGGTCTGAGATTACTTGGAGAAAACTTTATATTCATGCAAGACAACGACCCAAAACATTCTTCTCATTTATGTAGAGGATATCTCCAACAACAGGAAGCTGACGGTGTTTTACAAAACATGGTTTGGCCGGCACAATCGCCAGACATCAATCCAATAGAGCTGTTGTGGGAAGAATTGGATAGAAAAGTGCGTGAAAAGTGTCCGACGTCCCAGACTCACATGTGGCAAGTTATACAAGATTCTTGGGCAAATATACCTAATGAAACGCTTACAAAATTAGTGTCTCGTTTACCGCGATTGTGTGCTGCCGTCATTAAAGCAAAAGGAGGGTATTTCGATGAAAAGTCCGTTTAGTTGATAATAAAAATAAGTGGATGTAAATAAATAAAATTTGCTTTTTCTCCTGCTTATTTTATATTAAAACGTTTTGGTATATTAATATTGTTTTATTTTTACAATGTTTGTTAAAGCCACTACAATATTTTCATTATATTCAGAAGTGATTCCTAACTTATGAAAGTGATTCCAAACTTATGGCCTGCAGTGTATATATCTCACATTCAATATTTTTATGGATAAACGTCAACTGTCAGGTAATAAAAAGAAATCGTGTATACTTAGAGCACCTCTAACCTGGTTAACACAAATGACAAAATACTAAGATCTTTTGCTATATAATTTCTGTTTCCAAATTACATTAAGAACAGACATTTGACTTACGTACATTATTAAATCAAATCTAAAGCCCTTTATATAAGGGGGGAGTGTATTACAATGACCTAAACTTGTTTAATAGGTAATTAAATAAATAAAACCAGTTTAGGATATAATGGAGTTTCATTTTATTTTATAATTTGTTTAAACCAAATCAAAAAACTGTTGTCAATAATTACACTAACATATTTTATTTTGTGCATTTCCATATAGTTTTAGAGTTAATAATCAATAACAAATTTGGAAAAACTTGTTTCGTAATTTCAATTTGTACTAATAAGTAAATTGAGAGAAAAAATAGAAATTACGAAACAAGTTTTTCAAAATTTCCTACAATAAAAAGCTGAAGAAGGAATATCTCAACTAGAGGAATAATTGGCACAAAATTCAAAACAGCAGTTTAAATTCTATAAAAACATTTAAGCTGCAAAATTTTAAAATATCTTTGAAGTTATAATGTATGGCTGCAAGAAAAGGTTACTCTTAATTTTTATCTCGTACTATAACTGTTTTACAATATACGTGACATAATACTTTGTTTTTTTTTGGAAATCAAACTATAACTATATATAACTATATATAACTATAAAATCAAACTCATCGTTTTATGCTTATGCTACAATTGCTTCGAGCTAAGTGTCTAAACTGTCCGACGTTTGAGTAAATAAAAACAACTATTTAGCATAATATTGAACATCTGTTTAGTACAATTACATAGTAGAAACTTCAAATCAAATTAAAATTGTTCGTAATAGTTACTTTATACGTATTTAAATATTTACTTTCTAATTTTGTAATAAAGGGTTTTCCAATAAGGACTTGACAACTTTTTTTCAAAATAAAATGCAGACCATTTGAGATATTTCAAAAACTTTATTATCGGGTTGAAGTACAATCAAAACATTTATGAATGGAACTCGACTTCGTTCATATGGCCACCGCGGGCACGTTTGCAGCGGTCGTTTCGTTGGACCCAATTTTCGATGACTCGGCCACACAATTCGGCCGAAACGGCTGCTATTTCGCGTTCAATGTTGGCTCTGAGCTCTTCCAGCGTTGTCGGCTTGCTGGCATAGACCAATGACTTGACGTAGCTCCAAAGAAAAAAGTCTAGAGGCGTTAAATCGCACGAACGAGGCGGCCAATCGACTGGTCCATTTCTTGAGATAACGCGCTCATCAAACTTACCTAAATAGATTGTAACGTGTGCTGTGTGACTTGTGGCACCATCCTGCTGAAACCACATGTTGTTCAAGTCCATATCTTCCAATTCGGGCCAAAAATAATCAGTAATCATGGCGCAATAACGATTACCATTCACAGTAACTGTGACGATCATTATCGTCGACGAAAAAATATGGCCCTATGACGCCGCCGGCATGCAAACCGCACCAAACAGTTCTTTTTTGTAGATGAAGTGGTGTTTCATGAAGCACATGTGGATTTTCACCCGACCAATAACACATATTTTGCTTATTGACGAACCCATTGAGTCAAAAATGAGCTTCGTCAGTGAAAATAATTTTGCAATGAAATTGATTATCTTGGCGCATCTTTTCCAGAGCCCAATCGGAGAACGTATGTCGCTTCAAATGGTTCATCGGCTTCAATTCTTGAGTCAGCTTGATCTTGTATGGGTGTAAACCAAGATCCTTACGCAAAATTCGCCATAAAGTGGTCTGGGCGATGCCCAACTCTTGAGAACGCCGTAGAATTGACTGATTTGGATCATTTGCTACGGACGTTTCAACGGCAGCGATATTTTCGACATTTCGACCAACCCCTTGTCTCACTGGCACGGCAACATCACACAACGAATATGTAGACTCAAATTTTTGCACTAAACTTGTTATTGCCTGTCTACTAGGGCGAGAATTACGACCGAAAATCGGAGTTAACGCTCTTAAAGTAGCGGTCACCGACTCCGAATTTCTGTAGTAAATTTTTATAATTTGCAGACGTTGTTCGTTCGTGTACTTTACCATGATGAAAATGTTAAGTTTACTGAATAAATTGACAGTGACAGTTCGATGATTAGTGAAAGGGTACGTTCCCAAATTGAATTAAAAGTTGTCAAGTCCCTATTGGAAAACCCTTTACATACAAAAATACACAGGTCTTTTGCAAAATAATTATAGTAATGAGTTTCAAGTAGACTATAATCTTATTCTCCAATATAGCTAGCTTGAAAAAGACCACTATTGCTACATTTTTATTAAATCTATAAAACGAGTTACGAATTAGCTTAAAATATTTTACTAACAAACAATACGGAAAATCAGATTTCGATGAAAATTTAAAGATTAAAAGAGCCTTCATATAAGACCAACACATAATTACACTTTTTTGCCAGACATTTCCGTATACGAGTGCTTTTTTTCGCCATTATTTATAATGCTAAACGAATCTATAAATATGTTTGGACTTTGAGTTGCGCAATTATTGTTTAGACCTGTAGATGTGTATATTTCTTCCTCGACCTTTGGAAAAGTCACTTCGAAACGTGATTAACAGTTTTTTTCCAAATATTGAACCAAGCAGTGTTCTCTTGATACACTCGAAGTAGGCATTGTATTTCCGAACCTCTGGAATTGGTGCATTTTAAATATACAAAAAAGGAAAAACACTAATATAGCAGAAAAAGTTCTAATAAAATTTTTCCACGATCTAAATTTAAACACAGCTTGTACGTGTTTGGTTTTAGATTTTGAAAAAATTCTATTAGAACTTTTTCTGATACATTGTTTCTCTTGAACTACGATATAATCTTCCATCAGACAAATAATTTTATTAAGCCGGAATCGGTTTTTCTCTCCAAGATTTTTTGATGATTTTCAAATACTCGTAGTATAAGAGCGGATATATGGATGAAAACCCGAATTCTTTTAAAAATCCTGTAAATGTTTGCTTTGCATGCTTATGAAATAAATAATAAATCCGCTATTGTTCGCTATGCAAGCGGTTTCAGCACTTTTATATTGACTACCGTTCACAATTATAATATAAATATTATCACGTTACAGTATGTAGTGTCTAATATTTCACAAGCATTATACTTTTTTAAATTCTGTTCAACTGTTTTCCGAAAAGTTATTATTGTTATAAACATGTTAGTTATATTGATACTACTTTATAGAATTACATTGAATGTAAAATATGTAATAAATAAATAGAAAAGTATAATGTTTCTTCGTTCTCCTGTATATCAAATTTTTCCTACTACGCACATTTCGTTAGTATCTAGGCAAGATTACTTACTTTCAATGTTGAACTATCATGCGTAGATTTCAGTCACTTCCTCACCCTAACGTCGAAAAACTTTTCACTCAACCCACATATCTATGGATTTAGCTGCTTGAACTGTACGCGGCTAATACTGAGGTGCTACTGTACATTACAAAACCAAACGGTAAATCAATACAGGTTTTGTGAAGTTTTATATCTTAGGAGTATTATTATTACATTTATTATTGACATCTTTGTGATGTTTTTTTATCTTAGGAGTATTATTATTATCATTATTATTGATATCTTTGTACTTAAATGAAATTAGGCTCTCGCTTATTGTGTATTTAAATCATGCGAATTTTTGAAAGGCTGTATACCACGAAATCGGGGTATGTATTATTTTTATATGAAAATACTTTTTCAAACCTTAAAAGTTTAATCGAAATCTGAATTTCCGGGTTACCTGCGTTTACTTGTAAGAAAGATTTAAGTGTTTTGGTTTCCTTATCTTTTCGGCATGCATGTATATTTTTTTCTTTTTGCAAGTGTGTGTGTGTATGAGTGGGAGGACCTTTTAATAACTTGCTTATATATGTACATACGTATTATGCATATTTCTGATTATCTGTTTCGAGCTGTTTTGTATCAAATTCGAGTAGTTATTTTGAAATAAATAACGAACGAACGTTTGACGCTAATACACAAATAATATATTTAATTAAAATAGTACGGCTAAATAACTTACAAACCGAAATAGTACAGTAAAATTAAATTTGCAACAGTTTATTTGTAGAGATTATTAGAAGCAAGAAAAAAAGTTGGCACGCCTATAGTTCCGAAAAATATGTATTACGATTTTTCTGATGAAACAAGGAATTTACTTTTCATCTGCTCAAAGAAACCTAAATTAATTCTGTTAGTTGGCGGAATATAACTATGATGAAATACAAACATGAACACAGTACTGATCGTAAGTTTGAACCCATCCAAATGTCCTTGAATGACCCTAGTAAATGAAAAGTGTATAATTTTATCGAAAAATTATTTAAAAATACTTAATAAACATCATTCTAAACCAAAAATATAATAAAATCATATAAATTATGGTTTCATCAAAGTAGGTTTATGATTTGAATACTTATTTACTATATAAATATAAATATATTTATATTTACTATTGTCAATTACGAGGATGATTCAAATTTGACCTGCATTTTATTTTTTTCTAGTCGTTACAAACTACAAATTAATATTACATATACATCATTTTTCTAAGTAACAACCCCTCTCTAGGTTTCGGATGACGACGTAGCCAATTTTGCACCGTATCCTTCGCTTCCTCGTTAGAGACAAATCACATGCCTCTCAAAAACTTTTTGAGTGGCCCAAAGAGATGGTAGTTGGTTACGGCCAAATCCAGACTATATGGGGGGGGGGCAGTACTTCTCAGTCCAATTTGGAGAATGTATTGTCCGCTACATGGGCTACATGTGGACAAGCGTTATCGTGTAAGGGAATAACGACTTGCTTAAGAGGTCACGTTTTTTTTATTGTTT
This sequence comes from Dermolepida albohirtum, assembly GCA_031893035.1. Lineage (NCBI taxonomy): Eukaryota > Metazoa > Arthropoda > Insecta > Coleoptera > Scarabaeidae > Dermolepida > Dermolepida albohirtum. The sequence goes on along the minus strand of JAVIWB010004609.1, from coordinate 256,108 downwards.
TGTATGGCCAACATAACTTCCAAGCCCTGTAAAAAGCTGAATTAAATCGTTCTTTTCTTCAAGAAAATTGACGTAAATTGGCCCAATAGCGTCTCAGGATACAGTCTCCACCACTTTGCCTACCAATGGTTGTTTCTGTATTTTTTTGGGTGAAGTGACGCTATTCTATGCTAAGATTCTTGCTGTCTGGAGTAATATGATGGATGCAACCAGATGTCATTAGTTGTTATCATACGTTACAAGTCATGGCCTGCATACACATAGCGAAGTCGGAGTTCCCTGCAAACCTGAAGTCGTTTCTGCTCTTGTTCCGCGGAAAATTGTTTTGGAACACACCTTGCGCTAATTTTATTAAATGTAGCTTGTCGTAGACAATAATGTGAACACTACCAACATTAGTGCTCACAATCCTAGCAATTTCGTTCATAGATATTCACCTATTGCTCCGGATCAGCTGGTTACCTATTTGACTGTTCCGAAGATTCACAGCAGACATTGGACGGGCAACAAGTTCGATACGCGTTCACGACAAGGATTTACGCTACTCAAAAACTGTTCTGGGTGAAAAACACTCTTTTCCAAACTGTTTATGAAGTCTTTGATGAATATAAATTGCTGTTAATACAACTAACGGTATTGACACAATCAAGTTACAGTTGTTTATGGTGTTAGTTAGCTAGCATGCCTACTTTGATGAAAATCAAACTACAGCATATCTTTTCAATTGTGTTCAGAAAAAATAAAATGCAGGTCAATTTGAATTGCTCTCGTACATGCAGCAAAGGAGACCGGGTAACAAACCAGATATAAGAATGAAATAACACATTATGTTACTGGCTATTGTATTATTGTTAGTTGTGTGAAGATGATTAATGATATGTGCATGTGGCAACTACAAGCTCGCAAATTAGTAATATTCAAATGTGTTTATATTTTAGTATTTAGTTGTTTCTATTGGTACCACAACGGATTTGTTATTATATAATAATGTATATATATATATATATACATATATATATACATATATATATATATACATATATATATATATATATACATATATATTAGAGTGCAGTGCATGCATATATTGCTGTTATATTTTTGAAATCATTTATTGCAGTCACTTCATTATTTTATGTTGAATTTTAGCACTCATGAAGGAAGTTAAAGAAACGTCAGGTTGGGGTACATATAACATGTTACAACCTTGGCTAGATAACCAATACGAAATTTTATAAAATATGTCAAACCATCATCTTTTAAGCCTGTACTTCAATTACCTAATAACCGTTTATCTCATGTAGATATTGATATAATTAAAAAAGAAAGAGAAATTTGCGTAATGTTATCCTTGCCGCCTCATTATTCTCACAGATATTAATGTTTAGATGTGCACCTTTAAAACTTATTGTGGTAATCAATAAAATGTGTAGTTGCACAACAAAACTGGAAAGACATCTCCCATCCATCATTAAAATATCCTTATCACTAAGTTTGAATCCGACCATCGTTATTAATGAATTTAGAAAAACCGGAGTTCCATTTAATAGAGATATTCTGCAGGAGAAAGATTTCATGACTTCTGTAACTGATAGTTCATTACACGAGAATGGCTACAATTGTAATATGTTGTCGGCATTAATGGCTCTAATTTTGACAAAACTGATAAGCAACTTTCGTCTGAAGCAAAGAACAGTCGGAAATTCCAAGCCCCTCACAACAAAACACTGAATGTTCGCCAGAAGTTGTCAACCCTTTATTGAAACCTGCGCCAAGAAAAGTCACGAGATGACCTGGACAATAACCTATTCGGTGTATCGGTTAAATTTTGAAAACTTGACGCTAGACAAAATCTAAAACGAAAAAATAAATCAAAGAAAAACATGAAAAAGAATGTTTATAAAATAATCCCCCCGGTGGAGATGAAAATAACTTTTGTCTAATTTCTTGTGAAATTAATATGCAAATTATGCATCTGATAATGACTGAAAATATTTTATTTTTCACTTATGCTTTAAATTTAGATTTTTTAAAAAAAATTTGGCCTAAGGTTAAAAGTAACATCTAAACTATAAAAAGTTTAAATATTAACAAAAAGGCAAATTAAGAACATATACAGTTCTTCAACTATTATAAATTTTACCTTCAATTTACACCCATAGTACCTAAATTTATTAATAACTTATAAGAAATAGGAGTGCATCGTTTCAAGCTTTACAACGAGCTTCGGTCTCTCTCCCTACTTTTTCTATATAACTGATATGTATTTATCAATATATATTTTCAATATTTAGCTTGTTGGAAAATGAATTCTTCACCAATTAAATAATACCTGTGTGCAGAATATATATTTCATTATTTGAAAGTAATTATCAATAAAAAAGTACACAATGCGTCCTCAAATCATGACATTTACAATTTTATATATCATCAGTGGACGAGTAAGTCAAATTTTTAACACGTCTGACTACAATGTATTTAAGTAACAAATCTTTTTCTTGTATCTTCAGCGCTTAAATAAGGTTTTTCAGTGCCATACATTCTCAAACCAAACGGTGTTTTACTCTACAAACAACTAGAATTCCTTTTATATTACAGATTTATTTCAACAGTTTTTTGCTTTGATATGTTATTTGATTTATTGAATACATCGTTTGAATATACTAGTTTTTTATTCCAACACTTGCCTCACCAGAACATCTATGATATTTTAGTTATGGGTTTCTAATATTTTCTTATTTATCTCTCATACAATATGTTCATTAATCTTTAATTGATTGATAAATTTCTCAGTTCACAATCTTCTACATATATAGGAATTCTTGGTCTTATTTCCATGTTCAACACCTTTAAAGGACAAAATAAACTCAACAGATATTTCACTAAATCCTACAAAAATGTTAACACTGCGATTAGTGAACACTAACTATGCGGTAGTTATGTCGTCGTTATTAATTTAATACACATTTAATCCCTTTCAGTATGTTTCTCCAAGTATAGGAGATTTTATCGCCTTAGCAAGATTTATAGTATTTTATTTAGTGTAATTCGACTACTATAATTTTCATTACGTATATTTTGTATTAGAAATATATTTCTCTGTAAAATGCATGAATTTACAATAAATATTAGTGTATTTCAATGGCTATATTTAAATAATCGTTAATTTTTAAAAATTGGTTTTATAGTAACAATTGCTCAAACTTATGACGGATGTCATAAGTTTACAATAATAAGTCATAAGTTTACAACTGTTGTGTAATTAAATAATTAATGTCAACATAACTTGATTATTTGAGTTGATCTATTTTCTAAAATTGAAGTACATATTTACACAATATATACCAGGTATACCGGAAAGTCATTACCGTTTTTTTCGTAAAAAAAACTATATAATTTTCAAGAAAATGAAAAAATTTATTTACTCAAAGTATTGGCCATTTGATTCTACACATCTTGTCCATCTTTGTTTAGGCAATTTACGGATGCCATCCCAAAAAGCTTTTTGTCTTTTGAGCAAAACCATTCATCGAGCCATTTTCTAACTTCTTCGAAATTGGCGAAGTGCTATTCTGTAAACGCGTGTTCCATCTATGCGATGATAGTCGGACGGGGCAAGATTTGGAGAGTACGGTGAATGCGATATTATGTCCTATCTAAGTGTTTTCAACGCTTCTTTGACCGGTTTTGCTGTATGAGACGGCGCATTATCGTGCTGTAAAATCACTTTATCATGTCTTTGTACCCATTCTGGACGTTCTTCTATCAATGCATGGTTCAAATTGATAATTTATTGTCGGTAGCGATCAGTATTAACTGCCTCACTAGGTTTCAATAGTTCGTAATACACCACGCCACTCTGGTCCCACCAAACATAGAGCATCGTTTTGCGACCAAGACGGTTTGGCTTTGGAATCGATGGGTCGGCTTCGCCAGGTGATAACCATGACTTTTTGCGCTTAGGGTTTGGAAAATAAGTCCATTTTTCATCACTCGTCACTATTCGACGCAGAAATGACTTCCGATCGTACCTTTGAAGCAGCATTTCACAGACGATTTTTCAATTTTCCATTTGCCTGTCATTCAATTGATGTGATACCCATTTTCCCATCTTTTGAATTTTCCCTATTGCTCGTAATCGGTCGCTCTTCGTTTTTTGGGCCACATTTAATGCTTCTGCCAATTGTTTTTGAGTTTGAGTTAGGTCTTCATCCAATAACTCCTTCAGTTTCGCATCTTCAGAACATTTCTTGTCTTGCACATCGAAATCACCACTTTTTAATTGTCGAAACCACGCCTCACAATTTTTTATGGTAGGCGCATGCTCACCGTAAGTTTCTACCAGCAAACGATGACTTTCAGCTGCTTTTTTCTTTTTATTATATAAGAAAAGTGCCGCAAATATATTTTTTCAGGCACGAAACTCGACATTTTCAAAGCGGTATAAATCTATGACAGTGTTACTTTCGCAAATTACAACATGCATGGCTTTGAAACTTGATATCAGTAGGATAAAATGACATATGTGTCAAATCATAACATTGCATACTTAAGCCTAGTGACATCTGTTAAAAAAACCGGTGATGACTTTCCGGTACACCTGATACTGCACTTTTGTTGTAGTGTAATAAATAGAAAATATAATATTTGCAACATTTTGGAATTTTCTGTAACATATACAGATTTAAGTACGCAAACATATGATATCTATATGGTTTAAAAAAATTTCATATTTACTTTATTTTTCTATCATTAATTACCGTGTCGCTTCAAACACTTGATATCATGAAAGAAGCTTTTTCTATCCTTCTGCATAAAATTCCGTTGTTTGGGGTTTTAGCCAGTTTTGCACTGATATGGAAAAGAAACTCGTCTCACTCGTGGTTAAAGAACGTACAGATACCATTCTGTGATCTTTTTTAAGCATCAGTGAGCATTTTCGGCACTTATTGTACACATAGTTTCTAATAGTTTCAGTTTCGGTCACGATCCACAGCAACGTTGTTCTAGAAACTTCTGGAAATTCAAGAAAAAGTCTGTTTATTCTAAAGCGATGATTTTCTTTCACTTTTTCTTTCGTACCCTCAGTCTGAACCCTAGGTCTGCGACTCCTCTACTCATCGTGAACATTTGAACAATCGTTCTGAAACTCACGGCACGATTGCCTCACTTTACCTTCACTTGCTAAGGCAGACCCATGTGTTTCACAAAATTGACTGTAAATTTCAGCAGCATATGTTCATTGCGATTAATCAGTGATCGAATTTCACAACTGGTAGGATTTGTTATTACTGCACTCATTTTAACATACTGTCCTGTGAAGACAGTCGCCTGGCAGCAGTATGACCGCATTGACGGCAATATGGAGGTAACATTCCGAATCATTTTTTATACGTGATCGGTCCTTAATTTTGAATCACGCTTAGATATGTCATATACATACGATTTTAAACCTGTATATAATGTTTGAGAAAATTTTACAAATTATATGTTTTTTATTTATTACACTACTGTAAAAGAACAAAATACATACATACATAGACTAGAGTATCGATTTAGGTCGGAATTGCGTTACAAGTGCAATGCATATCAAAACAACGCAAATTAAATCATTCGACTATAAAACACCATGTACATTTATGAAATGTGTGTCATAATCATCATGAACACTAGAGTATGCTAATACTAACAAGCCATATTACACTGAAAAGAACAAAATTATTATCACATTCATACATATAGATAGAAAAAAAAAGTCTGTTGCTTTGCATTCAATTTGCGCATTGCGTAAAGATCTTTATAACATTAAACATTAGCATTTCTGGCGACAGTATTATTAACACTCTAATAGTCTGATCATCTAGAATCGGTATACGTAATAAAGTGGTCATTACAATAACGAATCGAAAAAATCATTCGTTAAGAGTTATTGAATACATTAATCGTAGTATTCGCTTCATTATTCTGGTATTAGTCCTACATTCACTATGATTATACATTAATTTTGGTGTGTTTAACAGTTTCTAGATGCTTCAAAAAATTTAAGGCTTAAGTTGACAGACATAAATACAATTATTGTATATAAGAACATTTATAAAACTGTGTATTAAACTAAGTCATATGTAGTAATTTAACAAACATTAGCAAAGATTTTTTTTGTAGATATTACCTACTTATACGCTGGTTGAATTTGATGGAGCCTGTGGTTGATTGACATGATCAATAAGGTTGATATATAACCCCTTTCCTGGTAAAACACCAGGTGCGACACTTTGAAATTATCTGCTGATGATAACAACTTGGTTGTCGAAATGCGTATACAGAATTTACAAAAGTTAATGTGGAAAGGGGTTATATATCAACCTTATTGATCAAATACTTATACGCTGATTTACCAACAAATGCAATGAGAACATATTAGAAGAGATAATGTACAGAGTGTTTCAAAAAGAATATACGTGTTTCGAATGCACATATTTATTAAACTTTAAGACATACGAATATGTAACTTTACACACATATTTACGAACCTCTTAAGTTCAGATTACAGATGTTCAATATGTCCTCCATCAGCGACACGAACAATATCACATCAATACTCAAATGCCTCCCATACTCGAGCAAGCATGTCCTTAGTCGCTGATGTTATGGCAGTACGGACCCGATTCTTCAACTCTTCCAGGTTCTGTGGGAGTGGTGGTACATAAGCGTTGTCTTTAACGAAACCCCACAGGAAGAAGTCATAGGGGGTCAAATCCGGTAATCGTGTAGCCCAGCTGAGACACATGCTAATTCGCCAGCTCCTTGACGACCAATCCAACGGTTCGGTAGAGTTTCATTCAAATAGTCACGCACTTGGTGACTTCAGTGAGAGGGTTGGGTTGTTGTTGTCTTGTTGAAAAATGAATTTGTCTTCGTGCAGCCTCGGAAACAACCAGTTTTGTAACATAGCGAGATACTGCTGACCGTTAACCGTGTTTCCATTAAAGAAGAATGGGCCATAAACAAATGATCCAGATATCGCACAAAACACATTGCCTTTAGGCGAATCTCGTACATGGCTGCATGTGGGTTCTGTAGACACCAAATTCGAACATTGTATTTGTTTACCAGACTACTAACATGGAAAGTCGCTTCGTCACTGAACACGATGCGTTGTGCGAAAGTGTTATTATTGTCAATAGCATCATGAATCTCGTTACAAAATGCCACACGTTTCCGTTTGTCATCAGGACGCAGAGCTTGTAACATTCGGAGGATCAATTTGGTAGCTCAACCTGAAACGCCTTTGCACTGTAATCACGGAATTGCACTCCGCAAACTCGAGAACACAAAATGATTTCTGCTGCGAAGTAGCCATTTTAAACATATGACGGTTACCAAGAAAAACAGAAGACAACTGATATCTAGTGGCTATTAAATAAACTAGACTATGTATTCGTTTTTCCAATAGCCGAGGCGCAGCGATCGATAGTTTGTACAAAATAATACTTTGTAATACGTATATTCTTTTTGAAACACGCTGTATATCTACAGAAGAGAAATGCGATTTCCATTTGCTTTGCTCGTCCCTTAGGATCCTCACTTCGTTCTTCACTGGGCTCGTGCGATAAGACTTGTGTTATGGCGGTTTTTAATTTACCAGGTGGCGCGAAGGTCCTTTCCCTAACGGTAGAAATCCTAATTTTTGCAAATAGTCATCATAGCGATTGTGACATTTGTGAAGTAAATAGAAGCAGAATATACGTAGACAAACCAAGAATCGCTATACTCATCATAAACATGGAATAATTGTATCAATATTTTTGACAATCGATCGGTCAGTGGTTTTGACTCAAAGTGAACATATTCATTGATTCTCTGGTCATGGCATCAACCGGGCAAACACTGCCTGTGGCGTTTAGCCGTTAGTTTCGAGACTGCTAGCTCAATATAGAATAGTAACAAACGGAGCAGCCGTTCAACCGAGAATATTGCTGCTGTAGCTGCAGATGCCCAAGAAGACTCTCAAACAAAGCTGAAAACGGGCTACGAAATTGAGTATCAGTAGACGGTTTTCATAGAGAATTTGACTGAAAGACTTGAAGATGTTCCTGTATAAAGCGCAAACAATGTACCATCTATTACCTACAAATCGCCAATGGCCTGTAAATTACAACGAAGCTCTCTTCGACACCAATTTTCCAATAAAAATCATTAACAACGAGACGCATTTCCACTTACGCGAATACGTGAATAAGCAAAATTATCGCAACACTTCTGGGACACTGAAACTCGCATGTAAAGAATGAAGAGTCATTGCATCCTCTTAAAATCTGGTGCAACGTTTATAGAAGAAATGGGTTTGGCCCAATTTTTTTTGAGGACGGTATTAGCAACATTTTACTGTAACTGATGGGCGCAAAAATGGTGAACGACTTATTGCTACCACATATGACAAATAAGATTTGGAGAACATGCGGTTCAAGCAGGACGGTCCAACGGCACAAACAGTACGAGCAACAGTGGATATTTTAAGTAAAGCGTATCCTGACCGCTTAATCTCTCATTTTGATCATTTGCACTTGTCCGCAAGACCGCCCGTTTTAACCGTTTCAGGTTTCCTTCTTTGAAGTTAAATAAAGCACAGACCTTGGTAGTCGTAAATGAAAACATCGGACAAGAAATGGGGAATTTATCACCAGAAATATTGAGGCGAAACCAGAAAAGTGCTGAGAAATAAGCCTGTGAATATGTATCATTTCTGAAGGCGGCCACGGCGACCGATATTATCTTCCTGTCTAAATAAACATAATCAAATTATGGCTACTATCTATCAACAAACAGAACCAATTCTTTTTATTTACAAACACAGTTACTGTCTTAGGAATCGTGTAAGTACTTTAATTGGTAAGTTTTATCCGACTTTTTTAGTATAAATCAAACAAAGTGACAAATATGTATAGATGCATATTTGAAAGATAGAGAATATATATCTATGTTGAAATGTAAGGATGCTAGCTTTGATATGTACTGCTATCCTTACAAAAATTTTAATGTAGCCGACAATATATTACTCAAAACATATTACACATGAGAAAAGCTAATTTAACTTCATATAGAACAAAATAAAAAATTTATAGTGCAATTACAGTTTCTCAATATCGCCCTTCTATCACATAATTAAAGTTATCAACTTCTCTAATGTACTCCGCAACTTGAGTCATTGATATGTACAATCCTGTTCTAACTTACGCAGAGAAAAGTTTGTAATAAATTATCAAGATTGACAACTTTCTAAACAATATTAAACTTGGAGATTGGAGGTATGCTCTGAAAAGTACATGACTTAAAACGACCGACAGTGATAGATAGCTTCCCTTAGTGGATATATAGTGGGTAACGATAAAATCAATACAACCCCTATAAAAGTTGCACTGTGATATTTTGTGCAAGTTTAAAAATAATGTTATAAAGACAAGAGCTTACGATTTACACTATAATTACTCAACTCAATAAATTATGGTCATCAAATTTTTATGTAAAGGGTGTTTCAAATTGCGCGGTTTTTTTAAGAGTAAATAAAATATAGATGGCGCACTGAATCTGTCTGGGTATGTGGGCATTTAAAAAGTGTGATGTATGACATTTATATAAATGGCTTCGTACACGGCACAATAACTCGTTTAAATTGTTGAATTATTTTATGAAAATCAGCGCTCTGTGAAAAGCTTTTAGAAAATTACGTGAATTTTATGGTTTACGTAATCGTCCATCTGAAAGCACTATTGGTCGAATTATTAAAAAATTTCAAGAGACCGGTTCCGTGGAAGATCAAAAAAGTGAAAAATACAGTCGTAGTGGTCGTTCACAAGAAAATATTAATTTGGTTCGTGAAAGTGTTGCTGAAGATCCTGAAATGTCCATTAGACGACGTTCACAACAACTTGGACTTAGTGGATCAACAACATGGCGTATTTTACACAAGGATTTAGTTTCGAAGGCATATAAGGTTCAAATACCACAGGAATTGAAGCCATTAGATCATTTGAAACGTCGTTCATTTGTCAATTTCATCAATGAACCAGCTGATTTTTCTCAAAAAATAATGTTTTCCGATGAGGCACATCTTGAACTTGGTAGCTATGTTAATAAACAAAATTGTCGTATCTGGGGTGAGGAGAATCCACGAATTATTCATGAGAAACCTATGCATCCTAACCGAGTTACTGTTTGGTGTGCATTATGGTCATATGTTGTAATTGAACCTTACTTCTTTGAAAATGCTGCAGGTGAAGTTGTACCTGTCAGTGGTGATCGATATCGTCGGATAACCGAATTTTTGTGTCCCGAATTAATGAATATTGATCTAGAGGATGTGTGGTTTCGACAGGATGGCGCTACACCTCACTTTGCACACGAATCAATTGATTTATTGAGAGAAAACTTTCCTGGACGTGTAATCTCAAGAAACGGTGATGTTAATTGGCCACCAAGATCATGTGATTTGACATTGTTAGACTATTTTCTTTGGGGTTATGTGAAAAGTCAGGTTTATAAAAGCAATCCACAATCAATTCCTGCTTTGAAAGATGAAATTATTCGTGTCATTGGTGAGACAGAGCCTCAATTATGTCAAAATGTCATTGAAAATTTTAACAAAAGAGTGGACGTGTGTGGAGCTGCAAGAGGAGGCCATTTGGCAGATATTATTTTTCGCATATAAATGTCATAACTGATACTTCAATTACCAATAAACAGTTTTTGAAAGTGAATGCAAATTATGTGTTTTATTTATTCTTACAAAAAACCGCGCAATTTGAAGCACCCTTATTTATAAAATACCAGAACACGAAATAAATATGTGGATGTCTTTACTATATATCTACGAGGATAGAGAGCCTAGAAAATAACAAGTGCATTATCCCAAAGAAAAAGCATTCGTTTCTTCTTTAAGTGGTACTTTTTACGCTATATTATCATGAAATTTATCTAAAAAGGAATGTATAGTATTCACCTGTTATCATTTTACCTTCTTAAAGATAATGAAAGAAAACAGTAACCATAATCTCTCCAGGCGAGTGTAATCTCTTTACCTTCTTCGATACACTAGTCTCAGTCCATTGCTTCAATTGTTGCTTCATTTCGGGTGTATAATGGTGTATCAAAATCTCATCAACCGTTATTATTTGATGGCAAATATTTTGGATTATATCTTAACTTTGCTAAATTGAAAGTTGAAATGTATTCGCGTTTGGAGTCCACAGTTAACAAATGCGACACCTAACTTGCACAAAACTTTTTAATATCCACTTCATTATGCAAAAGCGAATCCACTGATCCGTATGAAATCTGTAGAGCATCTGCTACTTCGCGTAGTTTTATTCGATGGTCATCTAGTACCATATCATGTACTTTATTAATCATTTCTGGAAGACACATATCTTTTTGGAATCACTGCGTTTTTCTTCAAATATACTGGTCTGTTATTTTTATGAATTTTTAGTTTTTTCCAGCTCAGGCGATGTATGGTCTCGTGAATATTGAACTCGCTCATTCTTATTATATATTAGCAGAATTATTAGGCATAAAAAATTTTATAATGGCGATTTTTTGGTTTATCGCAGTCTCTCGCTTTCAAATTTCCATTTGTTTCTATCAAAACAATCTTCATCTGTCAGTTCGCTTGTCTCTATTGTTTCGTCAATGTCCATTCTCCAGAAACGTCTTGATCTTCCTCTTCCTCTTCTTTATGTTGGTCAATTTCATTACCATATTCTTATTGACAACTTTACTTCGAATATTCATTTTAGCTGTCCATACCATGTTCGTGGTTTGGCTTCTATTAGATACATCTATTTATTTCCATTTTTCTTCGTATTTCTTCACTTTCAACTCTGTCCAATCTAGTATGTTTGCGACATAGGTTCCAATAATCCACCAAGACTTTTCACTTGTTAATCTAAAGAATTTATGAAACATATAAATCGTAAACATAATTTTCAAAAACATTGCACACTAACAAAATCAATATAGGAAAAAAGTTTTACTAGTGTCTTCACATATTATAGCAAATGTAGTAGTAGTTTTAAGTTATGTTGGAGAACTCTAAATCAGACTCATACTAAATAATTCTTCAAGGAACAATCGCCAGCAATTAAGTTCACAGTAGGGCTATTGATAGGAAACTGTAAATAAACATGAATGATATAGATTTGTGTAGATTCGATCAGGGAGAAGAAATTTTACTCCGTATGTACTTAAGAGTTTATGTTATGTGAAAGCCTAACAAGAAAACGATTTTTATAACGAAGCCATTAAAATCTTGACTAATAAAAAGAGAAAAGCTAGAAGATATAATCCACGAGTAGAATCGAGTCAACATACAAACACAGGTTGTATATCCACCCAGGTCCCTATATACCGAGTGATTAACCCTTCGAGTTAATCTAATGTAATCTAGTGGTAATTTAATTAATCATAGAATATGCACGACACTTATTTATTTTAAATGTGACACTCTAAAAGTACAAAACACAATTAAACATTATTTTAAAATATTCATGTTTAAGTCCTGTAAAGCATGAACACGAAATATGTAATTTATCAGCTGATATTCACTTACCAGTTCAAATTAGACAGATTTGAACGATAATTATTGTATTGCTGTATCTTTAAGAACAACGATACATTAGCGATCGAACAAGCTTAATTATAAGAAAAGCGAAAGCTATATATTTCACATATAAATCACATATAAACGACAGTGTTTACGGAAAGGCATAAACATCATTACAACAAAACTATATATTTTTATTGTTATAAATAAATACATGCATCAGAATTTCATGGGTTTATAAATATAATCAACAAGTTTAATGGAAATAAATTATTGATTGCGTTTGTAATTACGGCGTAGTTTATGGACTACTAAATTTATTCATATTGTACATATAGCAACACGTTATTTACAGAATAGAAATAGATGGGCTTGCCATATAACGAAAATTATGACACACAGTATCACAGAAAAGCTTTAAAACAATAAATCTGAATGTTTATATTTTCAATAAATTTATTTCATTTTTAAAGACACATTATTATTGTAGATGGTAAAAAAACAATAAGATTAGGAAATTCAGCTTAATCATAAAGGATAGTCAACCAGACAATTCTGTTAATACTATAAGTGATTATATACACAACATTATTTTGTAATATATCAGGTTGTTCGGAAATGAACAATTATTTCATAGTACAAGTATTTTATTCAATTATATATTGACCATTTTGGTCCAATACATTCTGCTATCGTTCTCATAGTAGTACGATTCCGTGCTCATAAAACTTCTCATGTTCACTTGATTGAACCAAGTAATTATTGATGTCCACATTAGAATTAAATGTTTTTCCATCTAATGAATTCTGCATAGATCGGAACTAGTAATTAGAGGATGCCAGATTTGGCGAATGTATGGGTATCTTATTCAAATTGTAACAGCTTCTGACGAGTCACTAAAGCCCTGGCGTTATCATTGTAACTACACCCTTTTTCTTCAATCAACCATTCTGGCCACTTCTGTTTCACGAAATCACTCAATTTCTCTTATTGATGGGAAGAAACTTTCGAGTTAATTGTAGACCTGTCTGGTGGATAGAAGAAGTCCCTTAAAAATTCCACCATACAGAGAGCATCGCCTTTTTTATGAATATCGGCCTTCGAAATGCTACTGCTCCATTTTTTGGATCGACGTTGTTGTAGACAATCCATTTTCATCTCTTATTATAATTCGCCTTTGAAGGGATCATTTTCTTTACGTTTTAGAAGCAAATCATAGATGTCAATGAGACGGAGTAAATCTCTTTCTTTGAGAACATGTGGGGTCCAAAGCTGGCTTTGAATAGAAACTAAGTCGTTTCAGATGACCGTGAATAACACATGGATCAATAAGTCCCGAGACTAACCCATAGATGGCGCTCGTAGTAAACCAGTAACCACGTCTTTCTAGAGTACTAACCTTTGCTTGAAACGTGTCAAAATTTTAAGTCGATCGGACCAGAAACAGCTGAGTTATCGAGGTTGGAGTAAAGTCGTTTTGTAGTTTGTTTAAACAATGGAAAAAACAGAGTTTCGTGTTCTGATAAAACATTGTTTTTTAATGGGTAAAAACACCACGCAAGCAAAACAATGGATTGAAAAATGTTACCCGGACTCTTGTCCATCAAAAGCAACGATTTGTCGGTGGTTTGCCGAGTTTAAACGTGGTCGTACCGACACAAATGACGCGGAACGCTCGGGTAGACCTGTGGAAGCCGTTACACCGGAAAATGTGAGTGAAGTGACAAAAATTATAATGAAAGATCGTAAAGTGAAGCTCCGTGAGATTGCTGAGATGACACAGATATCATATGGAAGTGTATTTACTATCCTTCATGAAAAATTGAGCATGAAAAAGGTTTTTTCCAAGTGGGTGCCGCGATTGCTCTCGATGGAACAAAAACAGCAACGAGTCGATGATTCAGAAAGCTGTTTATCGCTATTTACTCGCAACAAAAAAGATTTCTTGCGTCGTTACGTGACCATGGACGAAACATGGATACATCACTACACTCCAGAGTCGAAGCGGCAGTCATCTGAGTGGCGCACAGCTGGCGAAAGCCGTCCGAAACGTCCGAAAACGCAGCAGTCAGCTGGCAAAGTCCTGGCGTCAGTTTTTTGGGATACACATGGCGTGATTTTCATTGACTACCTCGAAAAAGGTAAATCGATCAACAGTGATTATTATATTGACTTACTGGTGCTTTTGAAGGAGGAAATCGCAAAAAACGACCGCACATGCAGAGAAAAAAAATCCTTTTTCACCAAGACAGTGCACCCTGCCACAAGTCGATGAAAACAATGGCAAAATTGAACGAATTGGGTTTTGATCTGCTTCCCCACCCCACATATTCGCCAGATTTAGCCCCCAGTGACTACTGGCTCTTTGCTGATCTTAAAAAAATTCTCCAGGGAAAAAGATTTGGCTCAAATGAGGAGGTCATCGCTGAAACTGAAGCTTATTTTGAAGCGAAAGATAAATTTTTTTATAAACATGGTATTGAAAAATTGGAAAAGCGTTGGAACCATTGTATCACCCTAAAAGGTGATTATGTTGATGAATAAAAAAAAATTTTGCAAAAAAAATGTTGTTTTCATTGTTAGTCTCGGGACTTATTGATCCATGTGTTAGTCGTTGACAAATTTAATCTCACAGTAATTTCCCGTATTATTTTGCGACGGTTTGATGGAGTCAATACCTTTATTTGGTTCACATTAGCTTCAACTGGCCTTCCAGTGAAGTGAATCCACAACATTGATTACTAGAACGAAATTTTGCAAACCGGTTTTGACACTGGCGTTCTGTTAAAACGTCTTCTCCATACTCCACACAAAACCTTTTTCTTGCGTCGACTGCCTTCTTACGTTTTCAGTAATAAAAAAGCAAAATATGTCGAAAATTAACATTTTATTTTCCACTTTCAAAATACTGATACGAAGTAGAGAACTAAAAACTTTTTCTTTACAAATAAACCTTGAAATGTGGGCTATTAAAATATATAAAGACAGATAGCTTTAGAATAAAGTTGGCTGAGTAAAAACATAACTCACGAGAAAAAAACGAAATTACTTTCCGAACAACCTAATGTTAAGGAAATAAGAAAGCAGTAGAATAATTTTGTTGTAAAACACCTTTAGGAATGTGTTAGTCTAAAATAACCATAACAGTTAATGTCAAATACACAACGAATTACAACTAAATTGAGAAAAAAAGAAGTTAAGATAAATGAAAAAAATTAAATCTAGATACTAATATAATAATAATAATAATAATAATTGAAAAAACTATCTAAATTATAAATATTATGATTTATGCTAATGAAAAATTGTTTCATAAATATATATTATATTCACAAGAATATATGGAGTATCATTCGCAATTATTATTTCTGACATTGCGATCTAACGTGAGAAGAAAAAAGATTCGATAATGAAGAATATTCCACAAGTTAGTGTGCAGAAGAAATTGTAAAATATTTAGTGACATGTATTTCCTATAACATTAGTGAATTAATAAAGTAGATAAATAGCTAAGTTAAAACAAAATAAAAGAGTTTTAGGTAAACTAGTGAAAAAAATTATATGATAAAATAAACATAATAACAAAATAGCTCTGGTATTTCACTACAAAAATAAAATACAATACTAAATATAAATATATTGTGTTTGATATTCGAAGAATATTTCTAATGCAGCCTCGAGACAACTGCAAAATGCTAAGAATACACCGTTCCGAATGTCTTTCAGCAAATACTAGGACTGAATTTATAACAGTCATGTGCTACAAAACACAAAAAAAAAATCGAAAATATCCAAGACACTTCTTTCGTTTGCAAAATAACAATTGCCATATTTATTTGAGTTTGACAGATCCTAAAGTTCGTAACACTGTTACTGTGTAATTAATGAAATTAAAGATCAAAGATATTCGACCAAATTTTGTATTTGTTTGAGAAAATGCGCGGCGGAAACTTTTTCCATGATTGAGAAGGTTTTAGGTAAAAACACCAGTCTGGAACAGCCATAATATTTTTTGATTATAAATGAATACTAAGTTTTGTTTCAGTTAATGAAGAACCATATCGCCAGAACAACCTGAGAAGATTGAAAAAAAAGCCTCACCACAATAACTGTCGTCTGAATGCTGCTATTGTTTTAATAGAATTTTTTGAACAGTGTATAAATAAATGTCGAGTGTACATTGTATCCTCCTCATAATCCTAATATAGACCTATGCGTATTCCACGTATACCCTCAAACAAAGAAATAAGTCAAATGTGTATCTCACCTTCCATAAAGTATGGTATAACCTCGTGCGACTTCTATCCATACATTTAATTAAAAAAGATCAGTTTTAAACAGTACTAGATGTTGTTAAAGCTTTAAAAGAGATTTTGAAGAAGCTCTCAAAGAATGACTTCCATCATGTCTGAACAATGGCAACATTATTGGAGAAGGGTTATTACTGTTTCGGGAAACTATATAGAAGTGCGAAAAGTCAAATATTGCAACATTTTCAAGTATTAACTGATATTTTGTTCTCTTAAAAATTAGTCAAGGGTTCTTTTATGGCGTACATAAAAAATACAGTTTTTTTATTGTCTTTTTAAAGTGAGAAGTAGCTGGAATTGGTGGTTTAAACATCAACTTGATGTTATAAAAGTACATATAAAGAAGTTTATAGAGATAATTTTTTGTTGTTACAAAAAACATTTTTACTTGATAGTACAAAACTCTAACAAGATATTTATGAAGTAAAGTTACGTATATAGTAATTAATTTTGTACAGTCGATATTGAAGTAACAATTACAATTATAATATTACAATTGACTACCTTTTATTAAATTTCGTGTAAAATTCTGCAGCAAATAATCTTATATTTCCATCAGAAATTACTACTAATAGTATATATTTTTCATTTTGCTAATTGCTGTCTTTTATATTGACCATTTTTGTATAAAACACATTGGCGCAAATAAAATTAATAAATTAAAATAGTCTTTTTGCTTAAGATACAAATGAAAATATTATTATAGAACCATATAATTAAATGTCAGCAGCAACAAATTTATTATATCATTTCAGGAGAATCTCTTTGGCGTGTTAAAAATTAATCAGGTGAATAACAATGGTTATCCAAGCGCCTTGTTCTTTATTTCCTCAAAATAGAAAAATTATACATGCAATGGTTTATTCATGAATAGACAATACTTTTATGCAATTTTATTTTCATAATAAAATTATTTTCCAAAATCTGATTTTTTTAAATTTTTATATTTATTTTAAAACCTATAAGGAAGAGCGTAGTATAAAATTTTGTTAAAAAATTATCTTGCAAAAAATAAAATTTTAATATTATCTTTCCTTCTAATTTTGTACTAAGAAAATTAAAAAGAAAAACAAGACTAGGATACAAAAAGGCCATATAAATATAATCTGATCTATAATTAAAAAAACGGGCCCAATAAACTAAATAAACAAAATTTTCATCAAAGGTGACATAATTGTCTTTCCAAATTTAGTTTAGAAGAAATAATGATTTACAAAATAAACATAAACGTCATAAATAGAAGTAGCTAATATAAATTTCAAATTTATATATGTTGACAAACATCGTAAACGAAAATTGAAATTACGAAAAAAGCGCGCGTATATAATTTCTTTTCAATTTAAACAATCATGCTTACGTATCTTTAAAAAAAAAATTCTGGCAGACAGAGAACATGGATCACATGACACTATCTCACTTACCACGGACAACGTGAGCATCATCGTCGAGGGGCGCCTTAACCTGGCTATCTTCTAGTTGAGGCAGGAGCAAACACCGACCTTGGTTACTAGATACTCTCAGGAGCACCGATAACACCCGAATGCCGGTCGCCTAGCGACGCCCGTGAGAGGGAATGAAGGGGGCGGTGAGATGTTTGGAATGACGTCATAGGGCCACCCTCGACTGGGGTTGTGACGCGAAAGTAGCACGTATCGACAGTGAAGGCTCAAAAGGGGAAGGGAAAACGGGTACGCATTCAAAATCGCGTCGTCATTCGCAGACGTAATGGAATTAGGAAGTCGAGCGCAACCCCAAATTCAGGAGTCAAGGTTAATAGGTATAAAAATGAAATTGTACTGTATATCGCGAATTTTTGATTAACTCCTCGACATAATCGAAAAATTTAAAAAAAATAAACCTCATCGGGAGTAACTAACGAGTTAGCAACTCCAGAATATTTAGAAATTTTACAAAGAATTTTAATGTATATTTAGTAATGAGTAACACGTCTGACAGTAATAACTCAAGTAGATGTCTTACTATAAAATCCGCAGAGTAAATGTAATTAATTTATTTAATATAAAAATAATATATACGTTTTAATAATTGTTCAATCCATATTAAATGTTTACTAGATTTGAACAAAATTTACGAATTTTATTAGAACATTAATAACTTTCTTAAACATCGTTGACTATATTGTTTAATTCGAAATACCTCCGCTCCAGTAATTACAATTAAATTTTTTTAATTACCATATTAATACGTTGATGCTTCTGTTTTAACAGTGCATATAATAATTGCTATTATTATACTTCTGCAGGTGATTTAAAAAATTTTTTGTAGATTTAAATCACTTTTTACACAAACTTAAACAATATTAAGTGAAGAATTTCCGAGGATGGAATGAAATATTTTCGACCTGAACGAAGATACACTGTTTTATTAAACTATAATAACATTTTATAACAATAAAACAAAACTACAAAAAAATGACAAATAATGAAGGTGTTCTAGACCATTTGCTTAGACATTACTTTGTCTCTCATTCCAACATAACACTTTTGCTGGTGCAATTATGATGTAATGTGTTCGTTTGCTTGTAAATATCCAACTTGTCCAGTAGTGCTGTATAAGACTGCTGTGATGGTTTTTCCTTTCTCAAGATAGACAATATGTGAAACAACCGATGGAACTATTTTCCTTCATCAGCGCATTTTAACCAGTTTCTTTTTCGGTATCTAAATTATTTTGTCTCAGGGTATATAGTCGTGTATTCAGATCCCATCAACAGTTATAAAATAGCGCAATAATTCAGGTACATGACGGTGGTAAAGCACCAAATATTGCTTTGAAATATTCATTTTTTGTCAACTATTAGCACTCACCGCACTCATCTAGCTAAGAGCGTGTCCATATGTAAATACTCAAGTAAAATGTATCTTATCCGTGCGTTATATACCTTTACATGTCCATTAACTCCCACACTTTGATATGATAATCATTCAACACCGCATTACGAAGTTTTTCAATGAGATCTTCGGTGAACGAATTTCGGTCTTCTAGAATATTTAATCAATGTACGATCACAAATTCTACTTTTTACCAAGGAACGAAGAACAAAAGAGCATCATGCCAAGTGTTAATTCTACTTCGGTCTTTATTTTAGTTGTTCTTAAATTGAATTTAATTGACGTCCGATATTAGTTTCCCCCCTTTTAACAGATGTACAGTAGTTATTTACTCATATTCGTATTTCGTATATCACTTCAATTTATACATAAATATATACATATATTGGGTCTGGGAAAAAGTTCGTGGCGTTTTTTCAGTAAAATTCAACTGGTCCCCGCATGGCGCGTGGACGAATTCATTTAAACCGAATATGCTCCATTATTATCGACAATGTTTCGCCATTTTTTTGGTAGATCCATGATCCCATCGGTGAAAAACTTCTGTGGTTTCTGGTCGAAAAACTGAATCAAGTAGTTTTCACAGGCTTCTTTTGAAACCAACTTAATTCCATTGAGAGAGTTCTGCAGAGATCGAAACAGATGATAGTCAGAGGGTGCTATATCCGGACTGTAAGGTGGGTGCATCAAAACTTCCCAACCAAACTCTCTCAATTTTTGACGGGTCATCAAAGAAGTGTGTGGTCGGGCGTTGTCATGATGGAAGACAACACCTTTCCTATTAATCAATTCGGGCCGTTTTCTTTCAATCGCCTGGCGTAATCTCTCTAGTTGTGCACAGTAGAGTTGAGAATCAATCGTCTGACCAGTTGGAAGTAGCTCGTAGTGGACGATTCCCCTCCAGTCCCACCATACACACAGCATCACTTTTTTTGGCGTCAATGTTGGCTTAGCGAACGCTTGTGACGGCTCACCATCCTTTATCCACGATCTTTTACGCTTCCGATTATCGTACGTAATCCATTTTTCATCTCCGGTTATTAAACGTTTCAGAAACGGCTCGATTTCATTCCGTTTCAGCAGCGCATCACAGATATTAATTCGGTCCATCATGTTTTTCACGCTCAACTCATGAGGAACCCATACGTCAAGCTTTTTTTTTGTAACCAGCTTTGTGTAAATGGTTCAAAACAGTTTTGTGGTCAATGCCTAGCTCCATGCCAATATCGACACTGCTGATATGCTTATCTTGTTGGACTTTTTCAAGAATTTCATCAGATTTTTCAGTGATTGGACGACCGGAGCGTGACTCATCTTTCACATTGAAATTTCCAGAACGAAAGCGAGCGAACCATTTCCGCGCAACAGATTTCGATAAAGTACCTTCACCGTACACAGCACAAATTTTATCACAAGCCTGCGCAGCGTTCTTCCCCTTATCATAATAATATTGCATAATATAGCGAAATTTCTCATTATTCTTCTCCATTTTCAAGTGCGAATAACTTTCCAACCACTGCACCGATTACAATGTTTCTACGCTCAAACTAACGTTCGGAAGGTCATCTAAAAAACGAGCCGTCGGTGGTGTCGCTGTGACTTGTTGTTCTTTAGTTATCGGCAACCAATGCCATCTATCGGGAAAAACGCCACGAACTTTTTCCCAGACCCAATATATATATATGGTTTTGTAACAAGATATATGTGTATATAGTCATGCGCACGAAAATAGCTGTGGCCTTAAATTTGCTGGAATATAAATTTATACGTTAAATAAAAGAAATTCAAGTTTAAAGAACTCTTTATACCAACATATTACATAACTATAACAATAAATAAATATGTTTCTTAATATATAGTCATGTATAAAGAGAAAATAAAACTTTATATTCTAAGACAAAGAAAATAATTGTTCATTAAAATAGCAGTCATACCAAAATACTAACCAAATGTCATTTTTACTTAGTTATATTTTGTTGCTTGATCTTTATTGTTTATTGCCTCTTGACATCTGCGGGGCAACGACTTTACCAATTGCCTACATGTGTCTGCTGAAATTCATTGCCATTCGGCCTGGCATATTCGCCACAGATTGTCAATACTTTGCGGCTTGGGGGCAGATACAGTCTTTTTCAAGTTCACTCATAAATTTTCAATTGGGTTTAAGTTTGGCGGTTGCGCCGGCCAACCCAAAACGCGAACGTTATTATCTCGAAACTATTTAAGAGAAACATGCTTCGGTGGCATTTCTTCCTGTGCATATGGTAGAAACTCACTTTGTAATATGTTCCCATAGACATGAGCATCTGTTATGCCTTCTATCTTGTATAAAGGTCCTACGCCCTACTAGAAAAAAACATCCCCACAGCATGATGCTTGATTGAGCCTCCGAATTTTACCGTCTCTTTGGTGTACTGGGGTTGAAATACTGTCAATGATAATCTTCATACGTTTTGTTGGTATGCTCGGGAATTAAATAAAACTATTTTCGATTCATTGATCCATAGTACATTACTCCACTTTTTCGACCCATTGTACGTATTCATGAACAAACGACAATCTACTATTTGTCTTTTATTTAATAATGATACCTTCCTAGGCCTTCTTGCACGCAACTTTCCTTGAATCAATCTTCGTCTAATAGTAGAGATACTTGTATAAAGGTGTAACTCACTTTTAATTACAGTCGAACTTATGAACCGTGTCTTCTTTGCACAAGTTATAATGTTTCTGTCTTCTGTAGCAGTAGTTTCCCTTTTTGCACCATGAATTTCTTTCACTTTTACAATCTTTTTCGCCAAAGGTGAAAGCATATTTTCTATAAAATTGTAACTTTTGCGTCTATTAAGTAGATTGAGTATAATTGCTCTTTTTCCCGACGAAAAAGGTTTTGCTCAGCCTATATTACACCAGAAATGGATAGTTAGAAAATTGTTGACTTATTCTACAACAGAGAGAACTTGGCTATGGTATTGCCATTTGAATGCTCAGGCAAATACCAGAATAACAGCGCATGACTAGAAAACTCAGTAATTCCTCCTCATATTCGGCACTTTACCGGAAACCATATACTATATATTCAGGGATTTTAAATTTCAATATAGCTGCACCAGAATTGTCAGTTATAAATGTTATTTATATGTATTAATTTAGACCTGTTATTTTCGTGCACATGATATATATGTATACTTATATATATACAACCATGCTCAGATGTATTAGACACCCCAGGTAAAAACCCTTATTCTCGGTATTATCCAAGTCTGACGGAAATTAACCGTAAAAATAGTTAATGGTATTTACAGAAATGTGTTTTTGAATACCCTAGTTAATCCCCTATTGAAAAGAATAGGTGGAAAGGGGAAATTGTGGATTTTAGAAATTTAGTGTCATTCTAGCAGTGTGTGAGCAACGTGCGTTTGTGAGTTTGTTTTAGAGATCAATTAGATTATCCTATTTTTTCACGTTGTGTCAGTTATTTGTTGAAGAAATATGCCTAAAACACGCGAGTTGTCGGTAGGGGAACGCGCCCAAATAGTGCTACTGCATTCCCAGAAGTTATTAATAGCTGCAATTGCAAAAAAAAAATGTTCGCGATGTGCAGTCCGTACAACCATTAGTCGCTATCAGGAGAGTGGGTCGTTTGTTAACAGACCAAAAAGTGGCAGAAAACCCTGTACCTCGATTAGAGAAGACAGAATTTTACGAAGACTGGCTCTCAGTGATAGGAAAAAATCGTCGAAACAGCTCGCCAGTGAGCTGAAACAGCGTTATCGCGTAACAGTTTCTGCGCAAACAGTGAGAAGGCGTCTCCAGCGTGCTGGTTTACGAGGGTGTAAAGCGCGACGTAAACCGCTTTTAACTGACGCTCATAAAAAGAAGCGGTATTTATGGGCCAAACAACATGAAAATTGGACAATCGAGAAGTGGTCGAAGATTCTTTGGTCTGATGAATCGAATATCGAGGTATGTAAGTACATCTTCATGACTAATATTCTTATCGTTGTATGCAATTCAGTCTACATGTAACATTAAACAAAATTAATCCTGTCTAAGTGCTAACTTTCTTCTTTTGCCTGGCAGCTTTGGGGACTACCTGGGGCGCTATACGTTCGGCGTAGGCAAGGGGAAGCTTATGAACCACAATGTATCATTCCCACAGTAAAATTTGGAGGTGGTGGTATCATGGTTTGGAGTTGTATATCTGCATACGGTATTGGAGAAGTATACCTGTGCGATGGGCGGATGAATAGCCAACGCTATTTAGCCATGTTGGAGGAAGTATTAGAACCGTCTGTGCTAAAACTATTCGACCAGAATATTCCACAATACATTTTTCAGCAAGATAATGCGCCCTGCCACAAATCGGGAGCTGTAATGCGTTGGTTCGAGGAAAACACAGTGGAGGTATTGGATTGGCCGCCACAAAGTCCCGATTTGTCGCCCATTGAAAATTTGTGGCGTATCTTAAAAACTAAGATCACGGAACATAAATGCCTGTCAAAAGCAGAATTATCAACAAAAATTCGCGAAATATGGGTTGCAATACCACCGGCAGAGTGTTACAATTTAGTAGCAAGTATGCCTCGACGAGTACGAGCTGTCATTAAGGCCAAGGGCGGAGCGACAAAATATTGATAAATTGTACTATATTACTAAATAACACTTTGTACATAATTTTCACAACAGTTTTATTTTCCTCACCTCTCTTTTGACTAAACTATATAAACTATATATGTATGTATGCATGTACATAAATTCGTAAGGTGTCTAATACATTTGAGCATGGTTGTATATATATATATATATATATATATATATATATATATATATATATATATATATATTTACATTAAGAATACTAATATTGTTGAAAATAATTAAGCGAATGATTAGTTTATTGCCTCTGCAAAAGCATATATTTAATAATTTCATTGGTAAAGTGCTTTACCAATATCAATGTGTTTTCTTATTTGTAATTGTTAGTTATTGAAATTTTTTATTATTGATACAAATGTGTTTAAAACATGTAAAATCAATTTTATATTTTCTGTTCTGTTTTTGATATGAAATATAATTAAAAATTGTTAAAGTTTGTTTTAAAAATAAATTTTTCTTTATTTATTTATGATGTCCTACAGAGAGTAGCGTAAATTAGCCAAATCAATAAAAACTTTCTTATTAATTTGTAAAACATTGTCATTTTGATGGAGGTTTTCATGATATAGATTTCAAAATAAAGCATGCAGAAAAGTATCGTCCACAAATATATCAACAAGAAATTTCAACTATATTCAAAATACAAGAATTAAAATTATATTTTTGTTGTCTAAACATTAAAAAACATTAATATGTATTGTATAAATCGCAATTAAAACCTATATTTAAAAAAAGTAATAATTGAATTTCATAAAAAATTGAATCGAAAGACGTTCAACTTTCAATTTAAAAAACAATAAAATATTATCATTTTTGAAAGAATTTTCCATTCAACATCTAAATTTAAATAAATGGTAATGTGTATATTAAATGACAAATGTAAGTTAATGTGATATTTCTAGTGAATATTCACTAAAGAAAAAAGTATATAAGTGTATACGTATAATATAAAAATTAGATATGTTTCATTAGAATAATTTCTCAGTGCTCGAAGCGATCATAATACCATAGATAAACAGAAAACAGCATGCATTTAGTGGAGTCAGTAAAAACTTTTGTTGAATTTATTTTATTACTTTTGATAACCCATCATAAATAAGTTTCTTATCTACATATTTAAAAAACAAATACTTGTTTTTATCATTTTCTGAAATCTATCAATATATATTAATTATATTATATCTTTATATCGCCAAGGCACTCAATCTATAACCACATTAAAAGCTGTTTTAGCTTCCAAACAAAATTTAATTTTGAGTCTTAGAAACTAGTTATACTTCGTATATACATTTTGTCTACTAAATTCTACTAAATGTGTTCGAAATAATCCCCTTCAACGTCAATATATCTTTGAAGTCGATATTTCCACTTTTTAAATACAGGAAACCAGGTTTTTGAAGACGGATTCACAAATAATTCACACTTATTTCAAACTGAATTTTTTCGTCTCTGAAACTGTGGAAGCTTCACAGTACATGATTTTAAAAGTAAAGTTAGGAAAATGGGCAGCGAAGTATTTTGATTGTGATTCTGTAGAGATTGAAATAAAAAATGAAGAATAACCAATATGATAGGGTAACGGACAGGAAGATTAACACTTTAGAGGAATTCATTTACTAAATGTTTCTCTGTTAATTTAATATTTCGTCTATAAGAATTTAAAAATCAAAATATGAATCAATGTTTTTATTGTAAAAACAAGACAGTCTTAAGTTTTAATGTAATTTGTTAAAAAAATTGCCAATCTTGAAACATCCAAATTCATAGTTACTGGCTACTTGGAATAAATGAAATATTTTGAATACCTCCGGACTTTGTGTTTATTAATAAAGAATTTTAAAATATGTCTAATTCTATACTAATTTTGTAAAATATACATACATATGTAAATTTATGTATTAATTGTTGTTATTAGATCTCATATAGATACATGTTGTACATATAAGAAAAGCCTATTTAGACAATTTAAACTAATTTAAATGGCCTAAACTAGCAAAAATCCTAATTGAATAATAAAATGCAAATGTACCAATAACTATAAACATGCTAATAACTGTATGCGTTACACTATTACATGTTCGTGAAACTGGCTTGGTTTGTGGCATTTAAAAACACTTCAAAAATATATTAGTAAACTTTGTACGTGGAAAAGTTTTATTAATTTCTTATATTATACTTTTTTTACATCTAAAGATACATACCTCTATCAAATGGTACTGATACTTTGCGAATTAATAATAATAATAATAATAATAATAATAATATATATATATATATATATATATATATATATATATATATATATATATATATATGCGAAGATATGTGTGAAACAGTAATTTATGGTGAGGTTTTCTAAGCAATTACTCTTACTTCAAGTTAATGAAATAACAAACACGAACAAAGATTGATATTTAGTTGCCTATATTCGATTTTACAATGGTTTGTTAGCAACTGAAAAGTCGTTGTTTATAAAGCAATAAGAACCAAGGCATCTACATTGTTTAGAATATTGAATGATTTTGATTCCAAAATAAAAA
This sequence comes from Dermolepida albohirtum, assembly GCA_031893035.1. NCBI lineage: Eukaryota > Metazoa > Arthropoda > Insecta > Coleoptera > Scarabaeidae > Dermolepida > Dermolepida albohirtum. The sequence continues at coordinate 229,149 of JAVIWB010004609.1, read as the reverse complement.
TACAGTAATACGTTTCAGCTAGTGTCGTAAAGAAAAGGTATTCACTGCTGCAAATAAAACGACATCTCGTCTAAACAATGTGTTAACAGCAGTTATAAGTAGAGTGAAACGTTTGGCATAGATTTAATACTTTTAACACACTTTGTGTGCACAATGTATTCGCGAAATAAAACATGAAATAGTAGTTTTCGTTTAACATGAAAATTAAGTGGAGTCAACGGAGTTTAGACACCATTTACTTGTGATGAAGCTATTTGATATACGTTCTATAGAAACTAAATATATTCAAGCTGCAAGTCCAACAACACACGCATACAATTTTAGAGAAAAATAAACTTCTTATAAAATCCTAGAATTATGATGTATCAAAAAACATTACATTACGAATGAATTTATTAAAATCCGAAAAGTGAAAGAGCAAGACAAAATTATTTAAAAATAGTGATAAATAATTGTAGAAAACATATGCACACGATAACAGGCTTAATGGTAGTGTATAAGTTAGTTAGAAAGTCATTTCGAAATACGGTGCAACCGACTATTGTACAGTGTCGAATGAAACCTGTTCAAGTTTCTCCCGAACCATTTCAACGTAAACAATTGTCGTTTTGATCAAAAATGGAGTACCATATATGGCAATTTCATGTTACAACTTAGCTCGTCGGTTAAACATTGTTCAGTGTTTGGACGAACTAATTTCTGAGTTAGATGATCATTCTCCAAATCGTATGACCTCGTTCAACTGTTATAAGAGTTCCAAAGACGAAATCTTGTTTTGAAAGATGATCCACAGTTAGAACGCCACACCTCATCCGTTGCCGAATATAATAGTGATGCTGTTGGAAAAGTACTCGAGTCCGATAGACATTCATACACCAGTAATTTATACCATTCTGCAAGAACATCTACGAGTGGTGAAGGTTTGTTCCCTTTGGATACATCGAGCATCCGAGTAGACAGCACGACACCTTTCATGGTGCTGCAAGACGCACGAGAAATTTAAAAAAGAACATTTCGTTATGTTAACAGCATTTTGACAGGTGATGAAACTTAGGTTTACTACTATGTCATGCCCGCTATAGCAGAGAACAATGTCTGTACGGAAATTTCGATCCGTTGAGAAGAAATGATGGGCCGTTTCTTTAGGGGAGGATTTGCGAAGCGCATGACAAAAAACAGTCATTAGAAACAGCGCGATATCACCATGTGAAGAACAAGCAAAAAGGTCGATGTTTTCCATCGATGAGGATCTTCTTAAGGAGCGGGATGACAAATTTGTTTTTTGAAGAAACGTGGAAAAGTCGGTTTGATGAAAGATTTTGAAAATAAAGCTCTTTTACATAAAAAGCTTCACCCCACAAAAGAGTTCAAGGAAGAACCTATTAATTTATAATTTAGTTTTGGGTATATATTTACAATATTGGTACTCACGTAGACAATTAATTCATTTAATATCATTAATTTTATACAATTCGTCTTCAGAGAGTATTATATATACAGCTATGCTCATATGAGTTAGATATCCTTATAGAAATGTAATATTTACGTTAATAATTGTATTTCCTAGAAAACCAATGCAGTGTGCAGGCAAGTTTCGATGCATTAAAAACATTTATAACATCAAAGAACCCCCATTGTAAATAACAAGTTGTAAATAGTCTCGTTCGAACGCTCTGTGAAGAAAGTGTCTTGTTTATAAGTAAGATCTGGTGTGCGATATTCTTTTGTATTGTGTTAGTACTATAGTGGATTAGATAATGCTTAAAACACGCGAATTAACGCACACGAAACGGAGTCAAATAGTGCTTCTGTTTTCGCAAAAATGACGCTGCACTAACAAGACAGATGAAATGTTCGCAATGTGCAATTCGCTTCCTATTCAGCATTACCAGAAAACCGGATCGTATGAAAACTTGGAAAAAGTGGTCGAAAACGTAGTACAAGTACTAGGGAAGTTAGGCTTCTGCAACGGATGTCCTTGCGTGATAGGAGGAAATCTTCAAAAGCGCTTTCTAGCTAACTTCTGCAACCCCTTGGAATACCGATTTCTGCTCAAATAGTGGGAAGACACTTTGCGAGTGTTGGATTACATGGTCACAAACCTCGACATAAACCTCATCTCACAAAAGAACATAAGAAGAAACGTCTTGTGTAGGCTAAAAAAAATACGAAAATTGGAGAGTCGATGATTGGGCTAAAGTGATGTTGTCAGTTGAATATAATATACAGGTACGTTCAAAATAATGTCAATTACTCTTATAAACGCGCAAAATTCAATTGGACATATCGGAGTTTTAAAAAATTAAAATCGTAATTATTGAAAACTTTCTACTTCTGCTACAGCTTTTTGGGTAGCCTGGCGCCCAATATGTTCAAAGGAAGCAGGGAGGCATATCATTCGGACTGTATTGGACCTACTGTAAAACATGGTGAAGGGTTGGTTTGGGGTAGTATGTCTATGTCAGGCGTCGGAAAATTGTTTTTATGCGAGGAATTACTACTTTCAGCAAGACGATACCTTCTGTCACAAAGCTCATGCAGTAACTTTTTGATTTGGTGACGACCAAATGCAGGTGTTAATGTGGCCGCTACAGAGCCTTAATTTGTCGCCCATTCATCATTTGTGGAGTATACTAAAAGTAAAAGAAGCCAAGTTCATCTGTATGTCCAAGGAAATGTTAAAACCCAAGATTTTTGAATCTCGAAAAACCATAACTGAAGAAGAATAGTATAATATTAATCTGTAACAACCCGGATATTATTCATTTACAACTTATTTACAAAGACTCTTCTTTGATGTTATAAATTTCTTTAATGTATCGACACTTACCTATATACGAGGGAGCGTTTTTATATTCGCGGAATGAGCGGGTTGTAGAGGGGTGAGTAGGCGCATTGGGGGCGTGGCCTGTGCAACGACTCATGATTAGTATAAATACGAAGTTTCATTGTTATTAGACAGTTAGTCTTTGAGCTATCGTCAACCAAGTAACATAATCAGGAGTGAAAAGTGAAATATGGAAAAAATCGAATATCGTGCCGTTATAAAGTTCCTTACCAGGCAAGGAAAATCAGTCGCGACCATAATGAATGAGATGTCATTGGTTTACGGCGACTCTTGTCCAGGAAAAACCATGGTGTACAAGTGGCATAGTTTATTTAAACAAGGAAGGGAATCCCTTGAAGACGACCCGAGGCCGGGCAGGAGCATTGAGGTGACCACGCCAGCACTTATCCAAAAAGTTGAACAAATTGTACTCGAAGATGATCGACTAAAGAAGAAACAACTCGCAGAAATGGTTGGAGTATCCGATACAACAATTTTTAAAATCCTACACGATCATCTCGGCATATCTAAGGTCAGCGCAAGATGGGTGCCGAGAATGCTCACGCCACCGCAAAAACAACAGCGCGTAGAGTGTTCGCGTGCATTTTTGGACCTCTGTAATGAAGACAAGGATGGTGTATTGAGTGGAATTGTTACTGGAGACGAAACTTGGGTATCATTATGAACCTGAGTCCAAACAAGACTCCATGCAGTGGCATAAAAAGGGCACAGCACCTCCCAAGAAATTTAATCAAACAGCTGGGAAACTCATGGCAACGGTATTGTGGGACTCGGAAGGAATATTGTTGATTGATTATAAAGATAAAGGTGTTTCTATAACCGGAGAATATTATGCTTCAATATTAGAGCGACTAAAAGAAGCCATTAAAGAGAAAAGACGGGGAAAATTGACAAAAGGTGTTCTGCTTTTGCACGACAACGCGCCCGTCCACAAGAGCCGCGTTGCGTTAGCTGCCCTGCATAAGGTGGGCTTCGAAATTGTGAATCACCCACCCTACAGTCCAGACCTGGCCCCGAGTGATTATTACCTGTTTCCGAAAATGAAAAAAGAGCTGCGGGGTAAAAAATTTACTGCCGATGATGAAGTCAAGGAGGCAGTTTCGGCGTATTTTGCAGATAAAGAGAAATCATTTTTTTATGAGGGTATAAATAAATTAATTGAAAGATGTGAAATATGTATCCGTCTTGCAGGTAAATATATTGAAAAAGAAAAATAATTGAAATAACTATATGAAATTATCGTACAAATTATCTAAAAGTATATATATATATATATATATATATATATATATATATATATACTACTTTTAGATAATTTGTACGATAATTGCATATAGTTATTTCAATAAAGTCGTTTTCTATTACTACATTTTTCATTGTCTTCTTCGCAAACCCATATACTTCATTATTAATGAAGAATCGTCAAAGAAATAAATTTTAGGGTTCCAAAGACGTACCAAAGTATACCACACTCCACAATCTAATTAATTTAAACCGTTTTAATTACTAATGAAGTTGCACATGAAAAATACTTCAAGAAAAGTAATTACTACATATTCCAATTAATACGTTACTGAAACTATATCTTTGAAATATACTTTGGCATTCTCTATACGTTACACATATTTAAGAAACGTACGAATTTTATTTGATCCTGAAGGAAGTACTTCTAATTTTTGGGGTATTGGTAGACATGACTAGAAAATAGCACCTAATACATGACAAGTTAACTATTTCCTGGACACCTGACAAATTTGTTTTAAATGCCAAGTATATTGGTCGTTATCTATGTATGTACTAAGATATTTAATATGTCAAATACTCCATTTATACCACATTATTTATTTCTGGAGATTAAGTTACATTATTTCTAAAACCTTTAGCAAATTTTATTAAATTTGCTTAAAGCATCATACTTTATCTGGATATTAATTTTCTTTTAATGATCCATATCTAGATTATAAAAGCAAATATAGGATTGTATTTACGTCTAAATCATAGTATTTGAATTTAATACACAATATTAATAATCTTTTACTCTGTTATACAAGTGGGATAATTTATACTAATCATTATAGTAGAATAATCTGAAAGATTGCTATTCTTATAAAAAGCAGATAACAAACTGATAGCGTATTAAAATAAACATGCATTGAAACATAAGGACATAAGAATAGTCTTCAAAAATTGAAATTAAACAGTCAACAGGTAAATATAACATTTTGTTTTGTTTTAATACAAAGAATTTACTAACAAAGATGAACATTTACATGTGTATTTCAAAATATAAGAAAAGCACCTAGGTACGCATATTTTTGAAAGCTTTTAAAAGACCTATCATAACCTAAACACTGGTCGACTTACCCTTTCCAATTTTTGAAAATATTCTCTAAGAAAAGCTATGGGGTTGCCAGGGCGGTTAACGCATAGTTGAACTATGCAGTCTTTTAGAATCTGCTGGATGTTATGTGTTTGAACATAAGCTTCGCATTCTCTTAAAGCTTGTTCGTCATCCATGTTTGTAGCCATGACACAATTATAAATTATTTACAAGACACAATAAGTTTCTTACGTTGTATTACAATAATTAGATTAAATCAACTCTAAACAATAACTTTAAATTTAATCTCGGAATCACTAAATCTGAACACGATTTAGAAAACACTATTTGACATTTGTTTTTCTTATTTGTTCGCAATCGATAAAGAAGTATTTGATATAATCTTTTTACAATTTGTAAACAAAACTAATATTAGTATTTTAAAATTAAGTTCATGTCTATAAAAGAAAAACGTTGTAGGTAGATAGTATCACATTAATCAGTAAATAGAATCATAAATTATATTATTATTTTTTGCTTAAATTATTTTTTCATTTTCCCTGTTCCTTAACCTGAACAGGAATTTTGACACTTCAAATGACCTTGAAATTTGGGCGGGAATTCATGTATCTAAATAAATCTCCAAAACAGAATTACTATCTCTGAGGAAATAGAATAAACCTTAATAAATGAAGAAATTTAATCCAAAACAAAAGGTTCGTGTATGAAACATAATTAAGAATACATCCCTTGATATTTTATTTCGTAGGATATTAAAAACAATCAAAAAATTTCATCATTTTTTACTAGAATCTCTAAAGATGTCTCATCTGGAAGTAAACAGAACCAAAATATTGCTAATGCAGAAGTTGATAATGACATAATACCTGCAACACCAAATTTAATTGGCAAAAACCGAAAGCTTCGAATATTAGATACCATCACTAATAAAGAACAAGGTTCCAAAAGAAAGATACCTAGTCCTGACATACATTCGTCATCAACAAGTCCTCCAAAGAAAAAACTTAATGGAGATAGAGAAAATTTAAATGAAGGAATTCTGAATAATGGTGATTCTTCTGCAATTGTTTATTGTACAAATGAAGATGTAATAAAAAATCCTTCCCCAAAGAAGTTGAATGAAGATAGAGAAAATATACAGGTCACTATCTCAAATGGTAACCATTTTTCTGCAATATATGTTCATGAAGATAAAAATTATGTAGGTACTAATGAAGCTCATGTACACAGCAATAATACCCTTAAAAAAAATGGTCAGCATTCAAATACATCGAAAAATTCTTGGCAAAAATCTCCTACAACACCAAGAAAAACACCTAAAAAAGCAAAAAGTCCTCGAAAATTATATTCTAGATCTCCCAAAATCAGTGATTTCAATGTAGAAGTTGTTGAAAATTTTGTTAAAATTACACCAAGTAAATCATCGGTAAAGTCTAGTTCAACAGCATCTGGAAGTAATTCACAAAAGAAACAAATTTCAATTTTAAATTATATATCACCAAGTACATCAACGTAAGTATAAACTCCTTGCCTTTTCAAATAACTTGTGTTAAATGATTTTGCACATTTTATTTAGATACACCAAATTTCTAATTTAACATTATTCAAATAATAAACTATAAATACATTGAACAAATTAAAGTTTCTTAAATATAATTTAAAGCCAATTTCTTTATATTTTAAAGCCTTGGTTTAACAGGATTTTCACCATATATATTAGGCAATTGTGTTTTGAGCCACTAAAGTTTCTATAGAAAAATGTAACTTCTACGTATGTATGTATATAGAGGAACATATGATCTTAGAGCATGAGTGTATTAATTACAAAATTATAAAACACATACATATTTATAAGTAATTTATATTTCTTTAAATAATCTTTTAGAGCCAAAGAGGCTCAAAAGACGAATGAAAGTACTCCAGAAAAATCACCAAAAAGAGAATTTTTTCCCAACTCAAATATGAAAGTAAGAAAAAATTTAAATCTAGAATTCACATGCACTTCATCAGACTGTGTGAGGAATATGAATACCAAAGAGAACAATCTCTTACAAGAAATCAATGAAACAACTGAAGAAATGAGATTATTATTTTCTCTTGACAATAGTTGGGATAATTGTGAAATTGTAACAAGGAAGATTCTATTATATATTTTGTCTAATATATTTTGTTTTAGCAAGAGTATTCTCTTGATTTAAGTACAGCACAATATTGTAAAATTATAGATTTAGTTAGAAAAAAACATGTAGTAATTATTACTATTCAAAGCATTAAGAATGACGAAAAAGCTGTGTGTGACTTAGAAGGATTTTGGTAAGTATGTCTTATCAAATTCATATATAGTAATTTAAAAGGATATTACTTATTTCAACATTATAAAATCAGTCGTATTAATTCATATATGTCAATTGTCTCCGACTTCATTGATTTACCACATCATTCAAATTATTCCTTTGTATAATTGCCAATTTGTATTAATTAGTAGATGGCATTTACAGAATTTGAGTAGAATAATCTTTATAAAATCTATTTTAGATATAGTGCATAACATTAAGTATAAAAAATCATTTGTACTCAAATAAGCTTCAATACTATTACGGGTTTTGCAAGTTTGTGGTTTAAAAACTTCTCAAAATTCAAATTTCTTTATTATAGGGTATGGAGTAAATTAGAAATAAATTGTATAATTTACATAACCGCCATGAAAAATGAGAATACCTGGAAAATTACCAATGACCAAGGATTTGTTGTATATGAACCCAATACTCTAATATCAAATACAGCTGTTGTTGGTATGTTTATTAAATTGTATTATTGAATAAATTATACATTTGATATTAATAGGAGCATTGTTTTGTAAGAGACGTAGTGTATTTAGAGAAAAGTTTATGGGATTTGAACCAGAAAATAAAGTAATGGTAATTGGTGTAATAATACATTCTGTTTTGCAAAAATCTTTGGAAATGAAATGCGTGAATACCCAGCAAATTGAAGATATATTAAATACAATTTTATCTACACGAAATATTGTCAAGATGATGTACAACAGCTCTTTGACATTGGAAAATATAAGAGATGAATTAATGCAGTTCGTACCAAGAATTATTCAATTTATCAAGGATTATGTACTTCAGTCCAAAGATGCAGTATATTCAGTGAGACTTTTATTCATTCACTAGTTTTTAATAATACATTAATTGCTTTTTAGAAGGATAATTGGAAAGGTACTATTGATAGCATTCAAGATATAGAGGAAAATATTTGGTGTCCTGAAATGGGTATTAAAGGGAAAGTAGACGTTACTATATCTTCTGGGAAAAATATTTTACCAGTGGAAGTAAAAACTGGGCGAGCAACAGTTTCACTTGAGCACAGAGGTCAAGTAATGTTGTATATAGTAATGATGTCTAAACTAGGTTACAATGTATCATCAGGCTTATTACTATATTTAAGGTATAGTAACATTCATTTCAATCACTATATATCATAATCATCTATTGGGAATGTAATAGGTCATGAAATGAAGATCCTACCTTACTTTCAGTATTATTTTATGATATATTTTTATTTTGAATAATTTTATGTGTTTGAATATTCAACGTAGTATTGCATGTGGTAACAGTGCAAAAGTATTCAATATAACTTTAATTTCATATCATTTTAAATTTTAGAATACCTAGTACAAACAATCCGTTAAATTTATACAAATATAAAATATGCCATTAATTATTAGCAACTGTGACTTTAGGAAGAACGAGCTAATCCTTGTCCTTCCAATATAAAAACTAAATTTATGATTTCTACATCATTAATATATATATATAATACAATATAATTAATAATAATTATGAAAAAATATTTTGAAATGTTGCCACAACAAAGCATTGAGTGTAATATGACTTTTCATAAATTTAGAAGGTGTATTTAATACGAGGGTAGTTTGACAAGTAGTGAGAATGGAAAAGAAAAACGAATTTTTTAAATAGAAAATAATTTTTATTTTTCAACATATTCTCCTAAAAGAGCAATACATTTATTTCAACGGTGCTCCAATGCCCTTATGCCATCTCTAAAATGCGATTCCGGAGGGCTTGCAAACAACTCATTTACGAAGATGATAAGCTCGTCGTTAGACGAAAATTTCTTTCCACCTAGTGACGTTTTCAATTTTGGAAAAAGGTAGAAGTCTGAAGGGGCTAGATCCGGCGAATAAGGCGCATGCGGTACTAATTGGAAATGCCACTCGTGGATTTTGGACATCGCAACTGTGCTGGTATGCGAGGGAGCGTTGTCTTGGTGAAACAGAATCAGTTCTTTGCCATTCCTGGCCGTTTAGCACGAATCTCAACATTTAATTTTTGTAGAAGTTCTCCATAATATTGTCCGTTTATTGTGGCACCTTTCTGAAAGTAATCAATGAGCAAAATGCCCTTTGAATCCCAAAAGATTGATGTCATCACCTTGTTTGCCGATAAAGTGATTTTCGTTTTCTTTGAAGGTGCAGAACCACGTTCTAACCATTGTTTCGACTGTTGTTTAGTTTCGGGTGTACTGTAGTGTATCTAAGTTTCATCGCAAGTAACAAATCGCTTACAAAAATCAAGCGGATTCCGCTTATAAAGGTCCAAACACTCATTGGAAATGCGCAAACGAGTGATCTTTTGATCAGTCGTTAGCAATCGCGGCACCCATCTTGCCGAAAGCTTGGAAAGGCCCAATTCTTTCGTTAAAATGTGGTGTACGCGTTCTGTTGAAATGTTTACCATGTCTGCTATCTTCCCCCCTTGAGTCATCGATCTTGCGTAATAATATTATGGATTTTTATAATCATTTCCTTAGAAGTCACGATTTTGGGTGCTCCAGAGCGCGCTTCATCAACACAGCTTGTTCTACCACGTTTAAATTCATTTACCCATCTACTTATTGTAGCGGATGATGAAGCAGATTCACCTAATGTTCCCCCTAACTCATCTTTTATTTCGGTAGCTTTCATACCCTTAAATACGATGCATCCTTTTTATAGATCTGGCAACAAAAAAGTATGCTAATACTTTTTTGGAAAACAATACTTCCAGAAAAATACGTTTTTTAAAGATACAAAGTAACTTTACTCTTATTTTCTCTCACCATTATTCTGTATTTTCTCCTCATCCCGTACCTTCTGCTCTAGATGCATCCTCTTTGTAGATCTGGTAAATCTTTGGACTATAATTTTCAATGATCATATACAGGTTGTAAGTACTTTCGCAAAAGTTAGCTGCTGCCTATTATTTTCATTATAAGCAAGATTTTTTTATACTTTTCATTAAAAATACTGGTTATATTATATAGTGATACTGTACACATACGAGGGAGCGTTTTTATATTCGCGGAATGGGGGACAAGGGGTGGAAATAAAATAACCAAATTATTTTTCTTTTTCAATATATTCACTTGCAAGACGGATACATTTTTCACATCTTTCAATTAATTTATTTATACCCTCATAAAAAAATGATTTCTTTTTATCTGCAAAATACGCCGAAACTGCCTCCTTGACTTCATCATCGGCAGTAAATTTTTTACCCCGCAGCTCTTTTTTCATTTTCGGAAACAGGTAATAATCACTCGGGGCCAGGTCTGGGCTGTAGGGTGGGTGATTCACAATTTCAAAGCCCACCTTATGCAGGGCAGCTAACGCAACGCGGCTCTTGTGGACGGGCGCGTTGTCGTGCAAAAGCAGAACACCTTTTGTCAATTTTCCCCCTCTTTTCTCTTTAATGGCTTCTTTTAGTCGCTCTAATATTGAAGCGTAATATTCTCCGGTTATAGAAACACCTTTATCTTTATAATCAATCAACAATATTCCTTCCGAGTCCCAAAATACCGTTGCCATGAGTTTCCCAGCTGATTGTGACACTTTAAATTTCTTGGGAGGTGCTGTGCCCTTTTTATGCCACTGCATGGAGTCTTGTTTGGACTCAGGTTCATAATGATGAACCCAAGTTTCGTCTCCAGTAACAATTCCACTCAATACACCATCCTTGTCTTCATTACAGAGGTCCAAAAATGCACGCGAACACTCTACGCGCTGTTGTTTTTGCGGCGGCGTGAGCATTCTCGGCACCCATCTTGCGCTGACCTTAGACATGCCGAGATGATCGTGTAGGATTTTAAAAATTGTTGTATCGGATACTCCAACCATTTCTGCGAGTTGTTTCTTCTTTAGTCGAGCATCTTCGAGTACAATTTGTTCAACTTTTTGGATAAGTGCTGGCGTGGTCACCTCAATGCTCCTGCCCGGCCTCGGGTCGTGGGATTCCCTTCCTTGTTTAAATAAACTATGCCACTTGTACACCGTGGTTTTTCCTAGACAAGAGTCGCCGTAAACCAATGACATCTCATTCATTATGGTCGCGACTGATTTTCCTTGCCTGGTAAGGAACTTTATAACGGCACGATATTCGATTTTTTCCATATTTCACTTTTCACTCCTGATTATGTTACTTGGTTGACGATAGCTCAAAGACTAACTGTCTAATAACAATGAAACTTCGTATTTATACTAATCATGAGTCGCTGCACAGGCCACGCCCCCAATGCGCCTACTCACCCCTCTACAACCCGCTCATTCCGCGAATATAAAAACGCTCCCTCGTAGTTGTAGTGTCACTAAAAGTTGTTTCAGGTGCAAAAAACGAAATCTGCTTAAATTTTCATTTTGATTTTAAAGAAATATATATATGCAACTATTAGGTCATTAAGATTCAGGTTTACTTGAGGTAGTCATAAAGTTTATTTCAATGCGATCTTTTCAAACCTACTGTGATTCTCATTTCTTTCTAAAGTCTCTTGGCTCTTTGTAATCTTTGCCCTGCTTTTACTAGTTTTTGCAATTTAACCATAGAAATTTTCAGATCACCTAGTTGATCGGTTTTTGGGCCTCACATTCACTTCCTCTACGGGATTGACGGTACGGTATCAATTTGATGTACCTTTACCGGTGTAAATGACTCACGTCTCCCCCCCCCCAAAAAAAAAGATTTCATATGTTTTTTCTTTTCTGCTTTTTAATTTTGCTACTGTTTCCGCGAGCAGCAAAGGGATTAACGGTCGACCTGATCGGAGCCCTGCTTGACCAAGTAAGGCTAAATACAAGGGGTTGCGCATTGTGTCCCCAGTCAAGCTATACTGGAGTAATAAACCTAAAATAAATATACTTTCCCATTGCTTGGAACGCTAATTTGGTAAACATTTAATCTTCTGGTTAGTGGTTAAAATTTTATTTATGGTTATATATTTGCCTACTGTACAAAACATTTGTTTAGCCTTTCACAAATACTCCATTGCATCTATCAAAAAGAATTGGTAGGTGTAGCAATGATTACAGGTAGGAATTTTAGAGTAGTTTGATAAGATTAAACGCCATATTATTCATGAATAGTTTTTAATAACACTGGAAAACGCTTATTGACAACCAAATGTAATTGATGTTACTAAATTCTGCAAGCAACTTTGCCGTCGTTCTTTCATAATTATCATTACATTGCAATAGTTTTACTGTATATATTAGCTCCTTGTTATTTTTTTTTTATTATGTATTTCCCCTAAGAATTTTTCATATGTATTTAAATATTTATTGTAATAATGCAAACGACCGATAAAATATTCAAATCCATATCCATATAATCTCTGTCTCAATTAACATTCTGTATATTCTTTTGCCGTGTTTCTTGTTTTAGATTTTAGGAATTAAATTTATGTCAGTTGTTTACCATGTCGATTTCCCCAAGTTTTACCAAGATATTCATTTTGATATGTTTCAAAGTAATTAACGTTAAATGACACGTGCTTTCTTATCCGCCTCAACTATAATTTTGCAAATGTTACATTATCAATCTAATTTAAAGATCAATTTTTTTTAAATTTCAGAGAAGGTGTTTTACGGGAAATTCCTTACAATGAAAAAGAGAAAAGGGATTTAATTTTATTAAGAAATGAATTAACATATTATTTAAGTAGAAAAGTTCAACTAAATAACAGTAGTGAAATATCGGAAAGTAGTGAACAGTCTTCCTGGAGTAAAAAATTGTATTCTCTACAAGTACCTGAACTTCCTGAGCCTATTAATCATAATTCTGCTTGTGAAAACTGTCCTTATAATATTATTTGCTGTTCTTATTTAAGGTATTTAATTGTTTAAATGTAAAATTGCAGATTCTAAATTAATAGTCTTAATTTTGTAGATATCAGAATGTGGATCTCTCTAATAATAAGTCACTAAAATCAATTAAGGAGAATAATTTGTCTCATTTAAGTGATTTACATATACAGTACTTTATACATTTTTGTAACTTGTTAGGATTAGAAGAATCTGATTCAGATACAAAAGACGTCAGAACAATATATACAAAAGAACCAAAGGAAAGGCAAGTTACATTTTTTTACTTTATATATTTTATAACCAATTCAAAAAATATTGCCTTTATCAATTTACTGTTTGCATAAATGCTTATGATTTAAAGTACAACATATGTAATTTATGTAGAGCAAAAAATCTTCTAGTAAATCTCCCATATTTTCTGGCGATTAGAAGTAATTTGTATTTCTCTTCTTGGCATTCTTCCTTTTTGAATGAAAATGTGAATTATTTTTATTTACTGCAGAAACGGTTTTAAAGTTTTATTTGTTTATATTACTCTTAATCCAACAATTAGACAACTGACTATATTTACGTTAAGAGAAAGAAATAATTTGCGACTATGTCATAGATATATAGAATTTTGATATGAATTTAAATGAAGCTCCCACGATAGATCACGGTTATCGCATTACAGGGTAAACTTAACAGTACAGTTATGGATTGAATAAAACAGGCCATGCACTTGATATGGATGGGAAATAAGGCCTTGCTATAAGTCTATATAGAACGACCATAGTTTTTCAAACGCCAGAAAAAGCTAGAGGGATTAGGAGCTCTAAAACTCCAAGGATCAAAGTTGGCAATCTCAGCAAAGTATCTGGAGGTAACTTTGGACTCGAGACTTACCTGGGAACAACATGTTGATAGAATAACATTGAATACGCCGACTTCTTATAGTAACTAGACGCACGTATGGGAAAACATGGGGGTTAAAACTATCAATAGTGTATAGGCTGTATACAATGGTAAAACCAAATCTTAGTTGTGCATTGCTGGTGTAGTGGGTAAAATCATTACAACCTACAGCGACACCATAATTATGTAAGATACAATGACTTCTTTTACCTTGATATTACAAGGCAATGAAATGTATCCTGACTGTGGCAATGGAAGCCCTGCTAGACCTTCCATCATTTCACTTTGTGGTAAGGGCGGAGGCAAGGATGCGTCTACACAGACTTTAAAATTCTCTAGTTACATCAGGTCATACTTGTATTGACAAAAATGTGAGAAATTTGTATATGCCTTGGTACGTTAACAAATCGCATAACAGCTAAATACGCTTTCACTCCTACATTTAAAATACACACCTCAAAAGACTTAAGTGGGAGTAAGAGCGCTTCAATGTGATACAACGTGGACAGACTTGGTATACAGATGATTTTAAGACAATTTTGAAATATGTCTAAGAAATTAATAACAGGGTTTACTGCCATAAGCAGATCCATAACCTGTATGGCTAGTATGAAGATGTGAGGAATTCGTAAAACTGTCACGGCAGAATGTAGTAAAGCTGCTATAAGTTCTGAACATTGTGAAATTGCAGGGAGCAAAAGGCCGATGAGCTTGCCAGAGAATAATTATATATTAAATCAGAACCTGTACTGAAAGTGCATAAGTGTACTCTCCATTTTAAATAAATAGATGGACCAATGCAAAACATAGAACATACTAGAAGAACAGACCCGAGCATGAACATTGAAAAACCTTTATTGATGAGTCAAACCGTAAAAAGTCTGGCCAATTGCTTTTTGTTTGAAAGAAATCACCGTAGAATAATATCACAATATCTCAGAGACCACATGCCAACTAGACTATTTCTCAAACAAAATATACGAACCGTAATTGCAGATTATGTCATACAGTTCCAGAAAGAGTTAATCACATCATGTAAGAATATAAGGCATTAGATCACAAGAGAAGAGCATCTATGAACAACTTAAAGAGGAACCGACAACCTACAGGAGCTGCCCTACTTTTAATATGTTCAAATTAGTACAGAAGACAGGAGTACTGGATTGAATACAATACATTAGGAAATCTACATTAAGCCAAATAAGACTCCAATGCTTTGGAGACAGTTATAGTCCAATGACTTTCAAGAAAAAAAGTGATCATAGTCTTTAAAATATATTCCAGAGCCGCAGAAAAGAATATTGGAAAGTTAACATCTCATCTTAGTATTAATAAAAGATAAATAAAATTAATATTAATAAAAAAAACTAAACTGTTCGAAACACCTAAATCATAAAAAAAAATAAATTACAAAAAACAGTGGGTAAAATAGAAAAGCATACTTAATAAGAATCTAAAAATGCAAAAATTTAAATGAATATATGGTGATCAAAAAAAAATTAGAATGTTAGTAATCTAGTATAATAATAATAATTATAATGCATGCCTTTACATCTCTCAATAGCTTGACGCGAATTATAGGAGGGATTGACAGACCATAAGTTATTATTACACAGCGTTCGTGATATTTGGTCGTAAGCGTTCATTTAAGCGAGAAAGGAAACCACGAAAAAACTTTCACAAAAGCAGACCGACCGTTGGATTCAATTCTGAGATCCCCATGTGATATCTAATGATTTATCATTAAGTTATATTAGCTTCCAAACGCAAGAATATTTATTGACTTACAACATAACCCTGAGATTCGTAAAGTTCAGTGCAAATAGTGGTAAAATAAATATGCATACTGTATGGGAATGTTTACCATTATTCCCTCTTCAATCTAATTAATTCAGCAAACAGTCAAGATTAGAAAAGTCATAAGAAACCAGTAGTTGCATAGTACGAAACTAAGAAATTTATAATGTGCAGGGCAACAAAGCAGTTTTAATTATAAAACTTAATAGAAATGACTTTCTACAAGAAGGTAGATACAAATGAATTGCTGTATAGACTACTTGATACAGACACTTGATTTTAGTAGCAAATTAAAAACTGACAACTGTGCAGCTTAGCCGTGTCGAATTAATAATTTTTCTCAAGAAGTAAACTATTTAAAATTTTAATGTTTCATGTAAATATATCCCAATTCTAAACAATTGAAATTCTAAACGCTAGTTAATAGTTAATAGGCTAGTTAACTCTATAAACATAAAGAAAAGGAGATATTAATAGAACTCTCTTCCATATACTAGTTTGAGTATAGCTCTTTACACTTAGTAACTTTGTACACTTGCCGTGCCAATTTTATATCCAGTTATATTCAAGAACACATTAGCTAGTTGTTTAAATAGGCTGCTGATTGTGTATTCAAATCATCAAATCAAAATTTCTTCTAATTATGTGAATTACACGTTTAGATTTTATCTCGCCGGCATTAGTTTCCATGTATTCATTGATAATTATTAATTATCAAGAATTCATTTTTGGTTCTTTGATGCCAGATTTCGAGTAAAATGTGTAACTAGAAGTTGTCTGCAAATAAAATTACTTAATTAATATCGAATTTTTACAGAGAAAATTCTGGAAGATGTATTACTTTTCTTAAAGTTGTAAAGGAAGTGGTTGAAAGCAATGGTTTGTATGAACATACTTTTGAAAAAGCAGATATCGAATATGATGGAAGCTTCTTTACAACTGGTATAGCAGAAAGTAGTTATGTTATAGTTAGTACAAATGGGAGACCAGCTGTTGCCGCAGGTTTAGTAAGCTTCATCGACCACAAAATAATTACTGTTACTTTAGACAGGTAAGAACAGTTTGTAGAAATGGTTTCTCACTATCATCTGTACTCACGAAACATTTATTTTTATTACAGTATTCCTATAAAAATATGTTAGAATGTTAAAAAATATATAAACCTTAATATTAATACGTATTTTTTAAAACTAAAATAATCAATATTAGTTAATGTTAATTTTGTTAGATATTATTAACAATATGAGATTATGTATGTAAACCTTCTTTTTCAGAAATTTAAAATCGAAATATGCAAATTCAATATTTCATATCGATTCATACTATTCAACTAGTGCATTCTCCTTTAAGTTTGCTAGTCTTTCGACAATATTAGAATCTAGTGAAAGAGGCGAACGTCTTAGGCGATTAATAATTGATAAAGAACCTCCAACTTTCAAATCCAAATTGCCAAAAATTATTGCTTCTAAGGCTCCACCAATTTTAAAACATTTAAATAAAGTACAACAACGTGCAGCAATTAAGGCCATAGCCGCAAATGATTATCTTTTAATTAAAGGAATGCCAGGCGCAGGTAATAATAAAATTCCACTTACTATTACAAAGTATATGTAACAATATCTTTATATCTTAACTAATTTTTTTCTATAATTAAATATACACAAAAATTTAATTAATCAAGAGATACTACTTCATTCTTTATAATCTAAATTAATATTTAGTTAGCCAATTACTTCTTTAATAAAAGGATGAGAAAATCTACGCATTTAATAATAACACTAAAACAAACACTAGAAACTGCAAGTAGACTTAATAAAACGATACAGTTGTAAACTGCAATAGTTACTTAGAGTAGAATTCATTTTTATGGTATTTAGTAATTAAAACATCTATATATGTATTACATATGCTTATATTACATATAAGGTCAGTAAATGGAACAGGGAAACAGTGGCTTTAGCGCTCGAATACTCAATGAACCTTGCATCAGGTGTTTCAAGAAAAAATTCGTACAATAAGTATACACTTCTTGAAGAATATAAGAATGATACAATATTACTCTAAAGTAAGTGCTGAGACTTACTTGAAAATGGGAAAACATATCAACTTACAAAACAAAGTGTTGGGTTGTCAGTTATTGGATCAGCACATCCAATTGTCACAGCCACTAAATACAGAAATAGTTTAATTTATTTTTCAAATTGAATATTGCCACGTTCCCATTTTACTCAATTGAACGACACTCCTCTTTTATGCAATCTAAAAACCTATTAAATGCAGTGTTTTTAGATAAATTTATAATAAGCATTAAAATAGTATCTTGTGACAATTTCATATTTAGAAGTGTATTAGAAATGCTGATAATAGTTTAAAATAAATTGTTACGCTATGTATTAAAAAGAATTGCCCCACGTTGGACGCCAAGTTTGTTGTTGCGCTGTATATAAAGGATTTTGGCACCAAATTGTGAAAAATTGTACATAATTGTTATATATTCAACTATCATATCAATTTGGCATTTTAAATTTATTTACAGTCGATTATGGCTTTAACACTAAACGTTTAGAATTGAAAACTATTTCAGTAATTGGAGAAAAAGTTGATGAACTTTTGATATATTCGGTACACAGTGATTATCTAAAAGAATTTCGTATTCGATCACTGCATTCTCACGTTAGCAATTTATTGAAAATCTGCAAAGGTATTTGATACATTTTCGTTAGAGTCGTGATGTTATAATAAATACCACTAGTCTCCTGATAAATGGATATACGAGACTATTGAAACACTAATAGAATTAATAAAAAATGAACTGTACGCCCTTAAATTAGACCGCTTCTATGAGAAAATAGTATTTTACGCAAAACCAGCCAGTGCAATAATTGTTATAAAATGATATTTCTGAAATGCTAACCTTCTACCAGTGATTTTTGAGTGTGTTAAGAAATGATCAAGGTACATTTTGGATGGTCTTTTTACTGATCAGACCTGGTTCTCCAGACAGAATTACGATTAATGGAACCATTTTTTAATGGCGGCATGAATACTTAAAGATACCAGCAAGAAATTTCACAACTCTTCCTAAATAAACTCCAGAACGGCAAATTACAAAAAGGTTATTTTGAAGAAAATACTGCTAGACCACATTGTTCATCTCAAACTTTAAAATGATTGAGGGATTCTTTGAGTAACAGAGCTACTGATATATTGTAAGCTGCAACATCTCTTTATGGCTTATATGAAAATCAAAGTGTCTTCTTTTTCTTCCATATTTGAATTAGTAAATTTCCTACTTCTTTCCAATTATCATATTATCGTTCTGAAAATTGGTAAAACTTTGTTTGTTATTTGAACATTTCTATTTTTCTTTTCCGTATTTTAGGAAAAACAGCGACAATTGTCGCTCTTGTGCAACTTTTAGTTGAACTTGACCATTCGGTTCTAATAACGAGCCATACAAATGCAGCTGTTGATAATGTATGCATTCGCTTAAAGAAACGCGGCATAAATGTTTTGCGACTAGGTTCATCAGGCAAAATACATTCGGAGATTCAATCACTATCTGAACACGAAATGACAAAGAATTGTAAGACTCCAGAAGAATTGGATCAATGTTACAGTAATGCAGTAAGTTCGTGAAGTTAATTCATTTATTTGTCATTTTGGATACTTTTTGTTTATAGAAAGTGCTAGCAGTTACATGCCTTGGAACGAAACATCCACTCTTCAATAAACGTACACTAGACGTATGTATTGTAGATGAAAGTACTCAAGTTATCCAATGTACCTTATTTCGTGCCATTGCTGCATCAAAGAAATTTATATTAATAGGTGATTCTGATCAGTTACCACCTTTGGTTAGAAGTAAAAATGCACAGTAAGTAATTGATTTAAGTAAATAGACATAGAATTTAGATATTATTTGTCATATTTACTTTTTCAAAATCTAAATTAACCTGCAAGAGCTATGCAAATCACTAGTCTTTTCAATGTCATTATATATATTTTACTGTTTGCGAGAATGATTTAAATTATATTCGGATTAGCAGTGATTAAACTTAAGCACGTTAAACTTTTACTAAAGGGCACATGCTAAAATGACAATAGCGCTTATATGACAGGCTCTACCCACTTGATTTTATGAAGAGTAAATATTGAAACTAATTTTAAATTCTTGAAATTGTAATCCCTATTTCTAATTTGATAACTATCAAACGGTTATCAGGTAATAATCTATGAGTATATAAGCAAAATGAATCTGTATCAACATTATTTCATTCGATATTTACATGAATATATAAATTCATAATATTTAATTAAGTAATTTCGAAATGGACTGAAAGTTAAAATGTGATTAGACATTAGACGTTTCATACAGTCGAGTTGTGAATTTTAAAAGTAAATTTCTTATTTATTATTATAGATTTTCAAGAACGAACTTTGATATATAAGATTTACTCTTTAATAAAAAAAAAAGGTAAATAAAACCCCTTTCCACAATAATATGATAAAATAATCAGTGTAACACGTAGATCCGTGGTAAAACTGGCACAGAAATAAGTTCGTACCAGAGATTAGCCGTCAAAAGCCAAGCACACACTATGTACAATGTAGTCTGTCTAGTATCACGTTTTCCGAATTACAACGGAAATTTATATACGTTGTTGACTCTAAGTCAAATAATTACAGCCTACGTCGATACTACAATAACAACTAAAATCAAAACAAGTAGTTCATTTACATGTTTTAAACATTTTTTACAGTATCTTGAAATCATATTAATTTTTATGTAATGAAAATTTTAAATTGCCATAATTTATAGTAAAATACTACCTTTTGCAGAAAGTATGGTTTATCTGAAAGCTTATTTGAACGACTTCAAAATCCACAATCTACGGTCATGCTCAACTTAAATTATCGAATGAATAAGTGCATAACAAGACTAGCCAATTTATTGACTTATAAAGATGAACTACAAGTGGCAAATGATACTATTGGAAGTGCAACGTTGAAGATTCCTGATTTTCATGTAAGTCCACGTAGTATAAATATCAAATATAGATCAAATATGTTAAGCTAGTAAGAAATATTAAAAAAATCACAATCTACTAACCTCAGAGAGATTGTTTTTCACACTACCCAATAATTATATGATGACTGTGACTAAAAATATTTTCCATCAGAATTATAAAAATGTTTAAAGATTTAATTTTCACAATCTTTCAAAATAATTTTCATAACATTATATGCATTTATCCATTCTTGAAACTAATCCTCAATGTATCTCTCTACGTTTCTTCTAAAAGTCAAGACACATCCATCTCATACATTAGAAAGATCCTCATCGTTAAAAAGGGAAAAGCAGTGCAAAGTCGCATGTAGTAAGATCTGGATTGTAGAATGAATCTTTCAGCATTTTCAGGCAGCTAAATACTGGGTATGTAGATTTTGAGCAATGATCTGAAGGGTTGTTTTGGTAAGAAAGTCAAGTGCTTCGACAACTCTGTGTAGATACTCCTCTATGTACTACTGTGCTGTGACTGCCTTTTATGTTTCCACCATGACAAGCTCCACAACCACTTTCAAGGCAAAGAAGATGGCCACCATTTTATTTTTAACGAATCGAATTTCCATATGGACATGGATGTGGCTTCGTCTTCAAAGAGACAAATTTGATCGTGAGCTTGAGTGGGCATCTCATAATAATAGTAAAGCCAAACTTCGTCACCAAGCAAGATGTCCATATAGCGAGATATTCGATTTTAAACCTCTCGAACAATTTGGCACCAAAACACATGTCGAGCTATCTGCTCGTTTGTTCAAACATGGAATATCCGAAAGGAACGAGTCTTTCTCACTCAGGAAGATGTTCGTGCAGAATAATGCTTATTGTTAGTACATTCCCAGATATTCTTCTGTGTCGCTATAACTTACACATACTTCTCTTCGCTGATGGGTTAAAAGCGCCGTCCTAATCTCGGAGCATTTTCCAGATACTTATGAATATAACCGAATATAAAGTCTCGACTTAAATGAAAAGTTTTACAGAATCGGGTAGTAATCGGTAGACGGGGAGCAAGATAAATTTCATAATAGTTCACACTTTTGCTTAAATTTAGAAGAGGGCATAAGATCTTAATGTTAAAAAACTATTGTAAATATATATAAAATTACATTTAAATACACAAATGTACACCTAAACGGATTATTGAAGTATTAGGATTGCTTACACCAACTAAATGATTTAGTTCATTAGAATTAATCCTTCATGTCATAAATGTTCACAAGGTATATACAATAACTTACACATTTATAGAATCGATTCCTTTGTATTCATTTTTACACTTATACATATTTATTTGGTCGTATTTGCCGTACTTTTTATACACGGATGGTTAGGAAAATGCGTTTAAGCAAATGCAAATAGGGGTTTCGATGAACATACTTATACTTATTACAATCAGAATTCAGGTTTAGTCAGAAATTATAATAACATTTTTGTTTTAAACGAAGCACCCTGCATATTTTTGAGAACTTTAAAAGAGCACTGTTTCAAGAGTTCGATGATAATAAGGTTTAACACAATAAATCCTCTATGCCCAATCCGCCCGCTTAGGAACATTTCGTTCAAGAAACTTCGAACATTATGTGCATAGTGAGGTGTACTCCATCTTGTTGGAACTAAACACATAAGTAATTTCACATTTTCCTTAATACTAGGCACAACTTGATCACGTGAAAGATCTAAATATCTCTGTCCAATTAGTATATCATGAACGAAGCAATAATACGGTTCCTAAAAATACCAGCCCAAACGTTTAATTTCTGTGGATGTTGTGTATGCACATTTTGCATCCAATGTGCATTATCTATTGACTAATATCGACAATTATGGCGACAGTAGTGCATGTAAAATATTGGTCATTGTTGCAAATCTTTGTTATTCTTTAAAAGTCAATTCTTCGATCCATAATCTCCCTCCAGTATTTCTTGCACTAAAGATGCATAGTTTATACGGATGATATTTTTCATGCATCAATATTCTGCCTATTGATCGAAAGTTTATATAATAGTTTTGTGTGAGGAATGTAGCAGAAGTTTGTGGTAATTCCCTAATGCTGTAGCAATATCTTGAACAATAACTTCATTAGTAGCGACTTTTGGTCGCCCGCTTTTCGATAAATTTCTAATATATCCGGTCAAGTTATACCTTCTCAAAGTATTACCAACAGTGGACATCGGATGCCGATCTTGATGGAAATTATTAAATAAATTACATACTTTTTCATGAGTTCTGATGCGATCACCAAAACTAATCATGCATCAAAATTTCAGTACATTCTTCTTCAGTTAATTGAACCATTCTTAATATTTGGACGTCTACAAAATTGATTTTTGACAAGTTAAGTCTAGTTCTGAATTTTAATTCTATTGCCTACTAAACGTGAACACGATTTTAAAATATATACAGTGTGTATCAGCCAAATGGAATAAATTCGATAATAATTAAATGGAAGGGTGTTCGAAAAAACGCTCGGATTTTTAGTTGCGTATTTTTTTAAATAAAAAGTTTATATACAGGGTGTGTCATGCAAAAGTGGTCAAAACCAACTTTCTTATTTTAAATGCAACACCCTGTCAAATATTAAATTTTTGGATTCTTTAGAAAATTCCAGACATATTTCATGTACAATGTCCTATACCTATCTTCGACTGTTTCGGAAATATTAAATGTTTTCAGATTAATAATTTTGTTTACAATTAAAATAAGATTTTCACATAATAGTTTGTTTACCGAACTATTAAGTGAAAATCTTTAATTGTACTTGTACTTCGTTTTAAAATACCTTGCCTTAGCAAAGTGTTGTCAGTGTCATAACTGTTTGAATTTCGTTAACTACATTTCAGCAAAATGGTTCATTTAACAGAAATGCACAAAATAACAATTCTGCAGATGATTGGTTATGGAGATAACACACGGACACAAATGGAAGTTGCTCACTTATTTCATGAGAAATTTCCAAATTTGCCGCCTATATCAGTCGTAGGCAATCGCGGCCCCATGTTGCCGAAAGCTTGGAAAGGTCCAATTCTTATAAAATATGATGATTAAAATATGATGTACGTGTTCTGTTGAAATGTTTACCATGTCTGCCATCTCAAAACGACGTGTTGCTTCTTTTTCAATCTGCTGTCAAAAATAAACTAATCAACCGATTTATCTAAATATCGGAATGTAAACATAAAAATAGCCAACCTAAATTACAGTGCATTTGTTTTACCAATTAATGCGCTACCTATATGTCATTCTCACTACTTGTCAAACTATCCTCGTACGTTTATATGTATGTATGTATATATATATATATATATATATATATATATATATATATATATATGCCCAACCCTATACATATATCATATACACACGTGTGACTTCCCTCACTACCACTCCTGTAAGATAAACTATAATTATACATTTTTCATAATAGAATAAATACCAAATATTGTCAGTGTAGATGTATTATAATAATCCCATATCCTCCAACAACTTAATGCCAACTACAGGGGGGCTTTGGCAGACCAAGAGTTATCACTACGTCGGCGCTCATGGGACGACTTAAGATTTTTGTCTGTTAACGTTCTTTTAACCGGAAAAGGGGAACCACGAGAAACTATCAGGCTATCGGACTCGAACCCAAGACCCCCTCCCCAGCGTGATAAACCAGTAACTTACGACTAAGCCGGCTCCGTATTGTTATACACATATATATAATATAATCGTTTACCATATATTATTAATGTAGATATACATTCTTTGAAAAGTTTATTTAGTACTTGTGTACACGAAATCATAATTATCACGATTTTTCCCGTGATTCTGAAAATGAGTTCTTAATTCTTTAGAAGTTCTCGTATGAATAGAAACTTTTTCTAGATTTTGCCCCATCACAACCTCCAAGGCGAAATTTATGTAAATTAGGGGGTGTAAACGTATAAATATTGACGAGTTTAACTAATTAATAATTGACGTTTGTACATAAGAAAAGGCAAGGCAATAGAGCATATTTAATATCAAGACCATGATTTGAAATGTTAATTTATATTTCAAAAATTCGAATTCTTATATGTACAAAAGATTCTTGCATTACGCTACTGTTATTGAATACAATAACAGTAGCGTATTGGACTTTACCTTATTAAAAGTTTTGTTATTATTGAATTGAAATAACATTTTAATTTTAATATAAATTCTTTTACTATTATTGTTACATCTACTCGTTTTATAAAAACACGTTTGCAAAAATTAATTTAAATTATCTTTTTTTACTGCTAAAGTAGTAGAATTCTTTATTTAACTCTTAATTAACTGCCTGTGTAAGTTATAAATTAGAAAAACAGATATATTCTGTTAAACCGTGAATTAAAGGTAAAGAAAATTAAGACTTTCACGACTGGCGGTACTAATCATATACCAAATCTTCCAAGTTTAGATATTTGCTCATAACAATGGATGTTTTGCTATTTTTTACATATTTTTACATGTATTAGTAAGACCCATAGTACATTGTATGATAAAACCAGCTAAATTGTATTATATTTAATGATTTATCCAAAATAAAATAAATATTCTTTATTGTACTAGTTAATAATCCATTTATTGCTAAAATAATGTGTAATAATTTGGCATTTTTAGATTTTTAACAATATATTAGTAATTTTTTGCTATATTGAATAAGCAAATTGTGTTTAAGTATAAATTGATATACAATAATTTTTAGTATAAATGTGACTTCTAAAGAGGTTAGAAGTCGTACTTTGAAATACTATACACTGTCAATAAAAGATTTATATATTCTATTTACTCGTTATGATAATCTGCATAGAAATCCTTTCAGTTTTCTAAATAGCGTGCTTTTAGATGTTTTTGGAAGAGTGTGAAGATCAGCAATGGATAATAGATACTGTAGATCCATCATTAGATAAAGCAGTCCAGGTATTGGATACTGGTCCAGTATGGCTTCAACGTTCAGCAGAATTAGAAGATAATGAAAATACGCGTGAAAATTTATTGGAAGTTAAAATTATCGAATCTCTTATAATAACTTTATTAAAAGTAAGTACGTTGTTAATAGGATTGTTTTTTCATCGTAGAAAGTTAATTTTTAACTGTAGTATTTATTTTTATAATATAATTAATCTTACTATAAGATGTTATGGATACAGTAATAACTTTTATTTCTAGAATAGTTATTAGACAAGAAAATATGTACATCGAGTAAGTGTCAGAGTTGCCACTAATTGTTTAAATATAAACAATCCGTTATTAAAGATAGAAATTATTCGGTATTCACAAAGAAAGACTTAAATTTAAAAAGTTAAAACATTGAAGACATGTTATTTCTATCTTATTTTCATATTTTCGTATATAAAATACTGCATTTTCTAATAACTTTGTTAGTTCTGAACTACCATTCTTCCCATTTTCAATCATTGATCCTTTCAACTAAAACTCTCTGATGTATATATAAAAATTTTTCAGGGTAACGTGTCTAGAAATTCTATCGGTGTAATATCACCCTATACAGCACAAATAGCCCAGTTATCTTCTGTTTTACAAGAATTAGAAATTGAAGTTAACACGATAGATCAATTTCAAGGACGTGATAAGGAAATAATAATATTTTCTTGCGTGATATCGAAAAATCCAGAAAAATTAGTTAATATTTCTCGAGTGAGTATTAATAAAAATGTTATGAAATTCCATGTGCATATTTTAATATCTTATGTTACAGTATCATATTTTGGAAGACCGTAGAAGACTTAATGTTGCGATAACCAGAGCGAAGCATAAATTAATTTTTGTGTGTGATTTAGAATCTATAAGAAAGTACACTCCATTCAAGGAATTATTTGAGTATATACCACAGCAGAATTTTATAAGACTAAAAGCCGGCGAGAAGGGTTCCAAATTGCGAACTGATTATTAATTGTGATGTTTTTATACAATTAAAGTAGACTAATAAAATATCCATATGTATGGGTGTATTATATGTTATTTCATTGTAGTAGTAAAAGTTACATAGATATAATAAGCAAACACGGATTGGAAAACTAACCTTTTTGACTACACCTCTTACTAAAGTCTAATAGTCTAGAGTCACCTGTGCAATATCATGTTAAGATGTAGTAGACATTGAAATCATTATCACTCTTATCTAAACGTACAACACTTGATCTGTTGTTTCTAAATAACTTTTATCTCGTGTAATTCCTTTCGTTTGATATAGAAACTTAATTTTAGTTTAGTATAGTTTATGCCAGGAAAAAATAAATTTTTTAAAAGTGCGGCGTGAAGTTCATGTGATTTAAAATGAATGTTATTTGATTGGCCCTCGCTTTGCCAAGATTGCACTATGTAAGCACTATTCACAACGAACAATTCTATTACACTAAAACCACACCCCTTAATACCAGTGTCTATATTATCAGTTTTAGTGTCAACTGTTATTGTATTTAGAGTACTTTTCTGTGTTGTTTAAACTTAAACACCACTCATGAATTTATTATATTCTATGATGCATAGTGATTTTAAAATATTTTCTTAACAATAGACAGGCGCCTTTTCGGTAAAATATACGATTTAACCTTTTTTTTTATCATTTTTCTTATTTCAGACTTTAAACATACACTCTAATTTCATATTTTATTCAGCATTTTTGACGATATTATAATATAATATTGTTTTTGTATAAGTAATGCTATTTACCTAACACCGGACGCAAATACAGATAACATTGCTTCTTAAAAATTTTTATCTTTTGCACAGTATGTTTATATAGCTGTATGTATTTATTATCTTAACAAGATTATACTTCCTCTTCAATGAATCACGCTTTCAACTAAAAATATATATCTGAGACCTTGGATAACCGCGGACAAGTTGATGCCTTATATACAGAGATCTCGCATGAATTTGATTATTATACAGATTTCTTGCAAGAATTTGATGTAATATGTCATCAAACTGTCCTATGCATACCTATGTTTTGGTTTTGCTCCTTCTGTAATTGCGCTTATAAAGTGGTATAATCCCTTGTCTTACGTTCATTACAATGTGTTGCTCACAGGGTTTTCATCCAAGTCCACTTTGATTTATTCCTTTTACTAAAAATTGATTATACCAATTTAACTTTTGCAAACGATATAAATGTGTTTTCCGAGATTTATACTATTAATGATGTTCGAAATTTGAAAAATCTCGACTTTATTAAAACCTGGTGCGATGTATTTCAATTAAAATTAAATGTTGATAAGTGCTATATTGTTACTTATACAAAAAAGAGTACTCTGCTTTTACTAGATTATAAGATTGGTTATAAGATTTTGCCTAGGCACTCAGTTATTAAGGATTTGGGAATTGCTTTTGATACAATTCAAATTTAAATCACACATTGAGCGAGTATCTGCTTTTGCGTGCAAGTCCTTTGACTTTATCAAGTGTGTCTGAAGATACTTTGAAGTCTCTGTATTTTGCAAACTGTATGAATACAATAGTATGTCATCTATGTTTCTCGTGGTATATTGTTCTATAGGATTCATAGGAGTTTCTTGAGAGTGTTATAAAATGGATATTATTTCCACCTATTGGAAACAGTTAAGCGCAATTTACTGTAACCAAAAAGAAAAAATAAAGTAAAACATAACTGAAATAATCAAATAATAGTAAACAAAGATGTCAGAGGTACATGCTTGCCACTTATACACATCACAGTCACAGGAGATCCCATGAAATTTGTGCTAGCACTGAGTGTTACAAAAGTGGAAGTGTGTCTACTAGCTAAAATTGTAATTTAGATAATAAATACTCACAATCAACTTTGTTATGAAATAAAGTATGTAAGAACCTAGAATAGCGACCATCTCGACGAGATCCCAGCGTAATAAAACCCTGTCTCTAGAGGAATTTTGATTTAACACAGTGCTGGGATGAACACCAACAATTTTAATGACAGAAATGTTAGAAACTTCGTGGAATTCCCTCAAGACACATATTGTTCTCAATATATATGAAATATCATATAAGACGTGCATATTCCATTTTGCTAAGAAGGCAAAATAGGCTTTAAAACGTCTATATTCATAAAGTAGTGAGAAATTCTAATAACAAAATCCAAAGATTTACAAGCAGAAGCGGTCTTTAATTCAATATGTTTATTAAAAGTAAATGCTGTATCAAATTAAACTAGATCAGTAATAGTATCTTTAGTAGATAGACAATGGCTATTTATTGTGTACTACATATATAAAGGAGGAAAAGAACGACAGTAAGTAACAGCAACATTTAGACAAGTTAATATTTAATTTGAAAGTAGTACACCAATTAATCATAACCTTCAGGGTACATTGTAAGTGTACATCATTGGCACTATAGATTAAAAAAAAAAGCTTTATATCATTGGATTAAGCCAATACAGGTCAATTTAAAGGATGAAATAAATCATTAATGTAAAGGATAAATAGACGGGCCCTGGTTAGATTCGACTAAATTTTGAGAAAGAGTTAACAATAAGATATCATAATTCAACGTATCGAATGGGCGTAAAAAAACCGATATATAACATCTACCTGATCCGTCTGCTCCAAACTTCACAAGTACATTGCAAAAAATATAGAGTATAAAATCCTGTTGAATTATAATTAGCAAAAACCAAATCTAATATTTTATCGTTACAATTTCCCATATTATATAGCTTTAAGTATATTTATGAAGTTGTGTAGTAAGGAATTCTTAAATGAACGAGAACATGGAAGGTTAATAAAATCAGATACGTAGAAATACCCTACGATAATAAAAGACTGATCAAGTAAATAATAAATCAAAGGGGACATATATATTACACCAAGTAAATTTGACTGAATTAATGACACTGATGATGAACTATATTAATAAGAGAAATTAACATTGTGCGAATTTCTTTAGATTCTAATACACAACAAAATTGAAAGTGAACTTTTATGATTGATGGTTGCACATCCCAAAAGTTTATGCCAGATGTAAGTGCACTTTCCTGAATACTGATATAGTACAACAGCTTTAAGAAATTATTTTATTTGATATTTATTATTATTCTGTTAAATAGTTGAAATACCTATTGGACAATAAAAGGATATTACTGTTATTATATAGAGTTGCCTCTCATGCTGGCGAATAAAGTTCTTGAAACTTTGGAAAGTGCTCAAAAATACGTTCAATTTCCAATTGTGCGAGTCATATTTGAAAATATATGTTCTCTCGAGTAATCTTTTGACTAATAGTCTAGAATTTTACTTTTTTACTCGCCAAATTATAATTATAAGCTCAAGAAATCCCTTCATTTTTACTGTGGTAACATTGGTGCACTTCAATGCATTCTTAGAAACCTTATACTTAGTTACTCCTGGATTATAATAGCTGTTTCATGGCAGAGAAAAGTCATTATTAAACAATAACTCAACTGTATTGGCCATATTTTTCAGGACATTCTTGAATTAAAACCATACATGGAATTTCTTTCTGACAGGGTGGTGTATCAATATCGTTTCATACAGTATTAATATCAATTTATAATTCAATGTTAATATTTTCATCCACTGTTGATTCAGAATTACTATCACTATCTATTTCATGTAAAATACATTTGCAGCATTTTGATAGGAACAATATCGTTATCATTGTCACTTTCACAATCACTTGATAGATCTAATAAATCATAAGTTTCATTTTTTAATATGTTGGTCGTTTTGTTCTAATTATAATTTTTACTCTTTTTTATTGAAAGTTTTAACCATTGGGATGGATTATAAAACATTTAATTTGAATTTTCCAAGTTATTTATTTTCAACTTGCATTACTTTTTAGTTATATATTTCCAATTGTGAACAATAGTATATATAGGCGTTTCATGTCCAATTTTGGTAAAAAGGGAATTGTTTGCATTTTTCGGATTGTAGACTATTCTAATGATGTATTTTCCAAAGTTCGTTCAGGTTTTCTGATAGGTGTGGTATATATGGTCATTAATTTTGGTTTGTCGTTGTTTGTGGTATGCTCAATGCTTTCCGTATTTACAATCTTTATTTTGTTTTCTCTGTTTTTGAGTCTGAATAGCCACTTTTTGAAGTTTTTTTTTTCTATGAAATTCCGAGAGTAGTTATTTTTTGAAAGTTTTGTTTTCATTTTATTTGTTTTTTTGCAATATTATTGGATTTTATGGATTATATTTATTTTGTATTTAACTAGAACATTTGATAAAAATTTAGTTATCTATCAGAATTAGTGGGTTTTGTTTATTAATCTGGGTAAATTTTACCATCTTTGTGTTTCACTGTTATATCCAGGAAACTCAAGCAGTCATGTTCTCCTTTCTATTGTAAATTGAAGTTTTTTATGAAAGTAATTAATTAAAATGGAATAAAGTTTGTCTGCATAGATTGGCATTGCTAAAATATAGTTATCAACATATCTTTTGAAAAAGGGCATGTGGAAGGGAAGACTATTTAATAATTTATTCTCTAGTTCCTCCATAACAAGGTTTGCCATTACAGCAGAAATGGGTGATTATATGGCAGTGCTATATTTTTGTTCGTAAATGATGTTGAAGTTGAAATATGTTGGTTCCAAACATAATTTAACAGCATTTATGAACTCGTTTTTTTGGTAGCGATGTGTGTTCCGTCTATGGTTTGTCAGTTATTTTCTGTTTTTTTACCAAGTGTATGGGTAACAATTTGCTGAAAACGTTTAGAATGAACAAGTTTTTGGGCAAGTACACATGTAAAAAATTGTTAATTTAAAAATGCTTGTTTGTAAATTTTCCAATATTACAACAAAAAAAATATATTTTAGCAAATGTAATATATATATATATTACCAAAAAGGTATTGCAGGTTGACAAAAATATCTTGAAAAGAGGGAACTCGCCGAAACATCGCTAATATAAAGTAAATGCTTTACTATCACAATGGTCAAAACACCCAACAAAAAAAAAAAAGAGGAAAGGTTATAATATACTACAAGAGTCCTAGATAACACTGAATTAAATATTAGTCCACCTGAAGAAAAGGAAATTAAAACATGATAACTTTTCATAGTTTTTTATTAACTTTTCAACTTAAAAAATATATATATGTATATATTTAAAAATTCATCTTTCATTTTGCAGTTTTAACTTAAAAACTTTTCAATATACATTGCAGAATGGCTAAAATAATAATAAAAACGAATTGTATTCGTATTTGTAACTATAAAAATTTGAATATACATATATTAATCGTAAGTATTTTTTCTTCTATTCTCAAAGTAGTATTTTAACCATTAATATAGTTTATGAATAAACAGAAGAGTTTGGATTCATGCATTTTTAGAATTAACGTAAAGATATCTTGAAGGATTAGGATTATTGTATGATGCCAAATTAATTATAATCTGGGCGTAGATTCTCTGGCCAACACACATATACATCAACATTTGTCATTGCATAACGCATCAAGTTCACTATTTTCGATACAGTTAGACTATCGTAACCATTCTCTGTAAAGGCTTGAAAGGCAATATAACTGTACTGTTCCTTCCTATTTCGGGTTTGAATTGAATTCAGGCATTTTTGAAAACATGAAAAATCTATTGGATCGGTATGCGTTTTTCGAACAATGCATCCATAAAATGCATATCCTTCTCTATATCTATCAGTAAGAATAAATTTTCCCATTTCTTTTTTTTCCGTCTTATATCGGTTAGGAACATAAGCGAACTTTTCACCAATAGTTTTTAATTCTTGTGTTACATGGCCATCTTCTGATCCAAAATATACAATTATTGTACCATATTCTATTTTAGAAATTGGATAATTCACATTTACTACGTTACACTTGCGTAATTTGGGTGGAGCTACATCTGGGTCCTACAAGAATAGGAATGTAATAATAAATGTTTTATATATGCATATTTAAAAT
The DNA here is from genome assembly GCA_031893035.1 of Dermolepida albohirtum. Taxonomy (NCBI): domain Eukaryota; kingdom Metazoa; phylum Arthropoda; class Insecta; order Coleoptera; family Scarabaeidae; genus Dermolepida; species Dermolepida albohirtum. Next base: position 196,131 of record JAVIWB010004609.1, on the reverse strand, counting down.
CTAATTAATAATAATATTGCTGATATCTTTCAAAAAGTGAATTTTGATTCTATACTGTGGTGAACAAAAAAAGATGTATCGAGAATATTCTAGAAATTCTACATATTGGATAATTTATTAAATTTCTGTTTTATGAGGCGTACTGACATAGTATAAATAAAATAACTCATTATGTGAAAACTAAACATTTTAAGCTGATGTCAAATATTAATGTAATTTTTGCTTGATCATAATAAAAGGAGTAAATATTTTTGTAACGAAACTCAATATCCTTACTATTATACAAATACATATACTTGATTTTCATTATTTTGTGGTATAGCTTTTATTCTTGGGGACTGCTACGTACTTTTTAGGCAGCGAGTTCATGAATAGTGGGCACATTATATAATAAATTTTTTACACAATTCCAAAGTTGGAGTTTAAATCGGGTAACTGTGTGTGCCGACTTAAAACATTCGCACACTGCTCATCAAACCCTTTTCAACGAACGTGGAAGCATGTTTAAAATCAATGCCTTGTTGAAACCGCCAAATTTTCGGCATATTATTTGATATAAAACGTTGAATAAAATATCTTTATAAATCTCCTAGGGCATGACTTTATCAATCAAATGTATAGGTGCTGTATCGCGTTAAGAAAAATATGTCCAAATCATGATACTGCCTCCTCCATGGTTGTAGCTTTCCTTGTGTATCTAGATTCTAATTCTTAATTCAGTGATTGACAAACTATCTTCAGCTTTCAGCATCAAACAAGTTAAGACACTTCACTCCAAAGCGTGTTTCCCTAATTTCCCGTACCACATTTAACATGCTCTCTGGCAAATTCAATTTGTTGTTCAAAATGTTTTTTGGTCAACAAAGCAACTTTTTTGACAAATCTGCAATGAAAGTTATTTTTTTGTACCATCTACGAGTACTGATTTCGATTAATCCTTTAAAATGTTTGCAGAGATGATAAAAAGATCCCATTTCATTAATCTTGCTATAAACGATTTATTACTACAGTAGTTTTTCCACGCCTTCCACTATTTTCAAAATTCCAGCGTACTCTCGCAACGTTTTATATGTTTTGAAATTTTTTTATAGGTCTTCTCTTCTCTGTTTTATTTAATTTCTCTCATTTTCGGTACGATATTGTTTCATGCCCATTTTATCTGTAATATTTACTTTAAAATTTTTTATTTTTGTATTAGATAAATTTTTTATTTTATATATTTTCTGTTACAAAATATCGTTTGTATCGAATGAGATATAATTAAAGCGGGTTTATTTAGACACTGCATTGCGAGAGATGGTAGTACGGACGTCTCCGGTTAGTCAACGACGTCATCAACGCATATCAGGCTTATTGTAGAACGTAGTAAGTTTAGTTACATACGGATTTTTATTACGTTGATAACGATCAATATATGATATTGCACTCTAGAGTAATTATGCATGCATAACGGAATAATAACAAGTCAATGTGGTCAACGTAAATAAATTTATCAGATAATTCCCGGACCTAGAATACGATGGTGCTAAAGTAATTTGTTTAGTGTGTTGTATATCGTTCTTCTGTCGGAAGAAACGAGACTGACTTAAATGCGTAAATACACAAACAAACAAAATGTTATCCAACATCTCGGAAGGGGTTTATGTTACATATAATTTATATATTGAAGGCTTACAATCTATTATTTAGAATAACGGAGAAGGAATTCATTACACTCAATGCAACTAATGAATATATGTATACAGTAGCTCTAGTTATAAGGTATAAGATTGAAAGTTCTTTTCATCTACTTCTGACATGCCTTCGGTAGTATAAACAGCGAATAAAAAAAAATTAACACAAAAGAAGTTCAAACAGAAGTTTCAAAATAAACAGGACAAAACAACTTCGTAAGTTTAAAAACATCAGATATCAAAACTTATATAAAGATAGGGGAGAAAGCAGAATATTTCAAATAACTCGGAATAATAATAAATGGGAAAATAACAGAAACGTGGAAACACGAAAAAGAAACAAAGTAAAAAAACATACTGTAAATACCAAAGATGCCTGGGGTAAATTACTAGCCTAAAATGACACTATATAATGGCAATCAGACCGGTAACAATATACGCAGCAGATATGCATTGTAATCAACGGTGAAGAAAAGTAAGAATACTCAAAAGCTACTAAGTACTGCGAATCCAAAAATGGTGCAATAAAATTGAGAGTACTCATAAAATACAAAGTAAGATATTTTATGGCTGGTGAAGGCATTGTAAGGTACATAAAAACAAGTCCAAAAACTAAGAATGATTTGGACACATAAAAAAGAGAATACAATTAACTCATAAAAAAGAGTATTAAATTGTTAAGAGACGTAGATATCAGATCAAAAGGGAGACAAGAAACTATATAATTTAGTCAATTAATAGAAGATTCACGAAAGATGGGACTGTGGGATTAGAAGGAAATGATTAAGGTCAGAAAAAAGTGCGAGAAAAACCGCAACTTATAAAAAAAAACTACGGGCCAATCTACCATACTAGCTGGAAGAGATTTTGAGAAATGGACCGTATATGCATCGACTGGAGCATAGGACCGGTATGTTACATACAGTAAAAAAATCAGGCTTCTGCGTAAATATATCTATATGGCCGGAATGCAGGAAGGACACATGATCGCAAATTTGACTAGTAAACCTATACACGATGCCGAAGAGGTGGACAAATTTAAATACAATACTAGTAGCGTCGTATTTATTAATGTTCATAGACGTCAGATCTATACATCGACAATCGGCGATCGATGAATATTTATAACACCCATTTATACTTGGAAGATAGATAAATGTTATTCGGCACTCGCTAAATACATATATTTAGCCGGGAATACAAATTTGTATTTTCGAGAGAGGATCTCTATCTATTACCAACTTGTCTAAGTACTATCGAATAAACGTACAACATTAATATTTCTAGGAATAGGAATATACATGCTAACTATATTTTGTATATTTAAAAAGAAAGTACTTACAAAATATTTACAAAAACATTAAAAATAAATATATTTTTAAACGTAAAAGTATTAATAATTCTATTATTTATAACAAAGTAAAAATTATTAAAAACGAAGAAATAGTAAATGCACTAATACACCGAGTTATTGAAACACTGTTACATTATTATTAAACAGTTCACTTTCTCTTTCTTCGATTAGTCTTAGATGTAACTGTCTCCTTTTTTGGCAATGCTTTAGTTTGTAATTTCTTTTTAGTTTTACCGTGATTCTAAAACAAATCATAAATTTTAGAAGAAAGCCAATGATTTGAGTTTTTTCTTTAACGCAACAATTGGATATAAATTTTACCAAACTATTGTACAATAAAATATACATTTCTATAAAAGATAATTATGTCCAATAGTCACATTAAAAAATATTCAGAATTTAACAAATTTTTAAATCCACATAATAATAATATAAATGTATTGACATTGTGGATGGTTGTGCAAGACTTACTATACAGTAGAATTCACTACGGTACGTAATTCAATTGAAAGGGGAAAATTGGTAGGAGGTGTATATTTAACCAGTAAACTTATATGCGTTGCCAAAGAGAAGGCGAAGCGTGCTCAAATGTGTTTATAATAGGGTTGGCTGTATTTATTCATATTCACAAACGCCGGCCCAACACATACGAATATTCATCGATTGACAAATATTTATTTTGCAAATAGTTTCTCAAAACACACATTTCGTTATTTGTTCGTATTTGTTCATTCATATTGAATATTTGCCAAATAAATAAATGTTGCTCTGCACTCAGAGAATACCGCATGTACTAGGTTACCTGCCATCTTATGCTTAAACTTTATACTTTCTTTAAATAATTTGGCTTAATATCATTTCGTGCTTCTTGTAAAAACCATGAGATTAAAATGATTGTCGTAAAAAAGTAATACTGTCTTTTGCAAATTCTATATCAAAACTATTAATTTAATGTATGAAAATATGTTGATTTTTCAGTCATCGACGTTCATTGGATATATTTTCACATTTATCTCTTGAAAACCATTTTACATTAATACAGCATAATTTCGTTAATTCGGATTGCTTATAATCCAGATTTCCCAGTAATCCAGAGTAAATCAAGATTATGCCTTTTAACATTATGTACGTCACAATTCGGATCAAGTGATTCTGTAATCTGTATCATATTTTCTGAGTAGCTTTCACTTATTTATCGATGTAATCACAAAATAAAGGGACTCACTTAATAGTAAAAGAGAAACATGTCGCCGAAGAGACAACATAAGATCATGGCTCTCGTCGGAAAGCACAAAATGTTACAGCAATTAAGAAGTGAAGTGAGTGGAAAAGTGTTGGTTATTAAATATGGATTGTACTACCTCTACAATATCGGATTTAAAAAAAAGAATACTGAGAAAATAAAAAGCTATGTTTAATGTATTGGTATGGTAAATTAAAAATCGCCCTTCTTTATAGTTTTATCGGAAATTGCTTTTCCTCACTTTGACGTAAGTAAACTTTGCGCAAAGCGGAATAATTCAACAATAGATGGCGAAAATTGTATACGTGGTTTCATATATGCAGACTTATATATAACCTATTACATGAAAAAGCTTAACCAGAAATATTATGGAGATAGTAAGTTCATCACAAACAGAGAATATACAAATAAATTTAGAAAAACATACAGTATTCGTAATCCTAAAATATGTGGAAAGAAGCTATCTAGAAATTCAAATACTGTTCGGTCATTTTTTCAAAAACTATAATATATAGGTCCAAATTAAATATATCTTGTTGTTGCGGACGAATTCGCATTGTTTTGCAAGTTAACAGGTTGATTGCCGATTACTTTGATCGGAGGCTGCCATTACCTGCAGCGCGCACTACGATCGGGATCATACTTAGTGACTTAATACTTCATTATATTAGCGGTCCATAACCCCATAATTCGTTATGCAATCTGTTAGTGTCTTTAGTTCACGCCACAGAAAAGGCAGCTCCAAGTTGAAAAACAAGGAATAGAAAATTTTCGTGATTGGTAAAGGTCAATATCCGGGAGCATTTCAAAACTCTACTGTTTCTGAAGAGTATCATTCAAATAAAAATGCGTGGATGACATCAACCCTGTTCATTAAATGGCTTCATAATTTCTTTATAAAGAAAGTGAGACAGTTCTACACAAAAAAAAACAACCCTACCCAAAAGGACTTTTATTAATTGGTAATGCACCTAGTTACGAAATATCGTCAAAACTAATTAACGACGATGGAAACATTATAACAATATTTCTTACACCTAACTAGGAATTCTTAATCCAGTTGATAGACTAGGATATCCGTTTAACTAAACTTTATTACCGCAAAAATATCTTGGTCCGAGACGCGTCTTCTGAATAAAATAATATTTCCATAAATTTTAAAAACTTTAATTTGAAGGATGCTCCATCTCTGTTAGCTACTTGGAATCAAGTAACTTCTGCTGCAATCGATAAATGTTAGCGTAAAATAGTTGCTTCTTTAGTAAATGTGTCCTTGTAATCTGATTCAGAATACAATTCCGATGACCTTATACCACTGTCGCTATTAACAGACAAAAGTAGATCCTTAAATAATGAACAAAGAAACATGGTCGAAATTTATAATTAGCTACAAAGATGTAAGCCCGAGGACAGACACCCAATAGATCTGGAAATTAACGAATAATTAGTTGAAGATAAGAATTTGTTACCTCCAAGTAGTGACAGAAGAGATTCAAGTAAAGACGATGAAGTTGTTTGTATTGAACCAAAGTTAAAACACAATGAGGTAATTTGCAGCTTAAATACTCTTATACAGTGGGATGAAGAGAATTACTTGAATTAAATATTTTATTGATGATTCGGACATTAAGACAAGGCATGATTGTCGAACAGAACAACGTACGATAAACTACAACAAACAAGGGTCTACCGGAAAGTTCTGTCCGTTTTTAAAATAAAACAAAATATTAAATTTTTCACATTGAATAATATAAGTTCTATCATTCTTTATGACTTTTGTCAACGCGATGGCAATTTGTATATTCCATTTTTAAAAAATGCCTTATCTCTAGAGGCGAAAAATTGAACCAATGCTTGAGGCGAAACATTGAACCAATGCTTTGCAATTTATTGAAAGTGTTTAGTACTTTGGTACAGTTTGTGATAGAACATGCAGAAGATAGAACTAAAAATTTCAAATAGGTGATTTTGACCTTTCTGATGAGCCACGTTCTGGACGACCATCTTTGAACGACAACGATACTGTCAAGATCATGTTAGAGCAAAATCCTTTTTTGTCAACATTGTAGATTGCAGATAGGCTTGATTCAACTCAAAAACCATTTCGGACCATATTCGGAAACTAGGATTGTTGTGGAAATATTCCAGATGGGTGCCACATGAATTAAGGTGAGACGAATTTGAATGATCGAGTCGTCCATGAGCATATTTCTGCCTGCACGGAACAAAGTCGAACCCTTCTTGGACCGGATGACAACTGTATGAAAAGTGGATTACCAATGAAAACATCATAAGGGAAAGGGCGTATCGTGAAGTCGGAAAACTTGTCCCCTTCACCTCTAAACCGAATTTGAGCCTGAGTAAGAGAATATTGTGTATATGGTGGGACATTCGAGGACCAATACATTTTGAGCTGTTGAAACCGAACGGAAAGCTAAATTCAGAGAGATACTGTCAGCAATTGGGTAATTTTAAAACAACGCTCCAAGAAAAGAGGCTGGCGATGTTCAATAGGAAATCATCACACAGCTTCGTGATAATGCTACACCACATACTGCTTTGAAGACTCGTCAGAAACTCGCGGAGTAGGATGGTAAATTCTATCACATCCACTATACTCCTCAGACCTATCACCCTCCGATTATCATTTTTTCTGCAGGGCAAAAAATTCAAAAACGAAGAAGATATCAGACAAGCACTGGTTCAATTTTTCGCCTCTAGGAACAAGACATTTTTTAAAATGGAATATACAAATTGCCATCACGCTGGCGAGAAGTCATAAGTAATCATGGAAACTATACTATTCAATAAAGTCTATTCAAGGTATGAAAAATTTATTCTTTTGTTTTATTCTAAAAACGAACAGAACTTTCCGGTAGACCTAATGCATACATTGCTTATTTTACTCTTCTTAAAGTGTCTCAGTATACCAGATTTAATACATTAAATCACCGGGGTTTCAATTGATTGGAAGAAGTGAAACTGTACTGTAAGTGAATATAACTTTATGCTTTTTGAAGGTTATAAAAAAATCTATCTGCATTATATAGTGTAAATAAAAATATTTCTGAAATCTATATATCTCATTGGTGTCTGTTTTATTAGACTACAATTACAAATGTAGAGAACAACGAATGGTCTACAAAATGATGAAGGCGTGTAGGTTTGTTCCGTGGGTTTATGCCCCTAATAATTTCATGTTCATTTTGCAAGTGAGGTATTTGATGAAAACATACTAACTAGCCACGTTTATGAAATTATTAATCACTTCCATGAAACGGGAAATATTTGAAAAGATAAATCACCTGGTAATAGAACAATTCTCATAGAAGAAAGCAGAGAATATACGTACTCATTTGGAATGTAGTCTTACTAAGTACTACATAAATTAGCACAACAAATGCGTAAAGAATGGTTACGTAATGTTAAAAACATATTTAACATTGTATAATTATTGACTATTAAAGTATGAGGAGAAACATCAATAATTATATTACTAGTGGTAATTTTGAGCATAATTGTAATAGGTTATTAGTTTGTAGGTTACCAATAAATCATAATTTACAATATAGTATTTATTAAACTTTACCAAGCAAGTTTCTAAAATAAATATTATCTTTAGCACTTGGTCATCCACTCCGTTATTTATCTTGATGCGAATCTGTTTCTTAACTAATAATAAATACTTTTTGGCTATTTTCCAGTTCTCGCAATCATTTGTTCAGAATAACTTTCTTCGTGTAAAGTTATTACTGCTATCATGTTCGATAGTAAGTTGCTTATGTTTCGTCAATATCTACAGAAATATAAAAACAAAATTCGATGTTTTTTGTAAAAATTAATAGCATGCAAAACTGTTGCACAATACAAGCAAGTTCTAATATAACTACTAATGTGGATTCGAAGACACTTCTTAAGAGAACTATGTAGATTCAAACACACCTCTTTAATAGATACTAATTAACGCTTAAAGAACAACTAATAAAAAATATTCATTTAGCGCTCTATTTCGCACTCGAATACTTTTAAAGATGCAAGTTTAAGCTTATCAGATTATGAAATGTATAAAACTAAATGCATTTAAAAATCGAAATTTACGAACTATTTGAATTGCTTAATGTTTTGTTAGGAATCTCTACTTACTTCCAAACATCATAAGAGTTATATACACCTTTCCTAGAAAAAAATTAAAAAAATTACAACAAACCTGTTGAAAATTGTATATTTTGATTTCAATATCGTCGTTTTCAAAAATGTATTCCAACATTTTCTTTACATAATTCCATTCCAAACCATCTAATCCACAACCAATGCGCGGTAATGCTAACTTCTTTACATCGTATGCAATCATGTGTTTTCGCATTTCGTACAAGGAACGCCACAAGGTTTGGTAGGTAGGTTTGCCACTTGAAATCCTTTTTGTAACCAAGTAATATATGTAGCGCTGCTTGTCTTGTAAGATGGCCACTTCCCCTTGAGTTTTTCTTTGACTAAGAAGTTCATCTACTCTCTTAAACATTTGTCTGCAATTAAATTTAAATTACGATTACCATATTACTTCAAACAAAAGTTATACATTTTTACAATGAGAATTTGTAATCCGACTTGTCTTCAATTTTCCTGGAATACTACAATGGATTGATATGTTATGTGAATATTGCATATTGTACGTATACGAAATTAAAAATTATAAAGGCCGTTTCAAATTGCGCGGTTGTTTTTAAGAATAAATAAAATATAGATGGCGCACTGAATTTGTCTGGGTATATGGGCATTTAAAAAGTGTGATTTATGACATTTATAAAAATGGTTTCGTACACGGTACAACGCGTTCGAATTGTTGAATTATTTTATGAAAATCAGCTTTCTGTGGAGAGAGTATTTAGAAAATTTCATGAATTTTATGGTTTACATAATCGTCCATCTGAAAGCATTATTGATCGAATAATTAAAAAAATTTCAAGAGACCGCTTCCGTGGAATATCAAAAAAATGAAAAATACAGTCGTAGTGGTCGTTCACAAGAAAATATTGGTCTGGTTCGTGAAAGTGTTGCTGAAGATCCTGAAATGTCCATTAGACGACGTTCACAACAACTTGGACTCAGTGGATCAACATGGCGTATTTTACACAAGAATTTAGCTCTGAAGGCATATAAGGTTCAAATAACACAGGAACTGAAGCCACTAGATCAAACGTCGTTCATTTGTCAATTTCATCAATGAACCAGCTGATTTTTCTCAAAAAATAATGTTTTCCGATGAGGCATATTTTGAACTTGGTGGCTGTGTTAATAGACAAAATTGCCGTATCTGGGGTGAGGAAAATCCACGAATTATTATTGAGAAACCTATGCATCCTAAACAAGTTATTGTTTGGTGTGCGTTATGGTCAGGTGGTGTAATTGGACCTTACTTCTTTGAAAATGCTGCTGGTGAAGCTGTAACTGTCAATGGTGATCGATATCGTCGGATGATAAAGAAATTTTTGTGGCCTGAATTAATGAATATTGAGGATATGTGGTTTCAACAGGATGGCGCTACACCTCACTTTGCACACGAATTAATTGATTTATTGAGAGAAAAATTTCCTGGACGTGTAATCTCAAGAAACGGTGATGTTAATTGGCCAGCAAGATCATGTGATTTGGCACCGTTAGACTATTTTCTTTCCGGTTATGTGAAAAGTCGGGTTTATAAAAACAATCCACAATCAATTTCTGCTTTGAAAGATGAAATTATTCGTATCATTGGTGAGATAGATCTCAATTATATCAAAATGTCATTGAAAATTTTCACAAAAGAGTGGACGTCTGTGGAACTGCAAGAGGAGGTCATTTGGCAGATATTATTTTTCGCATATAAATGTCATAACTGATACTTCAATTACCAAGAAAAGGTTTTTGAAAGTGAATGCAAATTATGTGTTTTATTTATTCTTTAAAAAAATCGCGAAATTTGAAACACTCTTTACTATGGGTCAATGAATCCTGAATCTACAAAAATAGATCAAACTATCTGTTTGTTATTCATAATGAAATTCTGCTCGTTGACTGCCGCAAAGTAAAAAAACATCGCTGTTTCGGTCTGTTTTATTCTGAAATAGGATAGTCGTACCATTAGTGTCGATACATAAATATTTGCAAATGCATTCTCTTAATTTTTTAAGTTGTTTCTATTTCTTACAACCCTATGATATGCGTTACATAATAAGTTATCTCAGAATCAACTATCGCTTGCTCTGGCTATATAACCCGTGGTATTGGTGGATCACATATTGATACTCACGGTTGTTATAGTTAATTCTCCGAGGATCACGTTACGATTCTCACAACAGTCAACCTATTATGCACACCATATAATTTTAAAAAAAAGGTAGTGGTTGCAAAGAATGGAAATCAATAGATGTACAGTGGAATGACAAAATAAACTAGAACAGGGAATTTCTGTAAATTTTCAGTTAATATTCTAGTATAGTTTTGCCTGTTCTGCATTAACTAAATAAATATGAATATGCATAAATGTGTGAAATCACTCCCAAATCAATCCAAAATAGAAATTTTGCAGGAAAATTTGAACTATTGATTACAATAAATCTGTTAATGTAATACGTTAAATATAATTAAATTATAAACAGCAGCAGAATAGTTACTGTTTTGGACTTAAAATTACGAATTCGATTTTTTAGCTTAAAGTTATCGGGCTGTCGGAAAAGTCATGATGTATTGCTAGTGTTCCACGTGAGTCATTTATTAATATAAAAAAAAACAATCTATTTTTCATAATTCCTCATGCATGAAAGGACTTATTTTCATTACTAAAAATTTTTACAAGGTACTAATTCACAGCCTTATTCGAGTCCAGCGCTATATCATGCAAGGAGTTTTGAAGAGAACGAAACATGAAACGGCAAATATAATTCAATAATTTTCTTACGAGAAATCAAACTTCTGTGCGGTCTCGCGTTATTATAATGAAATATCATTCCTCTACGAGTAATGAGCTTTGAACGTTTCTAGATAATAGATTCGTTCAAGCTGTTCCAATTGTCGATAGTACACACTTGGATTGTTTTGTTTTTTAGTAAGAACTTGAAAAACACATGTTTAAAATGCCATTATACTGAGTACCTTCCATCGATATATGACATTTAAGGCCAGGTCAAGACAAAGTCCGTTTTCGCACCACGTTATTGTAAACAATTATTTCATGAAGTACTCAAATATCGAGCTTGCTGACGTTTCCTAGCTTTTTAATATGGTCTTGAACGTTTAAATGATGGATGTTTCGTGCTTCGATGGACGCCTTTATTTTGTCATGAACACCAGTGGGCCTGTCTGATCGAAGAGCATCACTTTTTCAGGTGGTTTTGAGCACCTGTATAATGTCAATTAAATGATGTTATTAATTTGATGTCTGCATGGAACTAATTAAATCATTTAATAATTGCGTCGTGTCAGGAAAAAGATTAGATTTCAATCCCCAAAAAGAAAGACTAGGATGACTTATCATTTACTATATTATAGCAAATATGGAAACGAAACCAAGAAAAAGCAATAAATGAATCATGTGATATTTGTAACACATTATTTATTAATTAAATAGAATGAAGTAGATACACAAGTGTGAAATATTGACACTAAGACAAAGATGGAAAAAAGAGGGGAAGAAGAAAATCCAAAGAATGACACTAGGTAATACAATACATGCATTAAACACTAATTCAATGGTCGAGAGAAAGTGGAGCTGATTATAACTACATTCAATTATCAAAAGAAATGAGAGAAAAGGCTGTAATGCCACAAATCACCAAACCTAAAAAAACAAATCAAAATATTGGACTATTTTTATAGGACATAGTTTTTTAAGTAAATACATATGTACATATGTATACATTTTTCTTATACCTATGAAATGTATTAGCTATTTGTTCGTAATAAAAAAATATATGTGCAAAATATTTTTACAAATAGCATCTACCATTTTCAAGCTTTAAATTAACCTCTCATGAGAAAAGACTTTTATTTATGTTCATGATATCAAGCGCTTACTGTATTAAAAAACATTCCGAAGTTATATTACATGTTCGATATAGAGTGCGGACAGAAGACAGTACGAGGACAGTTTGACAAGTAGTGAGAATGACACATAGGTGGCGCTCTAATTGGTAAAACAAATGCACTGTAATTTAGGTTGCCTATTTATATGTTTACATTCCAATATTTAGATAAATCGGTTGATTAGTTTATTTTTCACAGCTGATTGAAAAAGAAGCAACACGTCGTTTTGTTAAAATGGAAAAAGCAGAGTATCGTGCGGTGATTAAATACTTCGTAATTAAGGGTATGAAAGCTACCGAAATAAAAGATGAGTTACGGGAAACATTAGGTGAATCTGCTTCATCATCCGCTACAATAAGTAGATGGGTAAATGAATTTAAACGTGATAGAACAAGCTGTGTTGATGAATCGCGCTCTGGAGCACTCATAATCGTGACTTCTAAGGAAATGATTATAAAAATCCATAACATTATTACGCAAAATCGACAACTCAAAGTGAGAGAGATAGCAGATATGGTAAACATTTCAACAGAACGCGTACACCACATTTTAACGAAGAAATTGGGACTTTCCAAGCTTTCGGCAAGATGGGTGCCGCGATTGCTTACGACTGATCAAAAGTTCACTCGTTTACGCATTTCCAATGAATGTTTGGACCTTTATAAGCGGAATCCGGTTGATTTTTGTAGGCGATTTGTTACTTGCGATGAAACTTGGATACACTACAGTACACCGGAAACTAAACAACTGTCGAAACAATGGTTAGAACGTGGTTCTGCACCTCCGAAGAAAGCGAAAACCACTTTATCGGCAAACAAAGTGATGGCATCAATTTTTTGGGATTCAAAGGGCATTTTGCTCATTGATTACCTTCAGAAAGGCGTCACAATAAAAGGACAATATTGTGCAGAACTTCTACAAAAATTAAATGTTGAGATTCGTGCTAAACGGCCAGGAATGGCAAAGAAAAAGATTCTGTTTTACCAAGACAACGCTCCCTCGCATACCAGCAGAGTTGCGATGTCCAAAATCCACGAGTGGCATTTCCAATTAGTACCGCATGCGCCTTATTCGCCGGATCTAGCCCCTTCCGACGTCCACCTTTTTCCAAAATTGAAAACGGCACTAGGTGGAAAGAAATTTTCGTCTAACGACGAGCTTATCGTCTTCGTAAATGAGTATTTTGCAAGCCAAGAATATATTGAAAATAAAAATTATTTTGTATTTAAAAAATTCGTTTTTCTTTTCCATTCTCACTACTTGTCAAACTACCCTCGTATAACAGTAATGGATTAGCAAACGTCTGCGTTCTGGATACAGAGTAGTTATTTAAAATGCTAAAAAGAACTTGTGTTTCTGGGGGTATGTTATATTTTAGACGCTCGGAACATGATGTTTCTAAATTCTTACCGAGCTAAATGTCTTTTTAATAAAGAACTTTTTCTGCTTATACGGAGATAGGTAGGCAAAATAACCATTGTTTATGGTTAATACCGTAACAGTTTACAAAACTCTATTATACTGAGTACTGTGACAGTTTTAAATCACTGAAAGGGTGTTACACTTGGCAAACAGTCACGCCAAACACCCATAAAGAATGTGTATTAATGAAAACCATGAGCGTATTTCTTACGAGGGAGCGTTTTTATATTCGCGGAATGAGCGGGTTGTAGAGGGGTGAGTAGGCGCATTGGGGGCGTGGCCTGTGCAGCGACTCATGATTAGTATAAATACGAAGTTTCATTGTTATTAGACAGTTAGTCTTTGAGCTATCGTCAACCAAGTAACATAATCAGGTGTGAAAAGTGAAATATGGAAAAAAATCGAATATCGTGCCGTTATAAAGTTCCTTACCAGGCAAGGAAAATCAGTCGCGACCATAATGAATGAGATGTCATTGGTTTACGGCGACTCTTGTCCAGGAAAAACCATGGTGTACAAGTGGCATAGTTTATTTAAACAAGGAAGGGAATCCCTTGAAGCGACCCGAGGCCGGACAGGAGCATTGAGGTGACCACGCCAGCACTTATCCAAAAAGTTGAACAAATTGTACTCGAAGATGCTCGACTAAAGAAGAAACAACTCGCTGAAATGGTTGGAGTATCCGATACAACAATTTTTAAAATCCTACACGATCATCTCGGCATGTCTAAGGTCAGCGCAAGATGGGTGCCGAGAATGCTCACGCCGCCGCAAAAACAACAGCGCGTAGAGTGTTCGCGTGCATTTTTGGACCTCTGTAATGAAGACAAGGATGGTGTATTGAGTGGAATTGTTACTGGAGACGAAACTTGGGTTCATCATTATGAACCTGAGTCCAAACAAGACTCCATGCAGTGGCATAAAAAGGGCACAGCACCTCCCAAGAAATTTAAAGTGTCACAATCAGCTGGGAAACTCATGGCAACGGTATTTTGGGACTCGGAAGGAATATTGTTGATTGATTATAAAGATAAAGGTGTTTCTATAACCGGAGAATATTACGCTTCAATATTAGAGCGACTAAAAGAAGCCATTAAAGAGAAAAGACGGGGAAAATTGACAAAAGGTGTTCTGCTTTTGCACGACAACGCGCCCGTCCACAAGAGCCGCGTTGCGTTAGCTGCCCTGCATAAGGTGGGCTTCGAAATTGTGAATCACCCACCCTACAGCCTAGACCTGGCCCCGAGTGATTATTACCTGTTTCCGAAAATGAAAAAAGAGCTGCGGGGTAAAAAATTTACTGCCGATGATGAAGTCAAGGAGGCAGTTTCGGCGTATTTTGCAGATAAAGAGAAATCATTTTTTTATGAGGGTATAAATAAATTAATTGAAAGATGTGAAAAATGTATCCGTCTTGCAGGTGAGTATATTGAAAAAGAAAAATAATTTGGTTTTTTTATTTCCACCCCTTGTCCCCCATTCCGCGAATATAAAAACGCTCCCTCGTATATACTTAATAAAAAAAAACTGCTTTAAGATGAACACTATTTCTTCAGTATAGATAATGAAAAAATTACATAACTCATACATGATTCAAAATATCTAACATGTAAAATCTGTAAAATAATGCAAATTGATTATGTCGTGAAGTCAGTATTCTAGAATCCATGTTCTGTAATGTAATAATCTATACTTTATCGATAATATCTGCCATGACAAATTCCACTTTAATTTATAGGATCATGTTAATATTGGAGCAATAGATGTCTAGCCTTCTGATGATCAGAAGAGGTACTCATTACATTGTAAAAAATTAACCGTGTGGCCCTCCATTTACGAATGTATGATAATTAGACATTACTGTATTAAATAATAACAATAATAAATCCATGCTTAAAGGGAACCAATGTAGATGAATGGTTATTCAGAAACGAACGATACATTAACTGAATTCTGGAGCCTTTCATAATTGCAAACTTTACAGAAATTTTATGGCACTCAAAATTTTTCTTTTGATAGTTAAGTTCTTTAGATAGGGCCCAGTTATGTGTTAAAGAAAACACGCTTTGTGAACATTTACAAAGAACATTCAAAAACATTTTGACTCTGGATTTTACTATTTTTCCAAACGCATTTTATTCTAAATGATATTAAAGTAGAATATGTCTAGAAAACTCTGCATTAAAAGTTAATATCACGGATATCATACAAAAGATGCACCAGTCATTATTTCATAGTATGATTGGAAACATTCATGAATGCCATCATTCATGAAAGAATTTAAAACATGTTTAAAAAAACATACCATGTTTTAATTTTCTATTTTTTTATCACTACCACGTTTAGTATTAGGTGCGCAACTAAGTTCTCGCTGTTTTTCAAGAGATGTCTCCAGTAGTAAGTGCTGGTCGATTGCGACATAACCAAAAGTCATGAACCAAGCTTAGACATATGGTAAACAAACCGCTTTGACACATTAGTGATTTTGTTTTTGCGTCATATACTTTTAGTTGTGTGAAAATGTCTAATTTTGTGCCAAATAATCGTCGCTTGCGGGAAATGTTGCTTTTCTTCTTTCATTCGAAGAAAACGGCGGCTGAAGCGCATCGAGAACTCCCAAAAAGTGTACGGAGATGCTGCTCTAAGTGAAACAACGTGCCGTGATTGGTTCCGTCGCTTCAAAGATTCGCTTCGATGTTGACGACCGTTCGCGTGAAGGAAGACCAAAAACCTTCGAAGACGCTGAATTGGAGGCATTGCTCGATGAGGATTCGTGCCAAAAAAGAGCTTGCTTTAGCATTAAGAGTTACCCGCCAAGTCATTTCCCAGCGATTGCATGCGTTGGGAATGACTCAAAAACAAGGAACTTGGATTCCTTATGATTTGAGGCCAAGAGACGTTGAGCGTCGTTTTTCCGCCTGTGAACAACTGCTCCAGCGGCAAAAAAAGGAAGGACTTTCTTCATCGCATCGTTACGGGTGATGAAAAATGGATTCATTACAGCGACCCAAAGAGAACAAAATCATGGGGATTGCCCGGTCATGCTTCTATGTCGTCGGTTCGGCCGAATATTCACGCTGCGAAGGTTTTGCTGTGTATTTGGTGGGACCAGAGCGGTGTTATTTATTATGAGCTGTTGAAACCGAACGAAACCATCACTGGGGAACGGTATCGAACTCAATTGATGCGATTGGGCCGAGCACTGCGCGAAAAGCGGCCACAATACGAGCAGAGGCACGAAAAAGTAATTCTACAGCATGACAACGCTTGGCCTCACATTGCCAAACCCGTTAAAACCTACTGAAAAACGCTCAAATGGGAGGTCCTACCCCACCCACCATATTCCCCAGATATTGCGCCGTCCGATTATTACTTGTTCTGTTCGAAGGCACATGGTCCGGCTAATCAGCAGTTCCGCTCATATGAAGACATCTCAAAATGTCTTGGTTCGTGGATAACCTCAAAAGACGAATACTTCTACCGTGACGGTATTCGAGCTCTGCCAGAAAGATGGGAAAAAGTTGTCGCTAGTGATGAGCAATATTTTGAATGATTCATTTGTAAACATTTTTTCACAATAAAGTTGCATTTTCATCAAAAAAACAGCAAGAACATAGTTGCGCACCCAATATCATTAATTAATTGCTATGTTGTATACATAAAACGCAATTAAAAGGGAAAACAAATGTAAAACTCCTTTGAGGAATATATTATATTTGCCTATTGAAGCCAACACAAGTATGTGATGCTGAAGATGTACTGAGGACAAAAACATTCTTAAAAATTGATGACATAGACTACTAGTATATACATATTGCATATTCTGTATCAAAAATTAAAAAAAAAAACAAGTATTTGGTATTATGTCTTCTACACTATATTTCAAATAGACATTCTGGATATCCAAATACAAAATTCATATTAAAATGGTTGAGCAAATATTTAACCTTTACTAATATATCAAGTAAAATGCCTTAGATTACTATTAAATTCAGTATACTTTATTTGCTCAAAAAGATTTTCTAAAATACAAAATAAATTTCTTAAATGTTTAAATTAAGTAATATTACTATTACTGTTATTTATATACTTTTAAAAATACATAGAGAAACCATAATATCTGAATGTCTCTTAATTGACGCTAAGTTTTAGTTTTGTAATATAGACCAAATATACTCACTATTTAGTAGGTATGCACCAAGTAAATCTATCTTAAATTTATTCGACAATATTAATTGGTATAATTACTAAAAAAATGTGTAACAAAAGATTATATTTTATAATGTGAAAAATTATAATACAGTTTTGTTTTAATATAATACATTGTTGTATTGTCATTAAATTAAACTTGTTTTTGATTTCATTACTATTTATAACAGTGAATAAAACTACTAGATTAGCAAATTTTTTAACATTATTTAATATATAACAAAACATAAAATAATGCAAAATAGTCGACATAATTATAATGCAATTAAAATCAAAATGGCAATAAATTTAGTCATAAAAGATAAAAGAATTTATGTTTTTAAAAGTTTGAAGTAATGTCCGGTTTGTTTTTCTCTGGTTATAATCCATAAAATTAAGTCAAATATTTTCTGGGATTATATGTTTAAAATGTTTATAAGGAACTTTGACATCAAATTTATTTGAATATAATTCAATTCAAAACATTTGCAGATTTACATTTTAATTAGTGTTTAACAAATATAAATATATTTAAAAGCGCCTAAATTAAATTGTGTATCAATGTTCATATACATACATATGTTGAGACCAACAATATTTTAAATCATACCTGAACATTACAGCTATACCACTTCCCATTGACATATCTTCCGCAACACAATGGCCAAGAGAATACGCTTCGTCAGCAGTAAATAAATCACCAAATGTTTCTATTACTATTTTGAAATGCATTTCCTTATTATTCATATATTTGTGCTCAAATTGATCAAAATTAACATAAATATCTTTCGGATAACTCTGGTTATAGTTTTTTCTTTGTTTTTGTGATATATTTTGGTCCTCTCTAAAATTAAAGCTTTTACTTGATCCTGAACAAATTTGCTTTTCCAACATATCATTATGTTCATCACTATATCTTCTCGAATTTTTTTGTTCACTAGTGAAATCTTCACTCCAATTCATCGACCAATCATCTTCCCAATCTTCAGATTTTTTTGATTCACCGTCAAAAATCTTAGTTTCATAGTTCTTGTTACATGATGAATCCTTAAGTTCATGTTTTGGAAATTCTGATTCAGAAGGTTTTTCCATTTCGTAGATCACATCTTCATTCTTGTTGACATTCTCTTCCCTCCCACTGGTTTTAGTTTTATATTCTTTATCAAGTAAATCTTCAACCTTTTCACATTCTAAAAACTGCTCAGATTTTAATTTAGTAACTTTTTTTGTTTCATGGTCCATATGTTCATTTTTGTTTTGTTTATTACTTTGATTTTTTTGCATGCACTTGCAGTTTTCATTATCTGAACAGTTGCATGTATTTTTCATTCCATTATTTGACCTGCTAGCAATTGAAGAAGCACCCACTACATTTCTTGAAATATTTGTTTCAATTACTAATACACTATTCTTTCCAGCAGAATTTTTTGTATGTTCTGGGTTGCTTTGTCTTGCATTTTCAGTGTGAGCTTTGTCTTTAGATCTATTAACATTCGAATTTGAACTATGTGATTTCTTCGGCTTTCTTTTTCCACCCATGTTACTGTAAGCGATAAATATGAATTTATTTCTTTACCTTATAAGTAATTGTATAACCTCAAATTAGAGAATGAAAATGCTTATAAATCAACAAAAACTGTTCAACTAAGCTCTAATATTAAACAATAATATAACAAATAAAATACCGAAAGAAAAAGATAAACCTGATTTCATAATAATATATAATTGCACAACGTAATTAAACTAAGAGTCTATTACAACTTGCTTCTGCATTATACACATATACATAGGTAGTATAATTGCAAGACATTGTTTTACAATACTTACGTTCAATTTCTTATAGATTTATTAAAATGGATCGCGCAATAAAATTAGTATTGCTATTTGATATTTATCATTAAATTACAAACCAGAAATCCATTGTTGCTTATACATACATGATAATGAATTAAAGTATACTTACAATACTGTAACGGAAGAATCAAACTATGAAGAATTTTCTCTTACAAAAAGGATTACAAAAACTGCTTGTGTTCAGTCTACAAAATTTCTGTAGATTTAGTTAACAAGGGGGTTTCCCGATAATAATATATATATATATATATATATATATATATATATATATATATATATGTATATTAAAGAAAAAAAGCATGTGGGTACAATACCAATACACAGTGAAAGTTCCTAAAAAAATTATGGCTATAAATTTATTTTATATTGGTGTATATCACCAATATAAACTAAAATTGCAGTATTAACATGTTACGCTTAGATAAATAATGTATGCCAAAAATTATAACTAAATGTTGTATGAATAGTTAATCGAATTGTTTTCAAAACTGAAATATTTTTTGGCACAATTATCAGCGCCACCACGTTTCTAGATCGAGGAGTAACATGACTAACGGTTATCTAAACAACTATAGTATTTAAGAAGAGAAGTATAACAGAGGTATATGTAGATTGGCTCTACTGCTTACTTTTAGGTTTATCAATAATAATTGCAACCTATTTACTTTAAAGTATTCCTTTAACACAAAAATATTAATATATGAAAATAAAAATGTTCAAATCTAGAAATTTTGTGTTACCAACTACAAAAAGATGATAGGTGTTCTATTGTTGAAACCAGCATTTGTCTAATTCATCGGTGGTAATATGTGTTAAAAAAAAGAAAGTGCGCCAAAGTTTTTCTAATAACGCGCTACGTCTTGTCAAGAAATCATGAAAAGATATGAATAGACTTATGCGAAGCATGTGTATTATGCATACATGTGTCACGTATAATGCAGATAAAATAGTGTTTTGACTTATAAAGTTCGTACTTTCTATGGTTCCAATATTGTTATATTATTCGTATTTTATCGCTGTTTGTTGTTATTGTTCTCAGCTAATCCACCATATCCTTGTAAGTTTACACTTAGGTAACCTACGTATATAGTCAGCTTTTACGTATGTTATTTACTGGTTAGGTATATAGTACATTATGGCATCTAATAGCAATGTAAATATAGTATTTAATTTGACATCCTCACTTCCTCTCGACATCTTATTTCATACGACAGTGATCACGTGATCGGAAAACATACCCTTTTTACTTATACCGTGAATATATTTTATAATGCAACATGCACATACATACACTAGTTGCTAGAGTAACGTAATAATGAAATGACAGCAATGTATTTTAGAGTGTATTTTATTTTGCAACACAGGATGTCAAAATAAGTTACTCTATTTTTGTGGTATGTATAGTGTAGAAGAAAAACTGTTATTAGTGAACTGGTATAACTCGAATATGAGTTTGAGGAGAGTAGCAGATTTGTTTCAAATTACATATCCTGACCGTCCAAGACCGAGTCCAACTACAATAACTAGGTTAGTACAGAAGTATAAAAATAATGGATGCATCGTTCCTAATCATAAAAAAAAGAATAGGCCAAGATATGTTATTACTGACGCCAAAAGAGATGAAATTCTACAAACATCGAAAATAATAATATGCTCTCCACAAGAGCTTTAGCACAAACTACAAATGTAAGCAAATCTTCGGTGCATAAACTACTAAAACGAGAACATTTTAAGTCGTATCATTTTCAAAACCATCAGGAACTAATTGCGAATGATGCAGAAAGAAGAAGTAACTTTTGTGAAATCATGTTGGATAAGTTTCATAATGATACTTTACTACGCAGAATTTGCTTTACAGATGAAGCAACATTTTATGTAAATGGTGAAGTAAATTCACAGAACTGCCGCTACTGGAGTAGACAAAATTTGCATAGATATCATATCACAAGGACTCAGCGGCCACAGAAAGTCAATGTTTGGACTGGGTTGATTGGACACCATATTGTAGGACCGTTTTTTATTGAGGGTACTCTTACAGGAGAAAAATATTTAGAATTGCTTGAGTACAGAGTTATGCCAGCCCTCCTCGCTTTAAATATTGATGGTGAGATTTGGTACCAGCATGATGGCGCGCCGGCACATAATTCTCATATGGTTAGAACATTTTTCAACTAAAGATTTCCAAACCGTTGGATAGGCCGTGGAGGAGAAGTAGAATGGTCCGCAAGGTCACCAGACCTGTCTCCAAACGATTTCTTTCTTTGGTCATGTATCAGAAATAAAGTTTTTCATGGAGAACCTCTAAACAATATTGACCAATTAAAAAATAGAATACGAGTTGCTGCAAGAGAAATAACTCCAGAGCAGATACAAAATACAATAAATGAATTCTACAATCGCTTAGGATACTGTCTGGCCGTCAATGGTGACATTTTTGAAAATTTGTTAAATTAGTTTTTAAATTTTGTTCAACTACTGTATTTCATATCCTATGTTGCAAAATAAAATACACGCTAAAATACATTGCTGTCATTTCATTATTACGTTACTCTAGCAACTAGTGTATGTACGTATGTGCATGTTGCATTATAAAATATATTCACGGTATTGATAGATAAGTATGTACATTGAATTATATGGCGTACAGACGAACATTTTGAGAACCATTGGATGAAGCAGACAACTACTTTGTATATAACGGTGTTTTTTTTAGAGGTGTAGAACTTTGAAATGGAATAAAACAAATATGATTTTTTTAAATTGACATGAAATTTACTTTATTCGAAAGATAATCTTCTGGCATTATAATTTAAATATGACTTCTGGCATATGACCGCCACGGCTGGCTCGGACGTAGTCTAATCTGGAGGACCAATTTTCGATGACTTTTTCCAACATTTGTAGCCGTATATCGGCAATAATGCGGCGAATCTTGTCCTCCAAGTGGTCAATCGTTTCGGGCTTATCGGCGTAGACTAGCGACTTCACATATCCCCACAGAAAATAGTCAAGCGGCGTTAAATCGCACGATCTTCGAGGCCAATTCACGGGTCCGAAACGTGAAACTATGCGGTTACCAAACGTTTCCTTCAATAAATCAATTGTGGCACGAGCTGTGTGACATGTTGCGCCGTCTTGTTGAAGCCACAACTCCTGCACATCAAGATTGTTCAATTGAAGAACGAAAAAGTCAGTAATCATGGCTCTGTAGCGGTCGCCATTGACTGTAACGTTCTGGCCAGCTTCGTTTTTAAAGAAGTACGGACCAATTATTCCACCAGCCTATAAAGCACACCAAACAGTCAGTTTTTCTGGATATAACAGTGTCTCAACATACACTTGAGGATTATCATCACTCCAAATACGGCAGTTTTGTTTATTGACGTATCCATTCAACCAAAAGTGAGCTTCATCGCTAAACAAAATTCGATTATGAAAATCGGGATCAACGACAATCTTGTTTTGGGCCCATTCACCGAATTTACGCCTTGCTAGGTGATCGTGTGGCTTCAATTCTTGCACGAGTTGGATTTTGTAAGCACGCAAACCTAGATTTTTCCGCAAAATCTTCCATAAAGTGGATGGACACATATCCAATTCCTATGCACGATGGCGGATAGACTGATTCGGGTCTTCCTCTACGCTACGCTCTACAGCAGCAATGACTTCTTCTGTACGCACTGTACGACGTCTCTTTGGATGCGTGTTATCATTTAGAGTATACGTGGTGCGAAAACGTTCCATAGTTAATCGAATTAATTGCTCTGATGGACGATTATGTTGACCGTAATATTGACGTAGTGCGCGTATACGTATTTCGAACAGAACCATGATTTTCAAAATAAATTTGCACAATTTGCAAGCGTTGTTCAGGCGTCAGTCTATTCATGTTGAAATGACAAACCAAACTAAATATAAATCACTTAACAGCTGACAAAATGACCGCCAGTTAAAAAACTGTTGCCAACTTAAAGTTCTATACCTCTAAAAAAAAACACCCGTTATTATACGAGAAATATATATGTAATTTGTATAATATGATTAATCATATAATTTCCTACATTCGCTTAAATATACACGATGGTCAGAAATTCGCGAATAATCATTAGGCAGAAGGATGCTATGATTAATTCTGGGTGACAATACTAATACAGAAATGTTGTATTGTCAGTCGTTAAGGTACGCGAGACCGTCAACGTTGGAAATATGCGATAATAAATATTTCGAATTTTTTCATCTATACTTAAACATAAAAAAGCAGTTAAATGAAAAGCAAAATATTAGCATAAAACGGTTAATTACACCAACACAGCGTTGCTAAATTTTATTTGACAGTAAAACACATTTTTCCACAGAAAATTTCAAAAATGTCTGTAATTTAAAAATAATTTGTCAAATTTTGACGTTTGTCAGTTTAACGTTCATTATTTTCGCTTCCATTACTTACCTCATTTTTGTAATATCCCAAGCAATTTATAATTATACTTTCACTGAATACGCTTGACATGTAGGTATATTGTATATGGGTTTTGCAATGGAAATGCGCACTAGGCAGAAGGCAAATATGCAATACAGTATCCACACCGGCATAAGTCATCTACCAATACATTTCAAAGATCGGATCGCTGACTTCATGGAACAGGTACATTGGTTCCCAGTCAGTAGATCAAGACATCATACGATCCAAGTCGAAGCAGGAGTTTGTCTTATCTCATTGTTTATCATGATCCTACTTGCAGCACTAGACAAACAGCCAGGATGTAAACATTCCAAGTAAGACAACAACTCTTTTACTGCTTTTAAGACAGTTATACAAAAGTTAAATTTGCAAAAAATAATATTTTGCGACACAATTTCGAACAAAATTCAAGAAGATCCAAACATTTTATCACTTAATTTATGCATGTTCACAAGAGATGGTGTCTTGAACAGTCACAATTTTCAATTTTGAGCGGATGAAAATCCCAGAGCTATTCGAGAATTTGGACACCAAAGAAAGTTTTCTGTTTTTGTTTGGCTAGGTTTCTTAAATCTTCAAATTGCGGGACGAATATTTTTTTTCGAATTGACTAAATGCAAATGAATACGGGAATGTGTTGGAGAAAGTATTGGATAATGTTCAATTAAATATCAGAGTCAACATGCCATGGTGCACCAGCTCATAATGCAAGAATTACAAGAATATGGCTGAATGAACGTTTTCCAGATATCTGGATCGGACGAAATCGACCATTATCATGGCTTGCAAGGTTACCAGATATGAATCTTGACTTCTTTGTTTGGGTTTTTCGGATATAAAGTTTATGCGACGCCTCCAACCAATGAATAGGAAGTAATAAATAAAAAGAACGCAACAATAGCATTCATTACTCTAAATATGTTGCAACACGTCCCAAATTCAATTCTACAAAGACTATAGCTTTATTTTCAAATCAATAGATATCAGTTTCAACATTTACGATAATTATCATTATTATTTTTATTAGACTTGAGTAAAACTCGTATTTTGTCATATCATTCCTATTGATTTAATGATGGTTTTATACAATGTTGCCAAATCTACACTTCTTTTAAGCAATTCGTAATGGCTTAGATAATGACAATACAACATTTCTGACTAGTCTGACTGTCAACTCGAAATTAATCATAGAATAGTCTTAACTGACAATTATCCGTGAATTTCTAACCAGTATTAAGTCCTACAGTTTCTGATTTAATCTCCAAAAGTATATGTAGTATATCATAGTATACACGATTGGACCGCTTACACTTAAATTTTTAATAACCTATTTGGAGACAGATGGCACTTTGTGTCAAAATCTGTTTTACCAACTATGAGTATTATTTCGGATATTGATCGCGTGGTGTTTTTTGAGAGCTGTTTAAAAAGTATAAGTTTATCTGTTTGTGGAATCATGAAAAAGAACAATATCGGTAAGTGATTCGATTCCTTTTTTCGGATGGGAAAACGTATGCAGAAATCAAAGAGAAGTCGGACGCAGTTTCTAAAGATCATTCACCTTCAATAACTATCAGATACTGGTCTAATGATGGAACATCCATCTTTAATGGAACAGCCAGGCGAACCATTGAAGTAACTACGGGAAAGTTCATAATATGATGCTAGTAGAACACCAGGTGAAGATTACAGATATTATTAATATGCAAAACATCCTTCACGAACAATTGATTATGGATAAGCTATCAGCGACGTGGCTGCCGCGTACACTGACGGTTGATAAAAAACAACGGAATCACATTTTAACTTCAAAACAATGTTGGAATGTGTTTAAGCGTTTCTGCGGCGTTATGTGACTGTATATAAGACATGGACACATCACTACACGCCTGAAACCAAAAGACCGTCACCACAATGGATTTTTCCCAGCAAACGTACACCAAAGGAAGCGTATATGATTACATCAACCGGAAATGTTATGGCGACATTTTATTGTTTTTTTGGAAAAAGTAAGAATAATCACAAGACAGTACTTAGCTGATTTATTGGACCTATTCGATGCTAAAATACAGAGAAAAAAGCCCCACTTAATGAAGAAAAAATTCATAACCATCATGATAATGCTCCGGTCCACTCATCAGCTATCGCGATAGCAAAACTAGTCGATTTTTGGTACGAATTGATGCCCCGTCCACCAGATGTAGCCCTTTGTGATTTCTTTCTTTTTCCAAACTTAAAAAAATAGTTTGACGGTACGCGGTCTACGTCAAATGAAGAGATCATTGCCGAAACAGGGGTCTATTTTGCAGAGTTCAACAAATCTTATTATTTAGATAGCTTAAAATGTTGGAGCAACTGGATTAAGTGTATGGAGCTACAAGATTATGTCGAGAAATAAATATACTAAATGCAAAAAAATTGCGTTATATTCCTTAACACAGGTTATTATATACATATATTTCAAATAATGAAACATAGAAATATATTTTTTTCTTTTTAATATATACTAGAATATTTTTCGGACAAATTAATACTAAGTTAGGATAAGGGATCATTTATAACATACATTTATATATTTTTTAATTATTTAAAAATAACAACTTTAGTAGGGAAGTTTCAAACATATTCAAGACAATGAGTGCTCAACATTAGGAAGTTTGTCACTTCTTTATACCACGGTAGTATTCCGATAATTTTTGCACCATTTTGTCGGAAGCTATTAAAGGAAACATGTTTATCCATTACCTGCCTCATTATTTCTAAGCTTTTAGTCCTCGCTGGTGACATAGAAACAAACTCCTTCCACTATTTTTTTCACGTCATTGCCTCGTATATTAAATTTACTTTCATATGGGAAAAGCACACTCTTCCAAAACTCAATGAATTTGATGAGCTATTTCTTTGTAAATGCTAATCTCTTTTTCTATTGATTTAAAAAAAATCATAAGCAAAGAAAAACAAAAGACAAAGTATGAGAGTAAAGAAATTGAAAATTTTAAATGTCTGGAAACCATAACTAACACCAAAAATGATAGAAGCGTGAAAATTACACAGACTATAAGTAAGATTTGTATATATATATATATATATATATATATATATATTGGGTCTGGGAAAAAGTTCGTGGCGTTTTTCCCGATAGATGGCATTGGTTGCCGATAACTAAAGAACAACAAGTCACAGCGACACCACCGATGGCTCGTTTTTTAGATGACCTTCCGAACGTTAGTTTGAGCGTAGAAACATTGTAATCGGTGCAGTGGTTGGAAAGTTATTCGCACTTGAAAATGGAGAAGAATAATGAGAAATTTCGCTATATTCTGCAATATTATTATGATAAGGGGAAGAACGCTGCGCAGGCTTGTGATAAAATTTGTGCTGTGTACGGTGAAGGTACTTTATCGAAATCTGTTGCGCGGAAATGCTTCGCTCGCTTTCGTTCTGGAAATTTCAATGTGAAAGATGAGTCACGCTCCGGTCGTCCAATCACTGAAAAATCTGATGAAATTCTTGAAAAAGTCCAACAAGATAAGCATATCAGCAGTGTCGATATTGGCATGGAGCTAGGCATTGACCACAAAACTGTTTTGAACCATTTACACAAAGCTGGTTACAAAAAAAAGCTTGACGTATGGGTTCCTCATGAGTTGAGCGTGAAAAACATGATGGACCGAATTAACATCTGCGATGCGCTGCTGAAACGGAATGAAATCGAGCCGTTTCTGAAACGTTTAATAACCGGAGATGAAAAATGGATTACGTACGATAATCGGAAGCGTAAAAGATCGTGGATAAAGGATGGTGAGCCGTCACAAGCGTTCGCTAAGCCAACATTGACGCCATAAAAAGTGATGCTGTGTGTATGGTGGGACTGGAGGGGAATCGTCCACTACGAGCTACTTCCAACTGGTCAGACGATTGATTCTCAATTCTACTGTGCACAACTAGAGAGATTACGCCAGGCGATTGAAAGAAAACGGCCCGAATTGATTAATAGGAAAGGTGTTGTCTTCCATCATGACAACGCCCGACCACACACTTCTTTGATGACCCGTCAAAAATTGAGAGAGTTTGGTTGGGAAGTTTTGATGCACCCACCTTACAGTCCGGATATAGCACCCTCTGACTATCATCTGTTTCGATCTCTGCAGAACTCTCTCAATGGAATTAAGTTGGTTTCAAAAGAAGCCTGTGAAAACTACTTGATTCAGTTTTTCGACCAGAAACCACAGAAGTTTTTCACCGATGGGATCATGGATCTACCAAAAAAATGGCGAAACATTGTCGATAATAATGGAGCATATTCGGTTTAAATGAATTCGTCCACGCGCCATGCGGGGACCAGTTGAATTTTACTGAAAAAACGCCACGAACTTTTTCCCAGACCCAATATATATATAAAATAATAGAACTGTTTGATAGTATGGACACGTTTAAGAAAATAACAGGACGCCTCAGCAGTTAAAAAGTTTACACAATTATCATAGAAACCATAGAGTAAGTCTCAATGTTAAGTAAAAAGGTCAAATAGTAAAGAATAGGAATCAGAGAATTAAAAGTGATAGGAAAAAATGTATAAAACTCAAAGACAATAACAGACGAAGAGGAAAAACGCAAGTGGGGTGAAGTAACACACCACCCCATCATTTATTAGAAAGTGCTCAAGAGGTGATTTTAATTACGACTGGAATAGAATAGTATAATTTGAACTTTATTCAATAAAGTTTAAAAAGACTTAAAAACTATAAAATGCAGACGCTCAATACAGCCATCAAATTTTATTATAAGTTATACAATATTTTATTATTACATTGTAAATGTCAAATATAAAGAGACTAGATTTCAGGTACAAGTTTGAAGCAATAAAATCTAACATAAATTGCGTGATTTGGTTGTATGTATGTAGTTTTGGGATGTGAACGAGTAAAAATGATGTGAAATCGTTTTTTATTTGAGATAAATGTGTTAAATTAATGACAGATGAGTAGAAATTGAAATAAAATTGTGATAGAATCTGTAATTTTAGCTATTTTGAGGTTCACAATTTCGTGGCTCAGGACCGGCATAATATAGACTACTCTTATCTTGTTATGGGCAAGTTAACAATGCGCAAGCTTGTATATAATACTTAGATTTACAGCTTCTGAAAGAATTAGAGAATTTCAAAATGGTACAAAAAGAGGAACATAAAATCTATAGACCAATAAAATATGCAATGTTGTCGGTATAATTAATAATCTTCCTGAAGAACACAAAATGTATATAAACTAATAAAATATTCAATGTTGCTAATGGTCTATGTATCAAGTCAAGGTATAATTAGTAATCTTCGTGAGGAGCTTATCAAATGATTATAGGTTTATATTTAAATATTAGATTGCCTTGTATTGCTAGACTATAAAACATAACTAAAACTATAAAAAGAAAAATTATATAAATCGATATTTTTACTTAAAATCAATAAATATTTATTAAGTAGTTTTTTATTTATATTATATACATCCTTTTTTATCTTTGTTTTTAATTTGCTACACCTCAGAAGCCATTGAAAGATTTTTAATAAAAAAAGGTACAATGATACAGTATTTTTAATTTATATTTTTCGGGTAGCACATGAAAGTTTTTGGGTTCTAGTATATTGTAGTAACATTATAATTAAATTGCATGTATGTATGAGCACTTATGAAAAGTTCAAAACAATAACTGATATTAATAACAATATTACCGTTTTAAACATTTTCACTCTTAAGAATAATGTTAATCCAATTACTACTGTGTAGAGTTGTTTACATAAATATCTTGGTTGTGAAAGTAATATTTTATATTAACAAACATTTTGGATTAGATATTTTATTTCTCAAGTATTAATTCTGTACACACATATTTTGAACTTGAGTTTAAAAGGCAATAATGTAAATTGTTTAATTTACAGTAACAAATAGTCTTATAACTTCAATTGATTCTTGAAATGACATTTGGTAAAGAAAAAAAAATAATTTTAATTTATATTTTTCATTAAATTTTATTTTTTTTTTAATATTAGTTTATGTCAGTATATTGTCAATAAATTAGAAACTTTATCGCGAAGATTTGAAATGAAATGTTATAGGGTAATTATAAAGGGAATACGTTAAGCGCAATATCTATTTGCTTAGAGTTGAAAACATTGTATATATGTATGTATGTATGTATGTATGTATGTATATATATATATATATATATATATATATATATATATATATATATATATATAACATATATTAATAAATAAAAATTTTCTAAATTCTTATTCTTGGCGTCGCGTAGTACAAAATAAAACCGCGCCTTTCTGTTGGGAATGTACCTAATCACCGAAGCGAGCGACACACTGGCGAAGACGAGTAATACCGAAAGTGTGCGCAGATTTTTCTAAGGATATGATGGTCTTGCTGTATGTATGTATGTATGTATGTATATATATATATATATATATATATATATATATATATATATATATATATTTACTTCTTCGTCGATCCCATGTACACCAGAGTTTCCAATTACTAATAGCATGTATGTGTGTATGTTCTAAGTTTCATAACTGTCGCCTAATTCCCATTTTTATTCATTTTAATATATGTCAAGTTACTGTTACTCCAACATTAATGTGATAGATTTGGAAGTTCTACTTTAGATAGGACTAAGTAAAAATTGACAAAACAATATTTAACACTCAGCATAGAGGGAGGGATAATCCTTTATTGGTATGGTAAAGTATATATTAACACAGATCGATTTAAAATTTGCATAACACATTCATTGTGTGACAATCATGCAGTTCCTTTTAACAATTTTATCTACTATTACGTCTTGGATAAATAATTATAGATGTTAAAACATTAGAAGTCGAGCGAGGGTATCGTATTTATCTTAGTGTTTGCTATTTTATATATTAATGTAACTAATCAAGTTAATTTAATTTGCAAAAATTATTTGAAATATATTTGAAGAGGAAGAAAGAAGACTGTTTGCACAGTGAAAAGTATTAGGCAGTTAAGATACTGGTGCTGGATGGTCGCCCGACGATAGAATTTAAATGAAAAGAAAACTCACTGACCAGACGAGAGAATGAGCAACAATAGCGAACAACCAGTTGCTAATGTTTCAAATACTATAGAGAATGTATTTTGCACAAAAAAAGTAACATAATTAGATGTGAACCTCAAAAAGGTAATTATTTTTTCATCCATGAAACCATATGCAAAAAGTATTATATTAATCATTTCTTGATTCAAATGTTATAATGAGAGGCGATAATTACTATATTCGACTAATATAATTGCGTATTCATAGGGTATAAATAATTTATGATACTCCACTAATATGGAATTCCCCACTATGGTTCTTAAAGATGTTTATTTTATTTAATTCTTTAGTATTTTACAATTTACCCATTGATGTGAGACCTGAAGAACTTAAATATAGTGTTTCTATATTAAACAAGCTATCAGGAGAGAGAAATAAAGCAGATATTCGCTTAGTATGTGATAAATTTAGATGTATGTTGGAAGATATTCACATAAACTATAAAGTGTTATTATTATCATACTTTTGAAAACGTGTGCCTCTTACTTGACTTAATTTTAAAGGAATCAACACTGTTACTATCTATTAAAATAATTGCCACAAGCAGTGGGTAAGTTTTTATAATCCTAGATGGTATATGTGTATATATATAAAATCGACGAGTAGTCTTTCACTTACAATGTATTGAGATACTGTAAAACAGACAATGACGTTTTTTCCATTCAATAGTAGTGAAATAAATTTATTAGTAATCTACAAGAATAACAGCAGTTATAAAAGAAAGAGCTCTAAATTTATCAAGATATTAACATTAAATATAATTGAATTATTATATATAATATTAGAAGAACTAATGTCAAGCTCAGATGAGAACTGAGAAACAAATGTTAGTATAAATAGGTGTTCAATATGGTGTAAATACCAAAATAAACTATGTTAACATAATGAATATGTTCAGAATATACAAAAATTATGTAGGAGATTATTTGTATATTACATCATATTTTAAACTATTATTTTTTAATTTTTACTTGATGAATCTCTATTAATGTAATCAGTCCATTATTAATCATGATGATACATTAATGAAACTGAATTATTCCATCACATCGTGAGTGTGCAGCAAAAAATAAGTCTAAAATAGACTTTTATAGAAAAAAAAAAATAGTCACCCCTAACCTTATCAACCATGTTATAAACTTTTTACATTACCAATGAAAGGTAAAAGGAGCATCTACTGGGAATTCGTTAATTGATTTTATAGTTGCTTCAATACTTTTTGAAATAAACAAATGCCTTTAAAATAGAGAAATGTAAAATATATGTGAAACAATACACTTATACATACAAAGTATTTCAGGCAAGACTATGAACAAGTGAAGAATCTTTAAGAGATCTTAAGTAAAGGTATGTCCTATTTGTGAGTTTTTAAAATATACACTATTAAATTTTTTGTGCATTATTCAAGCTGATATAAACAGATTGTAAGCTTAATTTGTGGCATATCAATATATTGGAGATGACAAAAACTTTTGCCAGTATTCCTAATCATATGTATTTTGAAAATGGAGCAATTAAAGGCATTTTGAAAAATTATTATAATCATTAGTTGTATATTATTATTTCCTTTAGCCGCGAACTATGACTACTACTCGTGAAATCTATAGTAATAGTACTGTGTATCCAATTTTTCCCAAGACGTCAAACAAAAATTTAAGAGCAAAAAGTTGAACAATTTTTTACATAATTTCTTTTAAATTAATTCCTGGGTAATATATATATATATATATATATATATATATATATATATATATATGTTTGAATGCACATATCTCAATTTTAATACACATAGAGAAACTATAACAGAACCTCATATAATTTTGTAGGTGTAACTTCATACAACTTTGGTAATTCTGCTTCCAAACGTATAACCTTCATGTTTGATATTAATTTCCATGTCCCATTTCTAAAGTCAAAAGTACTGCTATAACTAACAAGCTCTTGTGAATTGTCATTGTCCAGATCTGTAATCAAAAGAGATTCTTCTTGATTTATAATATCAGGTTGACACCGGCTTTCTTCCCCAAATGAAAAACATAATTGAGTCACCTCAATTAAACTTGCATTAATAACATGAACATTAGTATCATTAAATGTTATAAGCACAATTCGTTCACTAATTATGTTGGTGTCATAAGTTGACTCTATAAGTGAAATATATCGTTTATCTAAAACATTCTCTTTTTTCCACATTCTATAATTTGACCATTGCCACAGTTTTAAAATATAGCCTTTTATATGTCCCTTTAATGATAACATATTTGGTTTTGTTGATTTAAATGCGAATGTGGTAGGTTTCATGACATAACTGTTGCTTTGAGGTAAAGACCATAACCAATTATCTTTACTATCTACTAAAGTTATAGTAGAGTGGCAATCCGGACATGTTCCTGTGTTATTAATTATCAATTTATGATCACTAAGTTTATACACCGTATTTGAAGAACTATTAAAACTTGTTGGTAAAGGGTTAACATCAAAGCTTTTATTAAAAAAACGATTTTCTATATCGATATAAGGTATTTCAAAGTATTTTACGGCTGTTGCATTTGCACATGTAAATACAAACTTTTTGTTTTCATATGTCAATCCATGTACTTGTAGACATTGTCTCAAAACTACTTTACTAAGTATAACACCGGTTTTTCCACAAATTATAACAAGTTTGTTATGATATAATTGCCCATTAATAGTTGTCAACATTTCATTAATACCATCTTTGTTTAAGTCAGGTATAATAACTGGCATATCTATAGAATTTATTCCTTCACTTGCAGTATTTTTATTGTGAACATGGTATAATATTTGTCCTGATATTGGATCAACAGCTTCTAATCCCATTTGTCCTAATAACAAGCAATCCTTTATGTCATCACCATTTACATCAATTAAATTACAATTCAAATCAGAAGGTTCTTTCACTTGCGGAATATACCAAGCAACTCCTCCATTGCTTCCTAAAATAGATATTGCACCATTTCTACTATTTTCATCATTTAAACTTTTTTTGAAAAGCAGGGCTATATTGTTACTATTAGAAAAAGCACTTTTTACCATATTAATTCGACCTTTAAATTCAAAATCTTCATGTTGATTTTCCCAATTAGAAATATGTGAAGGACATGTATCATTATCGAAACAGGGAAGTACCCATAAAAATACTGCTATAGTTGAAAAACATGTAAGTATAGAAAAGAAAAAACAGTACTTTCTAACAAGAGACATAGATTTGAAATCATGCTTTACAATTGTATTATCCATTATGTGATTTGGAACAATATACCCTTTGGTAGAAGACCATTCAAAATTCTTATGGATACCGTTAACTGATTTTGTGTGAACGTTATCAACTTGCAATTCTCTTTCGGAATCCGAATCACTTATTGATTGTGGTAATGGTGCATACATTCCCTGTGTAGTACTTGCCATATTTGATATTTGCAAATATTTACCTATGAAAGTTGTGTAAATATTTACTTTTAATGTAGAACCTATTTTACTTACCAGTTAAATGCACTCATACCATTTTGAAATCCGATTTTGTGTAAATACTCAGTACCTGACATGCATAAACCTGCGTTTGGCATTTCGATGTCAGATTGATATAGATGGACAACTTTATAAAAATCCAAGGAACTATATAGATAAATAAAAGAATTTGATATACAAGGACCATATTAAAATAAATTTCTTGGATCCCAATAAACTTTGCTGTAGTAATATTTCTAGTTATAAAGTAACACAAAATGTTTGTTTTTGAGTTTAATAAGTTATTGCACATACGTTAAGAAGTATACTAATGTAATTATCTTGTTTTAATATTGACATCGAAGAGACAAAATAATTAAATAGTAACGTTAGCAACAACATAGTTTAAAATGTTTCAAAAAAGTTCGAAGTTAACAAGAATTAGAAACCGTCTTTTCCCAAGTACAAATACAATAAAATAAGGCATGGAAAGCCTATTTCTTATTTTAACGTCGGACATATAAGTAGATGCGTCGTTAAAAGAATACTTAAAATAATAAAGAAATCGGATCTTTGATCGTCAGAATAATTCGAGTTGCCTATTATTATGTAATGAATATTTTTTGTATGCTTAAATAAGAAATTATATTTTCGGAAAATATATATTTGTAATAAGAAATAGTGGTTGTTGCGGTACTCATTTATCCGTATATATTGCTATCAATGATAATTTAGATGCATGAAATCAAAGTGAATAATTTCATCGATTATTGTAGCGACTCTCAATTTTGCCCTCTCCCACATTAAAAATCCTTGCATTATTTTCATATTGGAGGAGGCTTTCCCTAAGTTTAAAAATTACTGAATTATTGAACATATAATATTTACTTGCAATATAACCCTTGTAGGTTTCTATCTTTAGTAACATTAATATTTTGCCAACGGAAATCTTGTGATTTTAATTTTCTTTTTCCATTTTTAACAGTGTTTGTAGTAAATAAAGTAAAAGCTTAAAGTTTGTATATATTACTACCTTGAAAATTTGATGTAAATCTGTTTTTCTTTTTAAAATTTAAACTCTCACAATGGATAAATTAACTCTAATATCTGGAACGTTATTTCTAGCTGCAGATATTTTTGCAATTGTTAGTTTAGCAATGCCTGATTGGATTATAACTGAAATTGGAGGTGCTTTCTAATATGTTAAATGTATTTATAGTTTCGAATTGTATATTGTTTAATTAAAGGAAATACCAGATTGGGTTTAATGTGGACATGTATGACTTTGCACAATCGTTCTCAAGTTTGTTTTACACCAGATTTACAACCAGAATGGCTTTTAGCATTAGTCTGCATCTTTGTAGGATGTATTTGTATCACTACAACAATTATTTTATTAGCATCATCACATTGGGATAGGAATGTAGTTCCTTATGCTCGTTGGGTAGGATTTACAGCAAGTATGTTTTACAAAGCTTCTTAATATTCACTGATAAAAATAAATTTTAGTGGTATTATTTTGCCTAGCAGCTGTTATATTTCCTATGGGTTTTCATGTTGACGAAATTGGAGGTCAACCTTATCAATTACCTAATAGTCACCAAGTGGGAATTTCTTATATTTTATTTGTTCTAGCATTATGGATAACGGTTATTTCAGAATTGTTTGCTGGTAAAGTATGTCTACCACATTTTTAATTTTTCTTTAAAAAAACTAATTTTGTATTTTACTGTTTCCATTAATTTTTTTATTCAAAGCAGTAAATTTGAAACAAATTATTATACATTTATTATTGCTATTTTTTCATTTGGTAAGTATTCAATGATTAAATAAATAACAAATGAGAAATCTTCGAATGTCGTATACATGATTAAGTGGTTTTTAATTTTTCTGTAGAGTCAAAAATTTCATGATCACTAATTAATCTTTTAATATGTTTTTAAATGTAGTTATTTGAGATAAATACTGATTCAATTGAAGAAAATATCTTATATAATGGTTGACTTGTATATATTTAGTTAGTAATTTCTAGAAATTTACTTTAAATATGATTTATTTATGAAGTATTTCATACAACATATGTACGTCTGATATTTGTAGTAATTTCGATTTTAACTGTGATAGAATATAATGGTATTAAGCTTGTTATTACTAAATAAATTTTATTATGAAAATATTTGTTTTTCTATCCATATTTTTTTAAAGGGAGAATATATTTGAGGCAGAAGACAGATGGAATTTCATGATAAAAATTTAGGATCTTTGGTTTATAAAAGGCATACATAAAAAGTATAATTTTTAACAAATTAATTTTTTGTTATTCATTTACATATTAATGCAAATATGCGCTTAGACACCAGTGGTTACTAATTTGTTCTTATTAAGATGTGATGTTATGTTTGAAATACAAACATACATTTACAAATATTTTATAAAAATTTACATATGATACATATTTATCCATATTTTCAAGTAGTATATTCCACAAGCAGTTCACTTACAATTCGTATTTGTTTCATGTTATAATGTAAAACAAAGTGGATTTTAATGTGAATATCTTTATTAATAGACTATATTTTACACATTTGAAAGAAATTCACCTTTCATTAACATATTTTTTTATTATATAAAACTTATTTAAAAAAAGACATATTGCACTAAAATGAAATCTATTTATATTTTAACTACATAGGAGATGTGTATGTATGTATGTGTGTATGTATATATAAACAGGGAGAATATCCTTCGAGATATAAATAGGGATTAATAACTATGTACACAATAAAGTTAAGATGAAAAGTATTGATATAGTCTAGGTCCATTTGAACTCACTGTATCCTGTTTAATATTTAATAAATCTAGAGAATTATTACTAACACACGGCTTCTGAGATCTTAGTATACTTGCGTACGTCATACCATTATATCGTTTAACTACGTCATCGATACTTTCAGTTTCACCTACTCTTAAATTTGAAAATTCTGCATTTATTTCATTTTGCCAATCTTTCTTCTGAGCATCATACATTGATTTACCCGGCATAGGCATTGGACACCCATTTTCTTCAATATTTTTCAAGTCTATTAGACGAGAGGGCATACCTTGTCGTTTGTAGAGTGGTAACGATTGCTGTATACATCCGATATCATTTAAGGGGCTAATTTCGTTACTGTTTCTAATATTTAATCGAGTAGGTGCTGTAACATTGTCCAATAAGTAAACAGGCTGGTTTAAATTTATTTGATTTACAGGCTTATTGTACCAATTTAAATCAGGCAGTTGATCTTGAATATATGACTTACAAGGACTTGAAGCACTAGGTGCAGAAACAGTTTGACTTTGTATTGGTTCTTTCTTTGTAGTAGTATGTATCAGGTATTCAAACTTTTTCGCAGCTTCTATACCCTTGGTTTTCAATAGATGATGAAACCAACTTTCTTGTACTTCAAATGTTTGGGTGATCATATCTGCTAATGTCATTTTTGGGGGCAAAAGATTAATATAGTCATTAAGACTACAATTTGAATTTTGAAGAGTTTCAGGAAAATGAACATTATTGAGAAATTGTATCATTCCGGTTTCTTCGTGTTTCCGTTCAACATTAGAAATTTGCATATTTGTTCTGCTACAATCGATGATTTCATTTCCCTGAGGCAAAATTTTGCATGGCAAAGGAGGCACTCTTGGATCTATAATAGTTTGTGTATTGGGTACTGTTTTGTGCAAAACTTGGGAAAGTTGTGGTTGGAAAGGATTTGGAATCATAGATCCTGGAGGCTGAAGATTAGATTGGTCTATTTCTCTTGGGAAAGACATTGGAGGACGGTGTGGAGTTTGTGGTGGAGGCACATTGTTTACAGGCCATGATTGAATTGGTGGCCTTACAGCTACCATATGCGGTGCAGGTTGTATCATTTGATTAGGGTATAATACAACAGGCATAAATGGATCTACAACTGGAGGACTGGCAAAGGGTGGAGGCTGTGGAAATCTAACCATAGAATGAGGAACTGGAGGAGGATTATTTATCCATTGAGGATTAACAACTGGTGGTAATACACGTGAATTAATAATAAATGCCTCCATGAGGAACTTTTTAGGGACAAACTCTGGTGCTAATGGATTTAGAACATATGATTTTTTAAATTCCACACCATCCAATTGGCTCCGCAATTGTGACCAAGTTATACCAAATAAACTATTATTTTCATTACAAATTTGTATAAATCTCTCCCAAACTTTACTACATCGACCAATGGAACATAGAGCAATTGGATCTCCAACTACAGCAACTAAACTCTGAGCTCTTGTAACAGCAGTGTTGAGAAGTTTTGAATTAGAGAGAAAACCATAATCGACTTCATCTGCGCTCTTATTATTATTTATACATGTTCTTCTAGTTCTTACTGTTGAAAGAAATATTGCTCTAAATTGTTTTCCTTGAACATTTAGAACTCTCTCAACAGAAATTCCGTATAATCTACGTTTACGTAATTCGGAACGAATCCGAAAAACCTGATCAGAGTACGGAGTCATAATGCCAATAGAATGTTCATCAAAGGCACCCCAAGACAGGGGCCACATGCGCTTTAATTCTACAACTCTTTCGACTATTTCGTATACCTCAGAGTTGTTATAAAATGCTGTAGAATTTTGGTCTTGAACGTCCTCACCTCTAGTTGTAAAAAACGTTAGAGGATAGTAGATATCATGTTTTGGTTGTTTACCACAAGCTACCAATTTTTGATCATAAAATGATTCTGAAGTAAATTGTATAATAGCTTCGTGTGCTCTGTAGTTTTCTGATAATAATATTTTACAAGGGAAAGCAGTTGGATAATGATCATATAACCTTTCAAGTAGTGAAACATGTAAATTCCTCTCCTTGGCGAAATGAGAGAATATTTCTGGGCTAAGCTGCATATGGTCTCCAGCTAAAACTATTCTCGTGTTTTCATTTGCCAAACCAAGTGGCATTATAGCTTCACATTCCATTGCTTGTGCAGCTTCATCCAACAAAATATGTGTAAAAAAACCTCGAGGTAAACCTAATGTTGACAGGTACATAGATATCGATAATGTAACTACGATTATTCGGTGTTTGGTGATATCTTCTATTGTAGGAATACGGAATGATCGACTAGAGCCATTTAAATCGATGAGGCAATACTAAAAACCAAGAAAAGTGCATCATTAGGTATTAGCAGTACACATATCAGTTACAATCAAACCAATTTAAATAAATTAATATCAATTACCCTGTATTGTGACACATGAGCGTACAAAATTATGTAGACTTGTACATTGTTGCTTAGTCGTTTTTCTTCTATCATCTACAATCGGTATCCGAAAAATTATATACTAGTGATGATTAAAGTCGACGTTGGAGTGAAAAGTTAAATAATAAATTAATATAAAAACTAATATTATTAGGTGCGTTACTAAGTTCTCGCTGTTTTTTTGATGAAAATGCAACTTTATTGTGAAAAAATGTTTACAAATGAATCATTCAAAATATTGCCCATCGCTAGCGACAACTTTTTCCCATCTTTCTGGCAGAGCTCGAATACCGTCACGGTAGAAGTGTTCGTCTTTTGAGGCTATCCACGAATCAAGCCATTTTGAGATGTCTTCATATGAGCGGAATTGCTGATTAGCCAGATCATGTGCCATTGAACGGAACAAGTAATAACCTTACGGCGCAATATCTGGGGAATATGGCGGGTGGAGTAGGATCTCCCATTTGAGCGTTTCTAAGTAGGTTTTAACGGGTTTGGCAACGTGAGGCCGAGCGTTGTCATGCTGTAGAATCACTTTTTCGTGCCTCTGCTCGTATTGTGGCCGCTTTTCGCGCAGTGCTCGGCCCAATCGCATCAATTGAGTTCGATACCGTTCCCCAGTGATGGTTTCGTTCGGTTTCAACAGCTCATAATAAATAACACCGTCCTGGTCCCACCAAATACACAGCAAAACCTTCGCAGCGTGAATATTCGGCCGAAACAACGACGTAGAAGCATAAGAGGGCAGTCTCCATGATTTTGTTCTCTTTGGGTTGCTGTAATGAATCCATTTTTCATCACCCGTAACGATGCGATGAAGAAAACCCTTCCTTTTTTGCCGCTCGAGCAGTTGTTCACAGGCGAAAAAACGACGCTCAACGTCTCTTGGCTTCAAATCATAAGGAACCCAAATTTCTTGTTTTTGAATCATTCCCAACGCATGCAATCGCTGGGAATGGCTTGGAGCAAGCTCTTTTTGCGTTTGGCACGGATCCGCATCGAGCAATGCCTCCAATTCAGGGTCTTCAAAGGTTTTTAGTCTTCCTTCAGTCGTCAATATCGAAATCAC
Organism: Dermolepida albohirtum; assembly: GCA_031893035.1. Lineage (NCBI taxonomy): Eukaryota > Metazoa > Arthropoda > Insecta > Coleoptera > Scarabaeidae > Dermolepida > Dermolepida albohirtum. Next base: position 154,939 of record JAVIWB010004609.1, on the reverse strand, counting down.
CGTCTTTGAAGCGACGGAACCAATCACGGCACGTTGTTTCACTTAGAGCAGTATCTCCGTAAACTTTTTGGAGTTCTCAATGCGCTTCAGCCGCCGTTTTCTTCGAATGAAAGAAGAAAAGCAACACTTCCCGCAAATGACGATTATTTGGTACAAAATCAGACATTTTCACACAACCAAAAGTATATGACGCAAAAACAAAATTACTGTGTCAAGTTGCGCACCTAATATATAAACAGTAAAAGGGTAAAATGTGTGCCATTTATTAATCAAAATTCAAACAACTTGAATGCATAATTAATAAACATTACGTGCTCCACCTAATCCTAATTTTTTTAATTTGATTTTGCAAATTTGCAGACAAGAAATAAGTAATATTGCAAACTAGATATATAAATATTACTAAAAAATTGATTGGAGTTTTAATTACAACAATTTAACAATACTATTGCTGGGACAAAATAAATTAATAGAAAAAAATAAGGTTTTTGAGATTGATAAATAAGGTTTTATTTTTTTTATATACATATATTAAGTTTACTTTCTTTTGTATACTCGTTATTTTTGTGTTCTACTAAAGAGATACATATCTCTAGCTATCAAGAAAATTGAAAACAAAAATACGGCTGTAGGTGAAAATTAACCTAGTTTTGTAATCAGGCATTGTTTGTTTAATTTTTCTGTCGATTAATTTACCCTTGAAAATGGTTCCCAGGTTGCAAGAATATATTTAGTGTTTAGGAAGGGTGTTACTACTGACATTAGGAATTACAGATTTGCGCCTATTTTGTTTAACTTTTCCAAGGTTTGTGAAAACTTGTTATATCGCTTTAACAACAGCGTATTTTTTTCCATTGCAGCATAGTTTTATGGTTTGGCGGACAACTCAACCTTGCAGTAGTCACTTAAGAAATTGCTTCGGAATTAAATAATAGTAGGCAAATTGATGCTATCTGTACGGATTTTTTACGAGTATTTGGCACAGTAAATTATCTAACGGCTTAGCAGAAGTTGAACTTGTTTGTAATAGCCCTGCTTTCCTGACACGTTAAGTCTCCATGGTCTACATCAGCGGTTTCCAAACTGTATCAGTCCGCGGCGCGCTTATAGGTTTAGTACTTTGTCTATGCACCCTTGTCCAAATATGTGTACAATAACATGAATCAGGCACAGAAATGAAAACTAGGGGAAATCTCAAAATGTGAAGCTAACGTTTATAAAAATTGAATCACAAGAACTATCTAACTAAAATATAAAAATACAAAAAAATATGAAAACCTTCAACGACAAGTAAGTTAACGTGACGAACACCACACATTTTTCAAAATGCGGAATAGGGTTTGACAGTTCCACTCTCATTTCTCCCTCCACTTCGACTTTTGGGCGATATTTGCTTTTTATTACAGCTAAACTGAAAATCTAGCTTGGCATAAATAGGTTGTCGCAGAGGGAATGAGGATCCTTACAGCTTTTGAACTCAAGAGTTGGATATTCATTTTTTATTGATATGAAAAACCAACTTTTGTTTTAGAACTGTTATCGCAAGAGAGTTCAATTACTCTCTTCTTCCTGTGAAGCGAATTCTAGTGAAGCTGAGCACATAAATCCACGCTAATTTCTCAACATTGTCTTCCTCAAAGTATTTTTCAAACCAATTAGTGAGTTTTGGAAGGTATTCGTTGAAAACAGACAGCATGTCTTGTGAAACGACTTTATCATAGACCACGTATTTGTGCAATTCAGAGAAAGAATATTGACCGTCATTCTCATTGATTTTTCTTATCTATAACTGTAGCTTTTTTCTAAACGCCGCAACCTTTTCCAAAAGTTTCAAAATCTGCATGTTATTGCCTGCAGAGATAGATTCAAGACATTCAACTTGTCAAATATATCGCACGAATACGCTAGTTTCAGCAAAAAGTCGGGTTCAATAGAGTCCCTAGAATTTTCATGACTTTTCTCCTGTAGAAAAGCGTAAATTTCTTGACATAGCTCGAATGCACGGGATAAAACGTTGTCACGTGAAAGCCATTGTGAACTGCAATAGTATAGCAAGGCCGCCTGTTCAGCTCTCATCGCCAAGCAAAGCATTTTGAAAAAACTGGTTTTCAGTGACCTACTATCATGGCCATATGTATTAGACACTCTTGGCAAAACCAGATGTTATTGCAATCGATGTATTTCTGGGAAGTGGGGCAGGTAGTAAATGTAGATAAAACCAGAATAAGAATATTTTTATGATTCAATATTAGTCATTGTTAGTTAGGTGGCGGTCGAAAACATAAGACAACGGCAAGGGATGATCGAGCTTCAGAAAGGATGTGCCTGCGAAATCGCAAGAGAACTTCGGTGACGTATTACAGGAGCGTAATGTAACTGTTTCTGTTCGTACCGTCAGGAGACGTCTTACATAATTAGCTCTGAGCGACTGTAAGCCCTGACACAAACGTTTAGCATGGGCGAAAAGATACGAGCACTGGACAGTGGATGATTGTGCCAAGGTGATGTGGTCCGACGAATCTAACATACAAGTACGTTATAAACAATGTTGATGTTTGTATTAGCGATATTGACATTAAAGTCGGCGCACTTTAATGCAACAGAAATCAACTGAAACAGTAAAAAAGTAACTTTAGCGTTTTGAAGTACAGCTTTTTGGCCAATCTGGCGCAAAATACGTACAACGCGGGAAAACGGAAGCCTATCATCCTAATTGCCTTATACCAACGGCGAAATTTGGTGGACGCAGTGTGATGATATGGGGATCCATGTCCGCTTCAGGCGTTGGAGAGGTGTTTGTGTGCGACGGCACCATGAATAGTCGGCGATACCTCAGCGTGTTGGAGGAAGTTCTAGAACCGTTTGCATTTAAATTATTTGATGGAAACGATCCAAAATACTACTTTCAACATGACAACACACCCTGCCACAAATCACGCGAAGTGTTGCATTAGTTCGCTGAAAATGACGTGCGTGTATTAGACTGGCTGGCACAATCTCCAGACCTGTCACCCATTGAACATTTATGGAAAATATTGAAGGAAAGGGTTCCCAGGTACAAATGTGGATCTAAAATAAAATTAATAGATAAAATTTTGGAGGAATGGGAGAAATTCCAGCACAACTGTGCTACAATCTTGTATCCAGCATGCCACGCAGGATCCGTGCTGTAATACAGGCACGAGGTGAATTCACAAAATTTCCCAAAAATCCCGTAAAACGTCGAGTGTCTAATACATATGGCCACGATAGTAGTTTTTATGTTGTTTACACGACACGTTCTAATACAAAGTTCAACTGAGAGCTCATCGACTTTAATGAGTAGTTCTTTATGGATGATGGAATAGGACCACATAGCATGCGGTGCTTTGCTGCGCCTACAATCCCCCATAATCACCAAAAATTGATCGAGCTCCATCAGTACACATACCGATGCATTTTACTAATGTTAGAAACTTGTCAAGCATCTCAAATAAGTGTTGAGCTTTTGCGCTTCCAATTATGCTTTTGCAGAACAGAAGGTCTTCAACGATAATGTTAACATCCAGAAAGCATACATAACAACTTTGTTACTGTCATTAGCCTTATCAAGTTGCAGACCAAATTCCGTGCTCTTCATTTTTTCTATTAATTGATTGTTGAGATCCTACAGTACAATCTCTTTAATCCGAACACGCTCTAATCCGAACTGCCAGAATTAGAAACTGTAATCCGATCAGCGCCTCGTTAATCCGAACAATGCAAAGATTAAGTCTGCATAAATGAGGGAATCCCCGTTTTAATATTTTCTAAGAGGTTCCCTCTACATACATAACTTTAAGAATCCCCTGCTTTCGTGTTTTCTAGGGTTTGCTGTGTTTACTGTTCATTGTTCATTAGACCCTTGATCGATACATACATACTTAGTTCAGTTTGTGCATATTTCAATTTGGTGCGGAAATGACTTCTAAAAGGAAACACGTTACATTATCAATAAAAGATAAAATTGAAGTTATTAAGAGTTTAGAGGCTGGTGGCACAATGACTGCTTTATCGAAAAAATACAAAATGGGGAAATCGACGATTTGCGACATCAGAAAAAACAAGAAGAGGATTTTATCGTATGGCGCCACATCCAGTTCTCTAACTAATAAACGAAAAACGTTGGAAGTAAGTACATATCGCGAAATTGATAAAGCAGTTTACACCAGGTTTCTACAGGAAAGATGTAGAGGTAAAAAGATAATCAACAATGTACTTTCATATATGTATATTTAATTAGATTATATGATTCTAGGCGTTGCTATTTCTGGAGAAATTTTGCGTGAAAAAGCACAATTCTTTTATGCCCAGACCCACAACAATGATGATTTCAAAACCATTTCCGAATGGCTTGATAAATTTAAAAACAGGTTCGGAATTGGACAATCTCAATTACAGGAGCTGTTGAACCATTTAAATACTTGCTGTAAAATAAAATTGAGCAAATGCAGTTGTATCCTGATCAAATCTACAATGTCGACGAAAGTGGACTTTTCTGGAAATTACTTCCTCACCAAGCTGAAGCATCAATTTTTGGTAGTAAAATGAGCAAGGAACGACTTACATTTATGTCTTGCTCTAATGCGCCTGGAACACATAAACTGAGATTGTTAGTGTTGGGAAAATCTCTAATGCTACAGGCTTTCGGAAGTGAACAACTGCCGGTGATGTATCAAGGACAGAAAAAAGCCTGGATTACAAAAAATATTTTTAAATGCTGGTTTTATACGGAATTTCTACCAGTTGTTCGAAAAAGAATGCAACAGCTGAATTTAAAGGCAAAGGCACTTTTAATTTTAGACAATGCCCCAGAACACCCAGACGACTTATCTTCAGAAGATAAGAAAATTGTTGAAATGTTTTTGCTGCCAAATGTAACCCCTTTAGTGCAACCTATGGACCAAAATGTCATTCAAGCAGTTAAGTTGCATTACAGGAAATGTCCCTTAAAACGGATTGCTGCCTCTGAAAATGCAGATATCTGTGCAGAACTGAAGAGAGTTAATCTAAAAGATGTTGTGATTGAATTAGCAGAAGCCTGGGAAAATGTGAGGCCGGAACTTATTCAAAACTCTTGGAGTAAACTTCTAATATAAGTTTATGATGGTTAGAGTGACAACGAAAATCTTTCTTTATCACAGTGGAAAGATGAAATGGAGTTAAGTTAGAAAAACAAATAAAGGAAGTTACTGCAATGGTAACCCACATTTCTCAAGATATAACAAGACGAGAAGTTATTTAACAAGAAGAATCGAATTCATAAACGATATGGCTACTTTGGAACATGCTCAAAATGCTCCGACGAAGAAGTAGGAATGATACCACGATATATAAAGCACATGGAGGCAGTTAGAAGTTTTGAAACATGTTTGAAATGGGCTGGGGAAAATGGTGAACCGGAACATCACATTATTCTATCCGAAATGAAAAACGAGCCCAAACGGCAGGACAAGCCCTCGTTAAACAAAGCAAGATCACTCATTTTCTAACAGCTTCTTAGATTTACTTCTTATTTTTTAAGATGAACTTTATAGTTTCTTAGTCATGCTGTACATATCTATCAATATGTGATATATAAAACAGTTAATTTTTGGTTTTAAAATAAATAATTTCTCATTGTGAGAGAATTGAAATGTGTGTTACTTTAATTAGAATAATGGATATTTTCTGTCTTTTTTCGATAATCCGGATCAACCAGTGCAATTATTAGTTCGAATTAAAGAGATATGATGGGTTCTTCGACTAATAGTGTAAATTAATTTCAAAAGTACATTTGAAATGAATATTCCCGCCGATTCTCCCAGTATAATATTAACCATTTCAAACAGCAGCCGGTACAACAAGCTCTTCTACGATGGTGTGAGGTTTTCCTCACTTCGTCAATATATACTGAAGTTTGTTTAGTGAACACACTTTTCTACTTTTGTAAATCTTGCAACTGTTTTGGAAAGTTCCGTTTAGCTTCAAAGCCGTTTCGAAATGTTTATTTTAGAATATTCCAGACCGCTATTTATTCTCTACGGCGCCATGCGCGCATTTAGGGACCACTGGTTTATACTATATCGATATAATTTAGTCGAAATGTTATACCTATTCTATAAGTATTTAACCTTTTTTATGACACTACTCTCTAAACGGTTATAAAAAATTTAAACAGTTTTCTTATAACATTCTCTTGTTAACTGATGTTCCTTCTCATTCGTAGAAGTTTTGCTTTAAATTAGATAATAAATTTCAACACATTGTATTTTCTTTTTGATCATACATATGTTCTTTGGCTGGTTCCACATTCACTTTTCATTTTCTTTTTTATATATAAAGAAATTATAATTGATCCTTGATTTCAATGTTTAGCATGATATTATTTATTATTTTTGTCTATTTCCTTCAGATTTAGCCCTGAATACGAACAAATTTTTTAATAAAGAATATAAATTTTATTTATTACAAATCGGATTAGTATAACAGATAATAAATATTGAGCATTCAATATTTGAAATGCTCTTATAATTGCTCTACAATTACATATTGATGGACGATCGTGTGACCCAGAAATAAATATTTAATAAATCTAGTCATATTTTATATAATCTTTCAATCAATACAGATATTGAAAATATTCTCAATGTTAGTAAACTGCTGATAAAAAGTTTTATGTCTTTAAAGGCAATATGTTTCTTTATTAATTAGATATAATTTTATAACATTCTAAAAGAATATTCTAAACTCTAATTTTTACTGCTTTTTACACGTAGTACATATATATATATATATATATATATATATATATATATATATATATATATATATATATGTATATATATATATATATATACGAAGGGTACTAGGAAAGTTTTGCAATATGACGCAACAATGAATCGTAGGAAGCTGCTTGTTGAGTCATGTTCATAGGTGCATAGTAGTCGCCGCGCCATGTCGATGGGCTCAGTTATTCATTAGCAGTGAGAGTGTAAAGTGCTTGCGATGGCATCGTGGTCACGAAATGAGATAAGGGCAGTTTTGCGTTATAATTTCGTGCGTGTTTTAAACACAGACCAGTGCTTCGAAGAAATGACTCTTGCACTAGGTGATGTTTGTCTACATCGCACAACGATATTCAGGTGGTATAGAGAATTCCAAAGGGGAAATTTAACTGTGGAGGCTGCTGAGAGACCGGGAGGGCACGAACGTTAGTTACGGAGGAAAACGTTACTACTGTGAGGAAAATGCTTGGCGAGGACAGGCGAGTGACTTACCAACAGATAGAGGGTACTTCAGGCCTAAATGCACCAGCAATTCGTTCGATTCTGCATGATCATTTGCACGTGAAGAAACTTTGTTCTCCCTGGGTGCCGCATCGACTGACTGAAGAGCAGATGACACGACGTGTGACTTGATGCTGGGAGATGCTAAAAAATTTAATAAGGGACAATCTCGGTATGTGAACAACATCGTGACAGGTGACGAGACTTGGCTGTACTATTACGATGTGCCGACCAAAGCTTAAAACAAAGTTGGGTCTTTGATGATGAGGACACACCCGTAGTTGTCAAAGAATCCCGATCTGTAAAGAAGAAAATGATAGCTGTATTTTTCAAATCGAGTGGAATTGTGGAACGCGTCGTTTTGGACACACAGAAAACAGTCACAGCTAAGTGGTACACTGAACAGTGCCTGCCTAAAGTCATTGGATCTATGAAGAACCTGCAGCCAAAGTCAAGAATGGACACCTGGTTCCTCCATCACGATAATGCTCCAGCTCACCGTGCTAAAGTCTGCACCGAATATTTGACCCCGATAAGATTGAAACTTCTCGAGCACCCTCCCTACAGTCCAGATCTTGCTCTCTGTGATTTTGCACTGTTCCCGCATGTGAAAATGAAACTGAAAGGGAGGTGGTTTTCCAGTAATGAGCACCTTCTGTGGGCTTGGGAAAACGAGTGTGCTTTACTCCCTAGTGAAACTTGGCAGAACTGGTTTAAAGATTGGTTTCTTTCTGAGGATGGAGAGGTGTATTGAGTGTAGAGGAAATTACTTTGAAAAAATGAATTAAACAAAGCTGTATTGCAAAACTTTCCTAGTACCCTTTGTATATATGAATTTTTGATATTAATTTGAAAAAGAAAATACAAAAGCAATACGTTTTTTTACAATTGAGGTGCATAACTTTGAAAATACTAATTACATGAATCTATTATTAAACTGTTGAATTATTTAAAACTTTTTGGTATTATATTCAATTGATTTTATTTAAACTGAAGGAGATAGCTTAGAAAAAAAATACAACCACGCTCAAATGTATTAGACACTTTACGAATTTATGTACATACATACATATATAGTTTATATATTTTATTCAAAAGAGAGGTGAGGAAAATAAAACTGTTGTGAAAATTATGTACAAAGTGTTATTTAGTAATATAGTACAATTTATCAATATTTTGTCGCTCCGCCTTTGGCCTTAATGACAGCTCGCACTCGTCGAGGCATACTTGCTACTAAATTGTAACACTCTGCCGGTGGTATTGCAGCCCATATTTCGCGAATTTTTATTGATAATTCTGCTTTTGACAGGCATTTATGTTCCGTGATCTTAGTTTTTAAGATACGCCACAAATTTTCAATGGGCGACAAATCGGGACTTTGTGGCGGCCAATCCAATACCCCCACTGTGTTTTCCTCGAACCAACGCATTACAGCTCCCGATTTGTGGCAGGGCGCATTATCTTGCTGAAAAATGTATTGTGGAATATCCTGGTCGAATAGTTTTAGCACAGACGGTTCTAATACTTCCTCCAACATGGCTAAATAGCGTTGGCTATTCATCCATCCATCGCACAGGTACACTTCTCCAACACCGTATGCAAACATACAACCCCAAACCATGATACTACCACCTCCAAATTTTACTGAGGGAATGATACATTGTGGTTCATAAGCTTTCCCTTGCCTACGCCGAACGTATAGCGTCCCAGGTAGTCCCCAAAGCTGCCAGGCAAAAGAAGAAAGTTAGCACTTAGACAGGATTAATTTTGTTTAATGTTACATGTAGACTGAATTGCATACAACGATAAGAATATTAGTCATGAAGATGTACTTACATACCTCGATATTCGATTCATCAGACCAAAGAATCTTCGACCACTTCTCGATTGTCCAATTTTCATGTTATTTGGCCCATAAATACCGCTTCTTTTTATGAGCGTCAGTTAAAAGCGGTTTACGTCGCGCTTTACACCCTCGTAAACCAGCACGCTGGAGACGCCTTCTCACTGTTTGCGCAGAAACTGTTACGCGATAACGCTGTTTCAGCTCACTGGCGAGCTGTTTCGACGATTTTTTCCTATCACTGAGAGCCAGTCTTCGTAAAATTCTGTCTTCTCTAATCGAGGTACAGGGTTTCTGCCACTTTTTGGTCTGTTAACAAACGACCCACTCTCCTGATAGCGACTAATGGTTGTACGGACTGCACATTGCGAACATTTTTTTTTTTGCAATTGCAGCTATTGACAACTTCTGGGAATGCAGTAGCACTATTTGGGCGCGTTCTCCTACCGACAACTTGCGAGTTTTAGGCATTTTTCTTCAACAAATAACTGACACAACGTGGAAAAATAGGATAATCTAATTGATCTCTACCACAAACTCACAAACGCACGTTGCTCACACACTGCTAGAATAACACTAAATTTCTAAAATCCACGATTTCCCCTTTCCACCTATTCTTTTTAATAGGGGATTAACTAGGGTATTCAAAAACGCATTTCTGTAAATACCATTAACTATTTTTACGGTTAATTTCCGTCAGACTTGGATAATACCGAGAATAAGGGTTTTTACCTGGGGTGTCTAATACATCTGAGCATGGTTGTACATTGTTAAACTAGTGCTTTAAATATCTCATAGTTTAATAAAGAAATTTTAGCTTCAATTATCACAACAGTACGCCATCTAAATGCGACATGAGTTTTTTTAACAAAAAATATAAATAATGTTGAATTTGGAGAATGGTTCAATTTTTATAGGAAAAATAGGAAATAAAAAATCATAAATTTGAAAAAACATGTTTACAATTAAATAAATTCAGAAAGTTATGTTCGTCATCAGATAAGATTAATATAACTCCAATAAAAAAAAAAGTTGGTCGTCAATCATTTTCCTGAGAATTTTAGTCGCAATGAAATAGATTTACTAACTAAAGGTTTAAAATACTGTTTGCTAAACTGTGATATACTTATAGAAGAGGTGATTGCAAGCATCGAAACCTCGATTAAGAGTTTTAAACAAAGTTCAAAAAAATTTATTAGAGACTTTTAAACTCCAAATCAATGCAGCAGCAACAAAATTTAGTGGAATACCATTAAAGAGAAATAATTGATTACGAATATTGAGATATGATTTGGTTCGGAAATAATAAATTAATTATGAGAAAGGCTAGCTTAAAAAAGACAATCAGGGATCCACATGTGTTAGCTCAACTAACTCTTAGCTAAAAATGTATGTGTTTATCATCCAACTATGAAAATTTAAATAGAGTTTTAAAGAACGTAGATTTCAAATTGCTTTTCGGTATAAATATCTAATAAATTCTGTTTTGGGAAACGCGAAAGATAAAGTTGGGGTGAATCAGAAATCAGAAATATATATATATATATATATATATATATATATATATATATAACTAGTGCGACTATAACATGAAATATTTTGGTCAAACTAAACACGTTATATTAACTCATTATAAAAAACATATGTATACACTGTCGTGCGAAATAAGATGTCGACAGGAAATGAGGATGTCAAATTAAATACTATATTTATATTGTTGTCAGATGCGATAATGTACTATCTAACAATCTAACAATAACAAATAACAGCGGTAAAATACAGGGAATATAACAACATCGGAACCAAATTTCAAAAGACAAAAGTCTAAATACTATTTTATCTATATTATACATGACATGTGTGCATAATACACATGCCCCTCATACGTCTGTTTCTATTCGTTTGATCAACATGTGACTACCGATGAATTAGACAAATGCCGTTATATGTTCGCATTTTGCAGCGTTATTGATACACCGGAATGTTTTCGTGCTTCCAACAATACATACATATCACATACAAAATTCAATAGACCGGGAAAAACTAATTAAAAATGTAAATAACTCGAATACATTAGATAGCTTCGAGAGCATTTTTATAGTTAAAAACAATGTTTTCAACACAGACAGAGGGCCGATTCCGCAGTCGTATTTATAGAATGTTTATATGCTCCTGGAAGAGGCACATCCAGCAAAAAGGATTAGCGATGAACGTGGGTGAAAGGGGCATAAGAATGTTAGTTTTAAGTAAAGGGAAATGATCTAAATGAGATTTTAAATTAGTTGTAAACGTATTTAGTAGGTTATAAATATTAATTTCGTAAAGATTTTTTTTTTCTGTTTTGTTTATTATTATTATTAGTGAATACACATTTCCGTGTATGCTGACTTTAATATCAATAAATCTAATGCATAAAATAGCATTTCATCTTCGATGACCTAGTCTACACATTTTTCAACTGTTGTAAATACTTTTCAACGATTCTGTTTATATTTGTATTTCTATTTCTGAATGTAAAATTTTAAAATTGAAAGAATTAAAAAATAAAATAATATATCTATATTCTAACAAATACTTGAAAAAAGAAGGAGTAAAATAATATAATTAAAATAGAAAATATTTAAGAATAGAAATTATTGGACTACCGGAAAGTATGAAAAATACTTGTCACTTGATTTTACAGGAAAAAATTACTAAAACTGAGTTTAAATCTAATATCAAAGAAGTTCCTATAACTATTTTTACTACTAAACAGAGATTATGTATTACAAATTGTCAAGGAAAAAATATGGATCTAGTTACTGGGGGTTAAATTTTTTGATGTAATCTTTCTGTATCTGGATAAATTTATTATAAATGTTTCTATTACATATGTTTGAAATAATATAAAGAATGGGGTTTATATTAATCTTTGATATGTATTGATTTTAATTTTCTAAATATTTATTAATGTATATTTATGTAAATACAACTTAATGAATATTATTACATAACTTTCCTTCTATAGTTTTCATTCCCTTCCATCTGTCGATTGAAGGAATGAGACAAAGAGCAAATGATTAAAATTTCGTCACCAAGGCTTATATAGTTATTATACCAAATTAATGTAAGGCCGTTCATGAATTAAACCATAAATATGGTATTCGATACAACAATTTGAAATAAACACTTGAATGTAGTATAAGTAGCTATTTTATTCAGGTAACTGGAATTCGTGAATTTGCACATTGCATTCGCTCAAAATGTAATCAACATCAGCAGTAACGACCCACTGAACATGTCCCTACATATTATAGATTATATTTACCTTTTGTACAGTCTCATGAACTGTGGCCACCCATCTCTTCTGATAATATATCCTTAATGGCTTTGCTTCTACGTGCCCACTCTCGACATACGGATGTAAATAATCTTTAATATAAAGATCTGCTGCGCTATTAGAATGAGTACATATTAGTATTCGATTATCAGGTTGTAAAATAAGTTGTTTGATCGCCTGAGCTAACGTAAACGTTTTTCCCGTTCCAAATGGTCCAATTATTAAAATTGGTGGTAGAGATAAATACAAAGGAGTAGTAATAGCTACAATTGCTTCCTTTTGTTTAAGATTTAGTCTTGCATCCAAACCATCTGACCACTGTCGTTGAGGACTCCAAGGAATATTGGGCTCTAAATATGTTTCAGGATAAATAATTTTCAAATCAGATATTTTGTCCACTGCAAAATGCCACTCACAGTACGGTATTCTATTTAGTTGAAATTGTACCTGAGCTTGGAATTCCGTATCACTAACTAATTTTAAGTCAAGAACTGCTCTCGCAGACAGTCTAAGATAAATGACTTTCTTTCCTTTATCTTCAATTAAACATTCATATACCCTAGGTTTGCTGTCAGATATTTCATCAGGTGAAATTAGTACAGTTGTACAATTATTTAAAATCAATCTACCAGCTGAAGTGTCCTCCGAAAGATCTTTACCTAGTTTTATTAATGCAAATAGTTCACCTGAATTAGAATATTTAGCTGTACTACTTGCATTACTATTTGGTGCTAACACATAACTTTCTGCTATACGTAAGCGAGCTTTTAAATTATATAGCGCGATTTGTTCGTATCTAGCCATCTCTTCAATATACAATAACTCATGTGTACGAGCTTTATAATTATGACGAGTAAGTTTACGTTCCGTTACTGTAGTTTGAGAAAGAACAAAAGTTTCTGGCCTTGGACAGGGATACATGTTATTCAAAGTTTTTGCCCATCCACTTTCGGTGTCGCCATATGATGGTACTATACAAGTCAAGTGTGAAATAAATGGTATGATATTTGAATTGCCACTATTCCATCTATCCATATTGGATAAGACAATTTCTTTTTTTAATTCATTTATCTTCTCTAAATCAGTTACTGGCATGACATCAACACATATATGTTTAACAAGTACTGGTTCCACTCCAAAATTAAAAACAACAGACTGTCTAAATGTACCAAAAATGTCAGTCTTAAAAATGATCTTAATCTTGTATTCTCTTAAACAGGGTATAAATTGTAAGTCATTCTTATGCGTCCACTCTTGTCTATTTTTCATTTCAAAGCGAACATATTGTGAATTCGAATCTTTCGAGATTTCTCTGTAGAATATACCTCCTAATTCAAAGTGATTTCTGTGAGTGTCCTGTAATAATGCAACTGCAAATATTACTGATTCTGTTATTAGGGTAAACTCCCATTCATGTGTGCTATTCTTGGTTGACATTATGGTTATGAGATCACTTGAACAGCTATCTTTAACGTAATCTAGAGATTCTTTCATTATACTTTCTGGATTTGTAGAGTGAATCCATTTCTCTAGTAATTCTTCAGTATAAGATTTACCTGAAAATGATGTAATATAAATAATAAAATAATAGTCACTACGAATTTTTAATATTTCAAGTAGTAAAGAAAAATTAAAAAGTATAAAATCTTACAATATCTCTTAATTTTATTTACCATAATACATTTAAATTTAACAATTTTTTCAATTTATTAAATGTGCTATACTAAAATATGCAAAAAAATATGTATGTTTACTAATCAAAAAGTTATTCTCATTACAATTAACATTTAAAACTTCTGAATAAAGAACAAGGTGTGATAATTTCATTTTAATGCATTTGTCATAGATATATGAACGCGATTACCCATTTTTAGAATAAATAGGTATTTTATTTAACAAGAAGAAAGTAGTAAGTCGATATTGAGATAATACTTTTACTGCACTAAAATTTTCTAATGAATTATATGTTTAATTTAGAAGACGGTTCCTTACATTTTCTTCAAATTTGTTTGTGAACAGACATTATGTGATAGAACCATGTGAATGTGGAAGAAAATATATTAGAGAAAGAGGTAGTCCCATAAAAGTATTTAAAAACATTAAAAATTGGACTGTCTGGGAGAACCATATAAATCACGACTTTCTCAATATGTCTGGAAAAAACTATAGAATTGAACAGGAATAAATGTCTATTAATGCAATGGATGATTACATTAAAGGTAGTATTAGCAGAAAATAAGGCAAATATGCTACTGAAAGGAATAATAGATAAGGGTATTCAAGCAGTGAATAATAATTACTAATTTGAACCAACATCGGAGGGGTGAGGGGTAGAAAACGATTTAGAAATGTATTTACACCGTTGCAGTTAACTATCCACTATTAGTTCAATCTTAATAACACATTTGCATAGATACGAAAATTACTGCGCGCATATCTAGCATATACACGTACGTGTAAAGTAGATTAGATTTTACGAGGTGGCCATATAGGCTATTGGAATGTGACCTTTGCAGGTCTACTGTAATCTTCATACCACTCGTTAGAGTATTGTCTCTAGTCTCAATCGTTTAATTAGAGATAAGAGGGGCGAGATCAGTTTTTCCGTATAGTTTTCAGCTTCAGGATATTCATCTTATATTTGTAAAAACCGCGTTCCAACTAAACCCTCATGACATTGTATGTGGTTTCCTCCACTCCTTGGCAGAATGTACATATTGTTTCTTCTGTCAAGGTTGTTGAGCTTACGGTTTCTTGTTACTAAGTCCACTATTATCTTAACAGATTTTCCGTCTCGGCTCAGTAGGTTTCTTATAAATTTGGATGACATTTCCTAGGAGACTGTTTCGACAGTCTTTGAACTGGGAAGTTTAATATTATTTTTGTAATGCCACGGAAAGTCCCCGATCCTGCGAAAGCATTGGATGAGACTTGTCAAGCCAGTTTATCGGATTTTTTTTATTACTTCGTTCCGTCACCTTTTTGTACCTATTGAGCCAATTCAAGACAGGCACACAATCACTTACAAATTTAGATCTCATTTGCATCAAATTCAGCACCTTTAACATTGATTGACTGCCGGAGTAAATTGTGACTGTATGATTTGTCCTACTCTGCCTCTACTAATTTCTTTAACGCACTGATGTAATGCAGTTATTTTCACTTAGAATATCATAGTATCTTTGCCTAGAATTAGATGAATTTTTTTCTTATCTTTGGGTCCGTAAATTCGGGTTCTAACTTCTTGTTCTGTTTTAGACCCGTTTATGTACTAGGTATATTCTCTCTGTACAGATGAACTTTTTTCCATCTAAAGTTGAACTTTTGAACCATGGTATTATTCGGTTTCCTCTAAAGAGAATCCGCCTTATTTTCATATCTCAACTTATGATCAATACTGTATAGTAAAAGAGAATATAGAAAGGGAAAGAAATATTTACCATGTCAGTGGCGCAATGTTTCGCATCATCGATATAAACAATAATAAATTGATATGATTACAGGTCTCTGCTCTCCGCTACTGATAATTCCCAGCGGATGAACCAATCTTCGCACATTGCACTGCTACGTCAGAGTACCTTTCTCTATTCTGTTATACTATAGATTTGGATCATAGAAGGTTGGCCTTGCATCAATCTGTAAGCTACTGACCTTGCTTCGCTTTGTATATAACTGTCAAAAGCTATTATCATCTCCAATACAGCTGTAAGATTTGTTCTCATTGTTTTCGTAAAAGTTAGACAAGCATATCATTGTATTCCACTCAGTAACCTACCAAACCGTTTTTGCTTAGTTTTTGGCTACCATGTAACTGCTCCATAGTTTATCATGAATCTGATTATCCTTCCTTGTAACTATATTCATCTTGGGACTAAGTCCCCAATTTTTCTCACATGTTCACCTACAGCTGCATGTACATATAATTTATATAGAGTTTTATGTTATAAGTTCTGAACAGTGGCCACGTCTGCTCGATTATCAATATTTGGAATTTCGAATTCAAGTTTAATCCTCATCCTATACATTGCAATTGCAAATAAAAAAACATTGGAAAAACGCGTTTGCTAAAAGAATTAATGAATTTGGCAGGAAAGGGTCCTCTTCAGGATTACCCTGATGACGTAGTAGACAAACTGCCCAATTATATAAATTCTTTAAATAATGGAAGTAGTCCAAGAACTCAAATATATTTATGTCTATATTACTTTAAGATTGAAAATGACAACTGTTTGATATGCTATTTATAATTTTTAAGGTGAAATGAAATATTCACGGGATAACCACGTTTATTGCTTCAGCACAATTCAGAGTACATCCAATTTTGCTATCTAAGCAATATTAATATATGACCTTCATAGCTTATAAAAAGACTTTTATAAAGTAGTTGTACATAGAAATTGAAAGAAAGTATTATAATGTACTTTAAAATTTAATTCACTTCAAACATCTAAAAAACTCAGTGTGTGGCAAAATTGTTATTACTAAATAAAAACAAATGAAAATTTTAACAATATGGGTATTTACTACTAATAGATATTATGTAGAGTACCTCATATAACTACGCCTTTCTTTTTTTGAAAAGGACTACATATTTAATATTCTTATGTATTAAAATCTGTTAATTCTAACTGCATTCATATGAAATAATTAAAAAATCAAGTGAGTAGTATTAAGTAGTTTCGATAAAATGTGGTTTTATTTCTAATTTACATAAGCAAAAACATTCAATACAAAATTCATACCAAAAAGTTCCTTTTCATATGCTTTCTTTAGTTTCATTAATCGATATTCAAAACGTTCTTTCCATTCTGATAATTCATCAGTACCATGTGCTTCAACACACTGTATACCAAATCGACATGTGCCTGATTCTAACCAACTTTCACATAATGTGTATACATCGGCTCCTCGAGGTGGAGGTCTCCAATACCAATCTCTACCTTCATCAGACATTATAACACGTTGATGAGCTTCAGTTTGACAATGGGTTCTCAACTCCATTTTTTCTTTAAATGTAATGTTACAATATGTACATACACAAAAATCATCCATTTGATAAATCTAAAACAATTAGATATCTTTTAATTTATTAAATATGTATTTAAGAAAATGTACCTCTTTTTCAATTCCGTTGATTTGTTTATTTTTTATATCATAAAAAGGTCCACAGGTTTGCTGATTTCTTGTTCTATTTAAAAGTGCATTAAATTCCTCTAAGAGTTTTACTATTTCTCCATTACATTGAGTGTTATATTTGGAGGACCCCCATTCTTTAACAGCTACTTCAGCTTCTGGAATCACCAAACTTATAAATTCGCAGTTAGTGTTGTCATTTTTTTAATTAAAAATAAAATTTACCAGCAAACCGTTGCAATGCAAGTAATGCATATACTAATCTGCGTCTCGCATGTGATTCATTATCATCTTCTTTTCTATCAGCTAATAACCGAATTACTCTTCTACAATCAGAAACTACAGCTTCATGTTGCCTTAGTTCAAGAAAACATTCTGAACGACCTAACAAATATGCAACAATCTGTTGCTTATTTAAGTGTTTGTTTAATAATAATTGATTATAAATTTCAGCTGCTCTTGCCCATTCCTTTTTCCGTACGTGTTCATTAGCTTTTGCTTCCATATTTACATATTTAAAAAACAATCAAGACGTTTTAGCAAGGCAATCTAATAATAAAAGATATTTATATTATTTAAAGTGAATTCAGTTTATATTTTAATCTTGTCAACAACTCTTACAAATGGAAATAGTGGCAATGTCAAAATCGCTAAGAATAAAAACAAATTATAACTGTCATTGCATAAACTAACAACTTCATACCATTGAAGTAGTTTTATAGTACCAACTATAACTTCTTGACTTCACTTAAAAGTGCAGTTCTTGTATTCTTAAAGGTTTTGAATTACATTTTTGTAGAATAGTTATATGAATATTTTTTCTAATAATCAAAGCTTAATAGGATATTTTTCAGTAACTTTATTTGAAAACTAATGGCGCTCTTTCGTTTCGTACTAAAATGATTAAAATTCCTAAGTTTAGGCAATAGTTACTTTTTGATTTTTAGTTACTGTCATATCTTTCTGTCAAATATGGGAAAAGTACTTTGAATTCGTAAATAAGAACTAAATTATTATTAAAATTGGTTTAAGAAACAAAACTATTGCAAAATCACTGTTCAGTATGAATAACGGTAGTAAAGTAAAACTTCCCAATTTTATGTTTTTCACAATAAGAAAAACAAAGTCGAAAGAACCAAATTCCATAAACGTTAATAGTTCTAATTCGAACGAAAAGAGTGATGATAAATATTCATCAGAAGATGAAAAGTGTTCAATTTCCACTCATAATAGAACACATAGATTATTTAGGAGCATAAAAGATAAATTTAAAAAGAACAAATTTTCTATTTGCAAAAACAAACAAAAGGTTACTACATGTGAAAGTAAATCTAACCATACTGCATTTGATGGAGTGGAATCTGATGTTGAAAATAAAGATTATAATATCTTGTCAACATTTGCTCCTCCTATTGTGCCACGTAGGCACAGAAATACATTAACATCTGAAAATGGTTCAGATTCTCAAAATTTATTAAATAATTGTCAACTAGAAAATAATCATGATGATATTTCTTTGACCACATGCTCATATAGCAATTATGATAATACAAGAAATATATCTTCTTTTCATACGAATAGATTTTCAACAACAAGCCATCATTCATTAGTTGTCCAAATTCCAGAAATACATCAGGATGGTCTTCCTTTGGATATGACAGATGACGTGTTTAATAAAAATGCATATATAGATATTTTAGATTTTGATACTTCAAATCTTGATAATGTAAATATTTGTTTTAGTCATTTCTATTTTATACCAGTCTTTTTTTAGCAAGAATATTTAAGTAATGCAAGTTTTAGTAAAGATTTTTCTAACTTAACAAAATGTGGATATTATTGGGGCCCTATAACACGCCGTGAAGCTGAAGAAAAATTAAATAATCAACCAGATGGAACATTTTTAATTCGAGATTCGGCTTCAGAAAATCATTTGTTCAGCTTATCATTTAGAAGTTGGGGTAAAACTCTTCATACTAGGATTGAATATTCGGGTGGTATATATTCAATATGTGACCAAGGTGGATTCCTGACAATAGTTGAACTTATCGATAGAACAATGCAGGTATCTCGTAATTCAGTTTACTGTTATTCTAGGTCTAGAACACCTGCTGATCCTGTTTACCCTGTAAGATTAACATTACCATTATCTAGATTTATGCGAATCCGTTCTCTAAGACATTTATGTAGATTTGTAATTAGACAGCATATAAATAAAAATGATATAAATAAATTGAAATTACCTGAGGCAATTAAAAACTATTTGGAAGAGGGATATTTTTGATTGATGCTATGTAATGATATAATCTGTGATTTGTCTTTAATAATGTGTTGTGTGATATGATTTGAGTTTGTTGTTGTTTTACATTTAGAGATCTATTGTTTTCATCATTGCATATCTTCTTATTTACTTATTTAACACTTTCGTTGCAATAAGTATTTTTATAATATTATAGTACTTAGATATGTTTTTCTTCTGCTAAATTAAATATCTACTTTTAAATTAAAAACTCTAGTTAATAGTAAATACATAAATACCAGTTATGTATATAACTTGCAATATGCAACATTTTATAAAATATGTTACTGGCAATAAATGGATTCGTTTTTTATATATTTTGTACGTATTTTATAGGACTGTTAGTATATACTATATATTTATATTGTGATAAATATACTTCATATGTTACATCTGTTGTAGATATTTCATTTTTGGTCTATTTGAAAATTATCAGTAGGTAATTTCTAACAGGGAACAGGTAGCACATGATATTTTGCTATTTATCTCTCTCTCTCTCTCTCTCTCTCTAACACATAGACTTAAATGGAATTATCTCATTCTAGCGAGTAATATGTATGATATTTTATAAATGCACTATTTTTGAACGCATTTACATTATACAGGGCGTTATTTTCCGTGCACAAATTAATACATAGATAAAAGTTGCCTTAACTATGAATCGACATTCTGAGAGGTGTTTAGATATGACAAATATTTGAAAATACATATACAATTTCATCTCAAAGATAGCGCCTTAAAAGACTTTTAGAAAGATAAACGTTTGAAACTTTATCATTATTTTTAAAGCCATTTTAAACATATTTTGAAAACATGTTATTTTTGTATTTATATTAATGGCGTCTGGCAATTATAGCAATAAACATTTTTTATCGCTTCTACAGACGAGATAGCAATGCAACAGAAAATATATTTAATGGAAAAAATACATTTATTGTTTGTGTAAACCACTCAAAGTTAACAAGAAAACTATCAATTCCAATTTTTTCAGCCTATTTTAATTTTTGTTTATCAAATATCTAATTATATACCAGGCAGTAGTAAAGTTTTTTCTACATAATTAATATAATAAGTTATACTCTGGCACTTGTTTAACAATTTTTTTAAAAAAATTCGAGAAGAAAGTAATTCAAAAGTGATTGATATTTATAATACTTTTTATTTTAATAGAAATTTTTAGTAAATTTAACACATTGGTGTGCTTATTTTATTTTAGTGCAGTCTAATGACATTGTTCATGAAACTTATTAATACTTATGTTACACACACAAACTTTATATCTAATGTCCATTATATTTATCTATTTATAGTAAATAAAAAACTTAAATATGTCTACTTATATATTGTTATACGTGAAATGGTCTAAAGCAGTATGCTGAAAAAGAAGTAATGGATAACATTATAGACATCAATAAATTTAACATAAGAGATTTCCAATCTAAATTATATTTTACTATGAAAAATTAAAATAATTAAATTGATTCCGGAATTATTTGAATTTAGAAAGATATGAATGTCAAATTAAATTTAGGTATATATTTTATCTGCAGGACCAGTACCTGTCGATTGCGAAGGACTAGCGGCTCACACCTGACAATAATGTGTATATTTTAATAATCCTTACAGAAAGCGAACAATTGTTGGCAATGGCAATTCGGCTTTGCTATCTGTAATAAAATTTTATTTCTGCCAAGAATCTGGGATAAGTCCATTATTTTGTCTCAATGTTGCCAACAGTACTGTAAATATAGTATTTGTTCGATAATTAAAACTATGTACTATCAAATTCAGAGCGGATGTAATACGTACGTTATACGATAATTCTATATTATCAAAGTGCAAACTCTAAGTATTTACAAATTATAACAACGCAGTCTATTCTAAATATTACCATGAAATTATAATTTGATAATCTACTTGGGCTGCCATCTAACATCAATAGTCAAAGTGATGTTTAAATACAACCCCTCTGTGCCTTTGTCGGGGAACCACATGATTGTAAGAAGATTTCCCGAACTGTCTATTATTATTTTTATCAGTTCCTAGTTTTCTCTCAAAGTGAATAGTGCCATAGTTTTATAATTTTGTACTTTTATGAGAAAAAAAAATTACTCAATTACTAGTTCTTGCAAGAAGCAACCTATGAAGTTTCCGTTCCTTTTTCAATTCAGTAACCAACAGAAGTGCGAAAATATTTGTCATACGGGCTTCCGTTCGGAACCGAGAACGTCCTGGTATGTGTTGAGTGCGGAAAAGTACTGTCTAACAGTAGCCTCCACCCGTCATTTAGAAATTAAGCACTTAGATTTGAAAGACAAAAAACTGACTTTTAAACGTTTAATCGGAAATAAAAATAAGTGCAATATAGTTACATACTTCTGGTTGTACTAATGAAGATGCTGAATCAGTTACCGAATCGTCGGATATGGTAAAAATTACACAATTTGTGAAAATTTGATTTTGCTCCATTAGTAAAGTGAACATGTTGCATTCATTGACAAATTCTAACATTGATGATTCTGCAAAAGTGATCAATTTTATCAAATGCCACCACAAGGATTCAAGACTATTCTCATTATTGTGTCAAGAAATAGACAGTACTCACAGAACCCTACTTTTTTTATACTGAGGTGCCATGGCTATCTCGGCGTAAAACTCTTACACGTTTGGTTGAGCTTAGATATGAAGCCATAGTGTTCTTTTAGAACCACCCATTTCAACTTTTATTTAAATTTGAAATTCATGAATGGTTTAAAAACTTCATATACATATCCAATATATTTTCCAACTTAAACCAACAAAATTCGTCGATTCAGGACAGTGCAGTAACTGTATTCCAAGTTATTGACAAAATAGTTTTTTGTTAAAAAAATTAGAATTTTGGAAATTATGAAAACAACCAACGTCAAGTTTTTGAAACACAGCGCGATTTTCTCTGAAATAGATATTTACGTTTCTCAGGAAGTTAAGAAACAAATTATACAATATCTAAATGGACTGAAATCAACTTTTGAAACTATTTTCCCAAGTGGGGAACAGATGGTCACTGGATTGCATAAAGTTGATTGAATTGAAAATGGATTCTTATCCTAGGGTAGAATTTCAAAAGAAATCTCTCACCGCTTTCTGGACTGACTTTTAAGAAGAATATCCTGAACCAGTCAACAAGGCAATCATTATTCTGTTACTGTAAACACCGTATTAGTGAGAATGGCCTTCTAGGCCTGCACTATCATACCTAAAAAAGGGCAGGAACAGATTTCCAGTGTTTGGATTGAAGACTGTATTTGTCCATATTTTCCTATACGGATTTTAAATTACTGTGTGCTGTCAAACACGCTTCATGTTTCCATTAAATATGTTTATATATATTTTTTTAATTTTCAAAAATGGATAAACTTTATCGTTATAATGTGTTATTTTTGCGATTCTCGTACGTTAGTAATTCATATACTTCACTCATTTTTTATTCGAATTATTTAAAATTTTTCTTTTGCTTAAAATTGTGTGTCGGACATGAGTTTTTTTTATAATTAACTAAGCTTAATATCCAGTTTTATATAACATTCATACGAATAAAACAATTAATTGCTGAGCAAAACAATAACATTTATTGAAAATCAAATGAAAATTTATAATACATTTAAAAAAGTATAAGACCCAACTGTATATACATTATGTACAAAAATAAAAAAATTGAAATTGGTAATAATATCTAAATACAAAGAGTAGAATATTGTGATCTCATCTATAATTATGTTTAATGAATTGAGAACATGGTTTTCATAAAGCATAAATATTGA
The DNA here is from genome assembly GCA_031893035.1 of Dermolepida albohirtum. NCBI lineage: Eukaryota > Metazoa > Arthropoda > Insecta > Coleoptera > Scarabaeidae > Dermolepida > Dermolepida albohirtum. Next base: position 131,256 of record JAVIWB010004609.1, on the reverse strand, counting down.
TTAAAAATAAAAATGATATTACCTTTTGTACATTTAAATATAACTAAGAACATTTAAAAAATTGAAACCTTCTAAAAAGTACGCACATAAAAATGAACATGTGGCATTATAGCAATGCAATGTTTCATGCAAATAAAGAAACTATGCTTCGTTATCTTTTTCTACGTAAGGTTCTGTGAAAATATACCATATTTTAACTTAAATATATTTTGGAGAAGTAATGAAATTGGACGAATGCTTGTTTTTATTAATTAAGCTTTATTTAAATATTAAATGTTTAAATCACATAGAATTGAATTGAATAGAGTATATATTAATTAAAATGTTCATATCAAAAATTGAAACATATTTTTTGCAGAATAATATGGAGTATTTTAACGAATTTATTAAAAGTCTCTGTCACTCGGTTTGCAGTGACTGTCATTCGCCTCTTTATAATTAACATTCACAAATGATATTCCACCTGGTTTGATGAAATATTGTTTTTCTTTTTGATTGAAGGAAGATTGTATTTCTCTTGTATATTAAACAAAACAATGCTGGCAACCTTATCAAATATATCATAGATACACCATAAGTACTACACTAACTTACAACTTGAATTTATATGCAACACTGAACTTCCTTTTTAATATTTGCCTGAAGGAAACTTCTCATATAATAAAACTTACAAGCATTTATAATTGGTTATAATTAAGTCACTTAAAGTGGCTTTCTAAATTATGATAGACAATGATTCGGATACGATATAAGTACCTAGATAATTGTTGTATGACTATATACACTTAAATTTAATAGTTATAAAAAAGCTGAGGAACCAAGTATTCTGACAACTATACTTAATAGTGTAATAAAACTACTGAATATAAAACGATGGATTACAATACAAAATTTACAATGAATAATCTCAGCTTGTAATAAAATGTATGTCTGAATTTGACAATAAAAGTTTTAGAAATAATTATACATTTTAGATAAATTCTAAGAACTACACTATGCGAAATATCCAAAAAGCCCATGATGATAAACTAATAAATAAATTATTTTCTAGAAATAAAGTAATATAAAATATACATTGATATAAACTATATTCTGAATTAAAAAAAAAGAAATAATATTAAGATATATGCAAACCTTGTTCATCAAATATTATAAAACGAAGTGCTCTTTTAATAAGTTGTTACTACATATGTAACTATTTACGAGAAGTTACTAAACTGGAAAAAATGATGTCTTATCTTCCATGGATTGTCTGTGTTTTCTCTTTTATACGTAGCCGCTTGATCGCTATGCAAGTTTGGCACCGTGAGTGAAATCTAAGCGTTCGAACATCATCTCACATGGTTCTTCTATTACCCTTTTTTTAAAACTTAACACATATATTTTTGCAATTATTCTTAATGTAATAATTTCCATTTGTAATTAAATCTTACATTAAATTCCTGTATTTAATGCATATAAATAAATTTCTTACTTTTCTACAACCATTTATTGGTCAGTTTACGTACTGTTTAAATATAAAGCAAACTTCTAAAATGATCTATATTCTTATATACAGCGATGTAAGACTTTTAATGAAGATTTTGAGTGCATAAAGTGCAATTTCAATTTCTTAACACACCTTGTGTATATTGAATATTGTTGAATTGCACATAATTATATAGTTTACACATACTTAATCCAAAATGCAAAGTAATATGTGTAGTTATAGAGATAGAAAAAGATATTGTTTTAAATGAAACTTGAAACGCATGATTATATCAAACACTAATATTTTGCTTACGTTCACTTTTTTTTTGTTGTTTTTGATCTTTATACTCAATTTATAGTTAATCAATTATTTAAGTTCATAATTTAAAAGTAAAGTAACAAATTCGTTAACATCATTTTTAAATGTTCATATTGGTATTACATAAATTGTTGTATAGAAATATTTACAAAGCAATCCTTTAACATGAATAGTCAAATATATTATTGAGTGATTGATAACACACAAGCAAAAGAAGCAGTCTATCACTCGATAAAAGTGTTTTAGTTAGTGAAATTTTACCGGTTAGTAGACAATTGAGATATAAAATCCAAACTATTTTTCAATAACAAATATTTCAAACAATCAAGTATTCGACTCAGTTCACTAATTCGAACATCTATCCAAAGTTTGATACCGAGAAATTAAATTTTACTTGCCTCTAATAGAAATACATTATTTTATCAGCAATCGCAATCTCGCATCAAGTGCTAATTTGTAAATATTGTATACATAATATTAATGAAAAGTTGTACATTCTGTAATACATAAAAATATCATTTCAAGGAATATCGTAATGTAATGTGCTTGCGACTACGAAGATTCTTAGATTAATTATTTGTGTTTCTGTGAGGCAAGAGAGTATAACAAATTAATATACAATTAAAGTAGAAACGCAAGTAGTTTTCGAAGTAATCCATACAAATTAACCTTAAACCAAGTCCAACAGCAAATAGAGATCTTGTTTGAAAAACTCATTAATAATTGTTTTTGGTAATGGATTGTGACTTCGATGAGAAAAAAATCTTTGCCAATCTTAATAAAAGAACACAGTGTGTGCTGACTTCGACAAAATCGCTTAGGAAGAGAGGTTATGTCAAGTACTTCAAATGGCAGAGCTAGTAATGCAGCATTGGTGAACAGAGTACGCTTACTGGTACAAAACGACAATGCGCTAGCACACGTTTGACCCAGCAAAAAACCCAAACTATGCACGTGGGAGCTTTATTACATCCACCGCCTTCGCGCTATTTGATTATAATTCATGTCATTCAATGGAACATGATTTTCTTGACATCGACTTCGTAATGTGATGTCGAAAATGCTTTTCGACCGTTCTTTGAATCTAATAGTATTGAAAATTCACTGAAAGATGGCATACGATTATCAAAGTTGACGGTGTTTATTTTCAACATTACGTTTTTATTTACTTTATATTTTCTTTGGTTTTCTATAACAAATAATAAATCATTGATAGAAGAAATTTTTATACAATCTACTATTTGTATGCGGTAACTTACAGATGTTATAAATAAAATAAATCTTAAAGTACAAAATTTTATTTCATACCTTGTTTTTGCAGAAATGAAAGAAAATAATACTATTATAAATGACTTGAATCACTGTAAAGTATGTACAAAGAAATTTAATTATATGTATGTATTTATTAACCTCATCTATTATTCATGCCCATTATATTTCTGGCCTGAAATTAAAAAAATGTATGCTAGTAAATACTGAAAAAAGCTAGATGTAAATAAATATAACTAACCGTAATAAAGGCTGAAGATAACGCATCTCCTCCTTTACTACCCGTATTAGTTTGTAGCAGTAAATTCTGGAGCTGAATGGCTTCAGTTAGCCTATTATTTAAAAATTTCCATGTTTCTAAATAGTCGGAGGACTTGTCTTGAATCATGTATAATTCCGTTCCTTTGTAAATTGCTGCTAGTGCCAGTCTTCTCGCATACCAACTAAACTGAAAATGTAATTAAAAATAAAGTAAAATTTTAGCATTTAGCTACATTTCGTACAAAATTTGTTTTTATCGTCGTTGCTTTATTTAGTCATCGAACGGTAATATGGATATTTATTATTAACAGATTTATTTACGAAGTTTTTAGGGCTATACAATAAATATTTACCTTGAATATTTCTATGAATTTTCTAAATCAATAATTTGAATTTAAAATATCGAACAAGTTTTAATTGAAAATATGAATAGCGAAGTCATTTTGAAAATTGGTTGGTTATATTAACTATAAAAATAATGTGCCATTTAAAAAAATCTACATATATATATAAGTACATAAAAATTTCCAAAAGTAGTCTCTTTCAAAAATATAATAATCCTTCATCATAGTTGATTGGAGATAATCCCATAAAAAAATCATTTTGGGGTAAATCAGGAGATCTAGAAAAATAATAAATAAAATATTATACTACAGCTAGTTAATAATTTATTGTCGAAGATCCTACGCAAATATTCTCCGACAGTTGCAACATTATAAGCAGATCATTCGTCTTGCTAGAATCAAATCATGTTTATATCTCTTAGATTTGGTAGAGCTGGAATTATAATTCTGTAGTAGATGTAGATATTTTGTAATTCCTTCTATGAGAAACTGGCCAATTATGTTGTTGCCTAACAAATCAGTCTAAATATTTAATTTGTGTGGATACGAGCGTTATAAATATGTTGTTTATGTTCCCGTGGTCGATATTAGACTAAGGCGATCGTATAGGGAGACGGAGTTTTGTTGGTAAATAAATTGTTTTCGTTATAATATTCTTTTATAACTTTTTCGCAAAATTTCAAGCGATAAAATTTTTCTCCGGAAAAATTCCTTTTGCCTTTCTTAATTTATATGAGTGAAGAAGAAACACAGATTTCTTTAAAACATTACGAACCGTGGTATAAACTTTTCTGCAATTTTTCGAGAAGACAAAAGATTGTGTTCTTCGTTTTATGGTATTCAGTCTTTTTTGTGTTTAAGCGGATATAAGCAGGTATTGTATGACGTGCTGTTTGAAAACCAACAGTACGTTCAAACTTAGATTGAAATAGACGTACAATTTCTCTGATGCTGTGATCAAGAATTGCTGTTTTATAATAAACTTTTTTTTTTGTCAAAGAGGGAAAATATCCATAATGAAATATTCTTTATGGGCGAGAGGTCAAGGAACTAGAGGGACCAATCCAAAAGCTTCACTCGATTCTCATGAAATCATCTAATTACAGGTCGAGCTTTGTGACAAGGAGCGTTGTCCCGTTGAAAGTACTAATCGCCTGAAAATATATCGTAAAATTGTACAATAGATGCTGCAAGAACCTCATCCAACATGTCGATATAGCGCACTCCATTCATACGCCCCTTACACCAAAGAACTTTTCCGACAACCTGTGCAGCCATACATCCTCAAACCATGATGCTTCCATCACCGTATTTAACAGTGGGTGAAATATATTCAAGTACAAAAGCCTCCCCTGGCTCTGGATGGGCTGTACATCTGCAGTGAATAAACGAAGAGTTCTAGAATTCTCAGTGTTTCCATTTCAAACAACGATTATGAGTTCCGTTATGCATATCTCAAGGATTATGACATATTTTTAAGTGCTTATGTGAATATTAGAATAATCGAACCAAATTACTTTGGCCTAGTCGCCCGTATTCCAATGTTGATATTTTTTTGTCCACGTAAGGCGCTTCTAATGCAACTTGGTGAGCAAAGGCTTGCATCGCAGTTTCTAGACACATAAATTCGCTGCAATCAACAACCCTTTTCTATATGCACAAAAACTGGAGCGTTGAAGTTCGGCAGAAATCGATATAGCATATTTGTATCCATCCTGGAGCGCTATTCGTTGTATTAGTCGATCTCTCCCGAACAGTTACAACGCGTTTTCTGTAAAAGTAAATAAATTATAATGCCGGCCAGTCGTTTGGTAACGGTTAATGGCGTTTTGCGAACACTTTATTGTCTTAATAATTTTTACTAGGGATAACCCCTGTTTATGTAATAAAATTAAATGACGCCGTAGATAATTTTGGCTTTTTTGTCATATTGTATATGTACACGTATACACACAAACTCACAAAAGAAAAATCACGCTCTAAAATAATTTTGGAAGTCGACAAATGATCTTTTCTTCTGAACGTATAATATAGTATTAAATGCAAAAATTTTCTAAATTTAAGTTATCAGGTATTAAATGCAAAAATCCGAGATTTTATCTTATATACCCACTTAATGTACATTTTCTAAGAATTTGTAATTTAGATACTGTTATTGACGATTACACGTACCATCCCGATAAACCTTTTCTTGAAACTACTATCTGCTTTATCAAATATCTGTTTTATTGGAGTGCCTATAATATTTGCTCACAGCTGTATGTATGTATATATAAGTAATGTATAAATAATGTACATATAACATTTTTTGTAACGAATTTAAGTGTGCAATAGCATTTGACAAAGATAGTCTTAAGAGTATTAGATATTAAAGGCAGTGTTTTCATCGAAACTAACATTTATAAAACAAAATTCAAGCATATTATTCCCTAAAATACATAAAATAGTCTTCTATCCATTTTAAAAACAGAAACCGTAGCTGCTTACTGAAAAGCAAGGCGTAAAAAGAAGATGAAACTTGAATCATGAAAACGAGAGAGAATTAATTGTGTTATAAAATTTGAACTTCTTGCTAAAATAATACATACATCACTTATTAGAAATACAGCAGCCAATTTAATTCAGCCTTTTATGATATTGTTTAGCAATCTTTACTACTAGAATAGTTAACATCATAGAAATAAATGACATCCTTACACATGATAATGCATACCAATTACAGTATCTGACTACAAATATATAAATTCACACCAAAGAATTATAGTCCTATAAGAGGGCGACAATAGAAATTTAAAAGATGTATTCAGAAATAAAACATTTGTTATAGTAGGAGTGCGCTTTAAAATTTGCAGCTATATCTTAGTCAAGAATGAAATTACTTAATTTAATATGAACTGAGTATTTCAGTTTTTTCCATAATTTATTGAAAGAGATTATGTAATTAGAAATCTAACTTACATCTACTGAACGATCGCCGGCATAGTAGCAAATGTCATCAACCATAGTTAATAATGTAGCTAAACCATTGGGAACGTTTGGTGGCAATGCCATGACGGCAATAGCTTGGGGCCATCGTGATAGATAAGGAATAACCATTTGAAGACGTTCTTTAACAGCATCCTCGACAAATTCACTAGGACAAATTTGTTTGTCAGTATGTTCTATCTAAAAATATTACATTTAACAAATTAAGAAGTTTATATATATCATGTAAACCTTAGCTTTCATGTATTGTACTAATTTTTCATTGGATGTTTGTTGAAAATATTGTACTAAATCGCCACCACCTTTGTCAAACATTCCATGAGTAATTCCTGGATAGCCAACCTCTTGAGCACCAGCAGCAATTGCTTCTTTAGACCAACCTTTGCTGTTAACATATTTCAGAGAGGTTTCTAAAATTTTATTTCTTATATCAGCTTCATAATTTTCATTGGATTGCTGTTGGTCTGTCGAGCCTTGATTAGAATTAAGGCGGCATGTTGTAAAAATAGCGTAACTATCTGCAAAAGACAAAAAGAACTAATGTGAAAAATAAAGATCTCTGATGTCAAAATAACACGCTTGATAAACAAAATATCATTGACCGATATAATACGATGTGGTGAAATACCTTTTTTCTCAGTCATTTTGTTTGTTTGAGTCCAATCCTGTTCATGTAAACGTAGGTAGTAAACACTGTTTGCGCATGTTTTCAGATCAGTAATATAATAGTAACATAATTCATTGCGTATGCATGTGAACATCATGACAGGTTATACCAGTAAAAATTATGTGTTATTGATCTACGGAGAAACAGTAAAATCTCGTCGATGTTGAATATTTATACAGATGTTTTCCCAATTATAGACATTCTAACGCTAGAACCATTATATAAACTGTGCGACGGATTTGTGAACACGGAAAAGCAATAGCAAGTTAAAAATCTTAGGATGAGAATTAAACATTTCTCTGTATATATTATATATTTACTTCACTTCTACCATGTACAAAGAGTGAACGATTTTCTATACCGAATTACCTTTTGTCAATGGTTTCGTCTTGACTATAATTTTATTTACAAATTGCTGTTTATCTAGGAATGATATTTTAAATTACTATAATATCAATGTGCCGTGTAATGCCTTTAAAATATCAGCATATATCATATATTTATTCTTTTGATAGGTTTTCCGCTTTTGACATTCATATATAGGCAGTTATTGCCACAATTATCCCTACCAAGAATTGGCCTTTTTTTGTACATGTTTTTTTGACATTCTTTGTTTCTAATATATAATACATTTATTTAATGTTTTTGGTCGAGAATCTTTTTCAACTTATTGTCGATAAATAATCGATTTTAATATTTGATATATTGTTTTGTGATACTATTATATAAAAATAATATACACCAAATTGCTACAACAATATTTTTGGGTTGCGTGTTTCAGATTCAATTTTTAATTACTTTTAGTCATAAATGCGACTCTATTTGATCAATAACACAAATTATATCCTTAAACCGCTAATTACAGTCTAATAATGTTAAATTATACAATCTCGGTGGCCAATTAAAACCTCCTTTTCATAAAATTATTATCAGGTTGTAACATAAATCCTGTCCGAAAATTTGTAAAACTTGTTTATTAAATTTTTGTACAAAGTTTTTATTTATCAATCGTCAATGTATTTTCCCTCATTATTTATTACCGCTAGCCATCTTTCAGGTAACATATGACAATAACATCGGAAAAATTCTTCGGATTTTGAATCAAAAAATAAAGTTACTGCGGTTTGAACATCTTCTTGGGAATTGAAGCTTTTTCCATCAAGGTGGTTTTGTAAGCTTCGAAATAAGTGGTAATCCGTAGGAGCAAGGTCTGGGGAGTACGGTGGATGTGAAATTTTTTCCCAGCCAAGTTCTTCCAATTTCTGAGAAGTGATGCGAGCCGTATGTGGGCGGGCATTATCTTGATGGAACAGAACACCGCGTCGATTGACCAGTGCTGGGCGTTTTTTTCGCAGGGCTTCCATTAAACGGTCGAGTTGCTGACAGTAAAGTGCGGCAGTGATGGTTTCGTTCATTCCCAGCATCTCAAAATGAATTACACCTTTAATATCCCACCAAACACAGAGCAATGTTTTCATTGGATGCAGTCCAGCTTTAGGCGTTTGCACCGCCTTCTCACCAGGACTAAGCCATTGATGATGACGCTTAATATTTTTGTATTGCACCCACTTTTCATCTCCGGTAACAATTTGATTTAAAAACGGAGCACGGAGATGACGAGAGTGCATTGAAATGCACACATCAATACGATGTTGGAGTTGTGCTGGCGATAGTTCATGCGGTACCCATTTTCCTAACTTTACCACTTTTCCCAATGATTGCAAATGACGATGTATAGTCATATGACTTACGTCAAATTCTTGTGCAAGTTCTCGCACTGTTGTAAATGGATTATTTTCAACCCGAGTTCGAAGGACCTCCCTATCAAATCCAGAAGGCCGCCCGGTACGCTCGTCATCCTTCAAACTTAAGTCACCGTTTCGAAACTTTTCCAACCATCTCCGACACATCCGTTCACTAACAACATCATTGCCATAGACACCTTGAATGTTTCTAGCCGACTCACTCGCGTTATTTCCTTTTTTGTATTCGTAAAGCATAACATGTCGAATATGTTCTTTTGTCACTTCCATCTTTAATGGACGAAAAAGAAATTGAGAACAATATGTACACTCTTCAAAAGTTGCAGAAGTACTGACTAACTTATTGCGAATAAACCAATATGACTCATATTGCAGAGATTTCGCAACGTTTCGTCGTAATGCGTATATATGCGAGTTGCTGCGAGAATCGGACAGAATATATGTTACAACCTGATATTTGCCAATAAATTCAACTTCCCAAGCGCAGATTGATATCTAGCACCATTTTCTTGGAAAATATGTAAAATTTTATATTAAGTAAGAAGGTTAATGCACTACCTTGCTCTTCTATAATACGACTAGACCAAAATTCACATTGCGCAATAATTCTTTCTAAATTTAACGGACGCATGTTTAATACACAGAACTAAACAGTTGCGAACTATATTTATTTTTCTTCGCGGCGAAACGGTTACACGAGGAATCTGTTGGAACATACCGGATGCTGCAAATATTGAACTAATCTTGTCCATTTTGAGCATCTCCAAACTGAAAACGCTGTTTAAAATGGTGTTTATTTACATTTATTGCTTGCTAAATCTCTTGCACTTCTTCGAATCACGGGTCGCTGACCGTGTTTTAGTTTTAAATTTAGAAAGTGTATTATGTAAATTTTTTTCGTCAAAGCAATTTTATATTATTTTTAAAATTCAAAAATCTCAGAAATTGTTGAATATCCTTAATTTCGATATGACGTACGTAAATTTAATTTCCAATTAATGCGTACACTTCTATCTAGTAGGAACCGATGGAGAAAAATCTTTTGAAAACGTAAATATTTACAAAATATGTACTTCAATGCTTTCAAAATAAATCCTAAAAGTTCACTCGCATGTTATGTTACGCAAAAGTTAATTGAATATCAAAATGAATACTTTACTGTTTGAATATTGATTCAGTTTTCAAAATGCGGTCATAACTGCTATTACAAATATTCTTTTTATTGACATAGTGAATTAAACAATATCTGTCGATATCCGAAGATAACTTGTTATCGAAACATCAAGTGTAACATAAATTTGCTGAATTATTCTGTTTTATAATTTATATATTCACAAAATTATACAATATCGTCTATTTGTTGATTGATGCTAAATTTAATAAAATAGAATATAATTACATTTAACTTGCCATAATGTTAGATGCTAAGTAGATTGTTTAATTTTCGAATTAATGTTTTTTATAATAGGAAAGTTACTTTATCTAAAGAGTAATATTTGTATTACCTATATAACAAAGCACATTTCACAGATTATTTTTGAACTAAACTGAATTTGATAAAAACTTCTATTTTAAAAAACATTTGACATTTACATTTGCTTCAATTTTGTTTTGCATTTTTCGATATTTCGTTTGTACAATACTAAAATAAAATTCAGAATTTTATAAGTAATAGTTTCATTGTAAACGCTATGGTAGAAAGTTTCATAAATAAAAAAGTGAAAATTAAATATTCTATTTATTCAGTTCGATTGTAACAACTGTATTCAATACATTCTGTTAGTCTAGATAATAAACTATCCATAACATCGAATGCCGTAATAGACGAGTTGATAACTTTAATTTTCTCTGCTGGTGTCAACTGAGACAAATATTTTCCTCCAATCGATACAGATACTTTATCACTTTCGGATTTATCGCCATGTGCCTTTTCATTAGAAATTTCTTTTAGTTTTAAGTTATAATGTGCTTTCGATAATATTAGAGCTTCTTTGAGTGGTTCCAGGAAAGTTTTTTGTATTGATTTTATGTGATCCCATATATCAGTAGCATTATTTTTATCACGTAATATTAAATATCTTAACAAATTTAGTGATGCAATTATTCGATCTGCAGAATTTATTAAATCTGTTTCAACACCTTCAGATAAATGGCAGAATTTATCTAACAATACAAACAATTTTGAGCCTCTAAAATAATAATTAATAGATTCATATTTATCGAACTGCTCCAGTAACATTTGTTTATATTGAGTTATAATATATGAAGTTAATGAAACGTTTTCAATATATTTTGTTATATTGTGTATTAGTAAGTATCTCCCTCGTATGTCAAATTTATATAAATAGTCATGGAAAAGCTTTAAAGCCTGCTTTCTGTAAAATTCTACTGTATTATAGATAATGACATTTGTAATACTTTTGCAGAATTTGCAATGTATTTCTGAATCTAATAATTGATATGGTAAAGTAATACTTAATGTAATTTGTATTAAAGTGGACATAAGCTTTAGACCTTTTTCAAGCACAAACTGATGTTCTACAGTGAGAAGATTTACAACACAATGCAAAGCACTTTGAAAAATATATACAGGATTATAAACTTTGGGTGATTTTTGTATTTCAACATGTTCAGCCAAGTGTAAGTAATAAAATACACTTACAGAAATTTGTTTGACTTTTACATCTTCATGATCATAACAAAAACTTTCTTCCAAAAAGATATATGGATCAGAACATAATTGAACGATTTTATGTACTAAATTTTCAGCTATTAATCTTGCTTTGCTTTTTGGTTTGCTGTCAATATCCATGTCCAAGTACATCAATGGATGTCCTAGTAACTGCAACAGGCTTCTCAAAAGTAATGTATTATGATCCTTACAATGTAATGATGTTATTATTGGCAACATTGATTCATAAAATGGCATTATATCATAGTACAATATAGATATCCGTGCTACAGTTTCATCCGCATCCATTAGTAATTTCTGTTCTTCTTCTAAATTTAAGTTTTCAGGCATTGGCATATCATTAAAATACATTTGCACAGCATTTAAAGACCATGCTAGATAATTAATTTTATTTTTTTGTAATAGTGTTATTAATGCCCCTTGTATAAATTTTAAGAGAATTAAAAATGTACTATCCTCTTTCACATCTTCAATTTCCTTAACGAGTATTAAAATGACATCATCTGGACTTATATTTTGTGCGACAGTTTCAAGGGTTAAGAATAAACTTGCATAGAAATTTGAATATTCGCTTTTGTTTACATCATTGAGATGATGTATGAGAATTGGTACTATTTCCCAAGGGTTTTCCTTAATTTGATCAAGACAGCTTTTATTCCTAATCAAACTCAGAAGAGTGTTTCTGTCTTTTGTTAAAAGCACATGTTGAATATCTTCCATCTTGTTTTATCTATTCAATACTTAAACAATCCAATTTCTGGAAAATGATAACAAAATACTTATGCTTTAATATCATTTATAGTAATCAGTTTTAAATTTGATAATTGTGCTTTTTGTATTTAATAATAAATACTAATCAATATATTACTGAAGAAGGTAAATCATCATAATAAATACATTCAGAGTAGTCTACTCAAAGAAGTACAATAATGTATATAATAAAACCAGGTTAATAAAAATTATTTACAATAAATTTATATCGTAATACGTACGTCTAATATTCTGCCGCAGAGCAACAAAAAAAGAAACCTGGAACATCACTAATAATGTTTTGAAAAATATATAAATTTTCAATTAATTTAATTTATTTTGGAATAACATTTAAACGTTTTAATTGAGTTCACAAAAAAAACGACAATAAACTATTGAAACTGAAATTAACTGCGTAATATCACTACCAACTAAAATTCAGAAAACCACCAATTTCCAAAAATCACTAATATAAATTAGAAAATGACAGTGACAAGAGTGACAGAATTGTTCATTTTTTGGTATTAAATTAATTAAATGACTAAGATGTTGTATTGTTTATTATAAGAGAACGAATGTGTAGTTTTTTATTTAAAGTATGTCTACGAGATCACAGCTTACGAAAGATTTAAATGGTAAGTAGACCGGTATTATAAATGTATAAAAATTTATAGTTGGGAAAATAAACATTGTTTACAATGGAAAGGGGAGTGTCAACAATAACTAATTTGCGAATTGGATGAATTCAAGTTAACCTGTATTAACAGTAAATTTGAAATTAATAATTTATCTCTTTTCTGGGTTTCTGACATATTTATAATACATGTGTATCTATCTGAATATTTTGCATTTCAGAAAGCATCAAGAATTTGCTAGGTAAACAAGTAAAAATATTGTTTAAAAATGTTGTCAAACTGGAAACTAAAGGTGATAAAACAGAAAATAGGGTACTGGTAAGTTTTCATTTTTCTTGCAATAAATAAAAATAGAAAATGTGTTACATTAAATTCGATTCATGCATGTGTATGTGTACTGAATATATAACATTTGGTTTATTATGTTAATCAGTTTTCTTGAAATCCTAGGCATCAAATTGTACATGCATAAAACTGTATATTTATCAAGCAGTTTTACCCCTCAACATATATAGCAAATATAGGTTAAACAGTAATGATGATTATTAAAATTTAATACTTTTCTATTATTAGAAATATATAAAATCATATATTTTGTGTAAATTATAAGAAATTATTAAATAATAAGCCAATAATTCTTTTATCTTTAACGAGAATAGATTATCTCCAGCTTATCAATTATTTGTTTTTTATTTTAAAAATATAGTATTTGAAATATTTCCTGTATTAGTCATTTCCTTTTGAATTTCATTGAATTAAACTTATTAGTTAGGTGCTAATTTCAGTTGGCAATTCTCTTAACGAATGTCATATTTTTGACAGCTAAACTGTCAGAGATATTCTGTATTGATATATTTCTTTGAGTATATTTGTTACGTTGTTTAAATAAGTTGCGAAAATGCCTAGAGCTGAGGTAGGAACACCAAAATATATTTCCAATAAAATGAAAGCCAAGGGCCTTCAAAAACTGCGATGGTATTGTCAGATGTGTCAGAAGCAATGCAGAGATGAAAATGGTTTTAAATGTCATACTATGTCCGAGTCTCATCAGAGACAATTGTTATTATTTGCTGATAATGCCAAAAAATACATTGATGAATTTTCGTATGAATTTGCAAAAGCGTATTTAGACATATTAAGAAGACAATTTGGAACAAAACGTGTAGCTGCAAATCGAGTGTATCAGGAATATATATCAGACCGAAATCATTTACATATGAATGCTACGAGATGGGTTACTTTAGGTGGTTTTGTTAAATGGTTAGGGCGAACAGGTAAATGTGTTATAGATGAAACTGAAAAGGGGTGGTATATAACATATATAGACCGGGATCCTGAAACAATTGCCAGAGAAGAACGTAAAAATAAAAAACTTAAAATGGATAAAGATGATGAAGAAAAAACAATGGAATTTATAGAAAAGCAAGTAAAACATGGACAGGAAAATGGTTTCAAGAAAGAAGAGCCTATATTTACAGAGTTAAAAAGAGAAAATGAAGAAGAGAAATTATGCTTGGATATAAAACTTGAAACAAAAGCTAAGTTAACACATACACCTATTCCAGTATCTAAACTGGTGAAAACAAGTGATGATTTATCAGACATCAAATCAATAAAATCTTTTAAGTCAAGTAAATCAAATGTTAGAAAAAAATCTGCTCTTGATGAAATAATGTTTAAAGAAGAAAGTCTTAAAGAAAAATCAAATAGAAAAGATTTTTGGATAACAGAAGGAATAGTAGTAAAAGTAATTACAAAATCACTTGGTGATGAATATTATAAGCAAAAGGGAGTAATTACAGAAGTGAAAGATAAGTATACTGCTATTGTAAAACTATTGGATTCAGGGAAGAAGTTAAAACTAGACCAAGAACACTTGGAAACTGTTATTCCAGCTATTGGACGCTTACTTAAAATAGTTAATGGTGCATATAGGGGTGAAACAGCCATCTTATTATTACTTAATGAACTAAATTTCAGTGTTGATGTTGAAATAGCATCAGGACTTCTTCAAGGTCGAAAAGTGAAGAATATACAGTATGAAGATATATGTAAAATTAATTCTGATTAATTATTAAAAATTTTGGTAATATATTTTTTATAATAAAAAATGACTGCTAATAATAATTTATTTTCATTACAATATTCTTTTTTACATAACATCATTAATGAAAGATAAATATTTATTTTTAAATAATAACCGAACATTTTTCTCATTATATTAAGTTTTTCTATAGCTTTATAGCATAGATGTATATATTTGTTAATAAATATCTTTAAATATGTATCTTGATTTTTTGATCTTGTGAATGTTAGTGGAATTAATTACATGTTGCAGTAACATATTATGTTTTCTGTAAATTTAAGGCAATATGTTAAAATCGCTGGTGAACAGGAAATGAATAAATTGTATATAAATCTTTTGTTTTGATGGTTATTTATTAGTAATATGAATGTGCAGATCGATTATTAAGTAATACCAAATGAATTTGTAACTGAATTATTTTCACTTTACTATATTTTAATTTGATAGAGGCACGTTCAATTGATTTTGGTGATAGGTACTTGCTTTGAATAAAAAATCGAATTGCTATATTTTAGTAATTTATTAGAAATTTAAGTGTTTTTGTTTTTTCTAGTATTAGTGAATGATATGTTTCTTGAAAATACAGCCTTGGCTAAATGCGTTAGACACCTACAAAAACACCGTACTATGAACACATTTATATTTTTAGGGAAATTGTTAAATTTACTTTCCATGGGTCTTTTGGGCGCTATTTTAATCAATTGTTTAAGCAGGCAGTTTTTAAGTAAGGATTAATTTTGCGGTTTTGGATATCAGTTTATCGTGAATACGATAATATAAAGAAACTTATTCTGAAATTATTTTTAAAACTCCAGCTGTGCATTTATTATTGCGTATACAGTAACGTATAAAATAATGCCGAAGGTACGTGAGTTATTGGAAGTGGAACGCAGGCAGGTTGTTTTCTGAGTTTGAATGTCGCCAATAGGAAGACAAATGAAGTGTTCGAGTTTTACGTCTCCCGCCACACTGAAAAAGTTTGAAGAGACGACGCAATTCATAAGTCGATCAAAGATAGGTAGAACACGCGTCACAACTGCAAGAAAAGATCGATTATTAGACAGAACAACGTTACTAAACTATACGAAAATGGTGAAACATCTTATTAGCGAATTAATCCAATGTCGTTGGATTAATATCTCTGCACTAACAGAAAGGAGGCGGTTTGTGGCGGTTGGTTTACGTAGACAGAAAGCTCAGCGTAAATCGTATTTAATTGCAGAACACAAGAAAGAAAGATTCCAATAGACAAGAAAATATAAAAACTGGACTGCTGGCGATTGGGCTAACAAATTCTTTGTAAATACATTTTTGCTTGTTTTATTTTATTTCTTATTATTGAACTACGAATTACAAAATTCGAATGTTTTTAATGCATGTGATCAGGGTGTCTACCTTATATGGATGAGGCTGTATAAGTGACCTCATATGAACTTTAAATGAATGACGAGATTTTAGTTAATACATATAATTTTGCGAATATAATTAATTAATCTAATTACAATCAGTATCAAGGGGAATTCTAATCAGAGATAAAAGGAAGGTATTTTACAATGTTAAGTAGAATATTTATTCTGTGCGGCAGAACGCTCGCAGTACGTTCTGATATTGCGGAAGGGTGCTTTAATACAGACTGTGCACTAGTTTTTTTTTTTTTCGTTTCTTACTGTTCCCATAGCACCGAGGCCATTCAAAATGAAGTAAAAATTTAGTTGAAGAGTTAAATTTACAGTTAATAATAATCATCTTCAGTTGTCAGCATTTACTTCAAATAAGTAGGAAAGCCATGAAAAACTTCTGTGTAATAAGTTAGTAACTTACCACTGAGCTGCCAGCCAGCTACCGTTATGCTTGGTGAAGTCCCAGACAAGCTATAGCGCCATTAAACAAACTCTAATCGATTAATTCGAAGTTTGTTAAGTTCCAAAACGTATAAAACTGAAAAAGAAATAGTAAAAAAACGAAATTTTTCTTACAATTTTATCTAATAGCATTAAATGAGAGAGGTAAAGTGTCGAATAATAAATGGAAAAAGTATTAAAATAAAGTAATTAATTAAGAGGCTAAGAAAATAATGATGTGACAGTAGGGTAGACCAAGAACGATTAAAACGAAACAATCGAAACATGCGTGAGTATAATATTTGCGGGTATTGGTATATGTACAGCCTTGGCCATATGTCTGAAGCACCCTCAAGTTTTGGATGTAAAATGAAATTAGGAGGTATAAAAATTAAACTACAAGTGTATATACATTTTGAATGCAAATTTAATAATATACATTAATATTTTGTAGCACCACCGCGACATTTGATAACGGCTTGTATCCGTTTAGGCATTGTAGCCACTAATTTGCTACATATCTCGGGTGAAATCTTTTCCCATTCTTCAAATATCCTCGCTTTTAATTCGTTTTTGTTTTTATGTCTATATTTTGCGACATTTCTCTTTAAAATACGCCACAAATTTTCTATGGGCGACAAATCCGGCGATTGTGCCGGCCATTCGAATATGGGCACGTTATTTGCGCTAAACCACTCGATTGTACGTTTGGATTTATGGCAGGGTGCATTGTCCTGCTGGAAAATGTAGGCCTCTTCATCGGAATCGAACAGCTTTACAATAGACGGTTCTAGTACTTCTCCTAACATATCGATGTACCTACTGCTGTTCATTCTGCCTTCACAGACGTACACTTCGCCGACACCCTTAGTGGTCATCACGCTACCACCCCCATACTTTACTGTAGGCACAATACAATGTGGCTCAAACGCTTCCCCCGGTCTTCTACGAACAAACTGAGCCCCAGGTGTTGGCAAAATCTACGTAAGATATAGAAAAATTAATAGCTGTTCAAAAAATTCCAATTCACTATTCAGCACATTCAAAATATCATATTTATGTAACACAAAAGTAAAACTGCATTAATTTATCATACCTCTACATTGGATTCGTCGGACCATATGATTTTGGACCAATCCTCAACTGTCCAATTTTTGTGTTTTTTTGCCCACAACAACCGTTTTTTCTTCTGCTCCTCGCTCAATAAGGGTTTGCGGCGAGCTTTACGACCATGTATATTTACTTCTACCAGTCGTCTTCTCACTGTTCTCGCTGATACAGAAGTTCCTTGGCGCTCATTTATTTCTGCAGATAAATCTTTTGATGATTTCATACGATTTTTCAGAGAAAGTCGCGTTAAAAATCGATCATCTCTCTCCGTTGTAATACGTTTTCGTCCACTTTTCGGTCGATTTTCGTAAGAACCTGTCTCTTTAAAACGTTTTATTGCCGCTTGGATGGCATAGCGCGACCGCTTCATTATTTTCGCGATTTTTGATTGCGATAGTCCTTGAGTATGTAATAACACTGCTTTACTTCGCTCTATTACATCTAACTCCCGTTTTCTAGGCATGTTGTCACAATGTACAACACTATACAAAAACACAATATTCAATACAACTGGTTAAATCAATTTTATAACACAATATCGTTTCTAATACACCTCACTTATTGAACAGTAAAGATCAACTAACAGCAATAAACCTTAAAACTACAGAATATTTGTATATTTCTTGAGATTTTCCTGGTAAACAGTCATTATATACACATTAGTAATGGCCCCTTTCATTACGTTCTTAGAGTTCAGGTAATATTGCACGTTTATGGGGGTGCTTCAGACATATGGCCAAGGCTGTATGTGTACCCCACAACACATGGAAAAATTAAAAACTGTAGAACTTACGCCAACATTAATTAAAAGCGTGTATATTATATATAGTAAATGTATAACAATTGAAATATAGTAAGGAAACTGATATAAACCATAATTAAATGCATTTTTTTAATAATTAATGTTAACTTTCGTGTTACAACCAACCACTTTACCTAAGATTGTATTGGTGATGTTTACTGCTCATGCTGCTCTCACAAGCACGGTTAAATTTGTCAAACTGTATAAATATAATAATTTCGGACGTCAATCAAATATACTGGTCTAGTGTACATTTTTATTAACTCGTAGGTGTTTTCGCCATGCCGTATTTTACTCCTTACTGCGAAAGTACCAACAAGGGTAACGTCATCTTTTCCTGTCTTTGAATTTCGTTTTAATGAATTATTTATAACATTTTAGATCGACTGTCACTTTCACTATTTGGAAATACAAGCGTTGGAGAGCAAACGTGGCAATCAGTTGAGCATAACATTCAACGATAAGACATATTCGTTCTTGGCAGGCGAAGATTCCTCTTGCAGTGTTGAAGTAGATAGCATGATATCAGCGCTTGCAACAGCTATAAGAAATATTTTTCCGACAGTTCCTCTTCAATATATTATAAGAAAGGTGAATATGAAATAAGTTAATGACGATTTTTTTACGAATTAAATTTATTACTAGCACTATTCTTCACTATTCTTAAACAAGGTTTGCTTTAAACCTTTTCTTACAAATTTTATGTATTTTTTTATAAAAAAAAGAATTTTTTTGTATAGCTTAATATATAAGCTGTATAGTTATAGTTGCTTTTCATATAGACCAATTAATTCTGATTCTAAATTTTAGATTGATGTAATACCATCATCGAGACTGCAAGTTTTACGAGACATTGAAGCAGTTGGTAGTAATATACGTGAAGTAGGTCCTTGCGGAGGTTTTTCCAACCAATATGCGTGCATGTGTGATTACCACAATATGCCTTATAGAGAAGAAGTGGCATGGGATGTCGATAATATATATTTATCGTTGAATACGAGAGAACTTTGCCTTAAAGACTTTGATTATTTAGACCAAAAGTATAAAATATTCGTATTTATTTTTGAAACATAGTTTCAATTATTTTTTTTATTTATAGAGATCTTGTACCTATAATAAACGCACTCGAATATAATACTTGGTTTACCAAATTGCGAGCTAATCACGTTAGGCTGTCGCACGATAACATCGAAAAAATTGTCCAGGTAATAAAAAAGTCTTTAAGTCTTGAAGAAGTATACTTGGATAGTCTGGTTTTGAAGGCTGATTTTGTAAATAAATTAACCAATGCAGTTAAATGTAATGCCATAATTCCTTTACATACTATAGATCTATCCAATAATCCCATAGAAGATAAAGGTAGAAAATTATGATAATGTCAACTCTTATACTTTAACAATTATCTTTTTTAAAGGCGCTAACAATTTAACATCATGTATACCTCGGCTAAATAAGGGATTGGTGCATTTGAATTTGTCTCATTGTGGTCTCTCTTCCAAAGGTGTAAATCAGCTTTCTCAATCATTCATGAACAGAAGCAGCTTGTACACAACGTTGACTTATCTTAATCTTAGCGGCAATAATTTAAAAGATGATATTAGCGTAAGTGAAAACGTTGTGGTGTTTAAAAAGTGGTTATAATTCTTTCCTCGATCATTTTAGAACTTACATTCTTTCTTAGGACATGCAAATGCTATAAGTCATCTTGATTTATCTTCCACTGATATTCTTCTAGAAAACGTAAGTATAATTACTAGTAAAGTTAGTACTATTGTATTTTCTGTATATTTTTCATTTCATCCGTAGTAAACATAACATAAACCTGTATTGACAATTTCTTTTGAAAACATGTACATAAAGTATCTAAAATATTGTCTTTTTAATTGAAACGTGCTTTTTTTATGTTGGTTCTTGTGAAAGATTTTAAAAATCAGTACTAGGTAGTGTAACTGAAGGTGGAGAGTATAATATTTCATAGAATTTGACATTTTGTGAGATAAACACCATTAACAGATCGAAAAAGTTATTGCTGTAAAAAAAATGGAATTCTTTCGTGACTGTCATTTCAAGCGATTTGCTACGTTGATTAACTCAACAACAGTGTGGTGACTGATGATTTTATCCGACTCTCAGAAGATGAAGTATTAAATAGCCGTGCTTACCACATCCTTAAATAGAACTGTTTTTTTCTTATATCTTAGTAGCATATTTCCTGAAGACTGTCTATCAACTTGTGTTTTTGCAGCAAACTTCGATGCCGTAGGAGAAATAATATGAATAGAAACCAGCACGTGACATTCCGTGAGATTCTAGATCTTACATGAACATTTGGCTATGAAAAACATTGCGGTTGTGAATTCCACACAATTTGAACAGAGTTCAAAAAAAGAGGTTCATATCTACTGGAGCAAAGAAATGCCTAAGAAATTCAACTCAGGTGTACTAAATTTGAATTTATTCATATTATCTTCAAAGTAAACGAAAAGCAGTTTGGGTGTTCTGAGATAAACCTAAATTAACAAAAGTTGGTCGTTCCCGCAGTGCTTAAAAATAACCGCTGCATTTTTCCGCTTTACCGCTTGTTTGATTATTATAGCTTTATAATAGAATCGAAGAACGTTAATTCTGATTGACATAGAAGTCATTGATGAAATGTATAAGACAAATCGAAATTGTATTTTTTACCTTCTTCATCACAATGTGAGCTCTCATTCAGTTGTAGTTGTATATGTATATATAAATTTTAGTTTCCGGGCTTTTTCCACATAGTAGTTCTTCGGTTTTGATACAAGCCGTTACCTGCTTGATGTTTCAATGCCAAAGGTTTAGGTCTCTAAACTTAGGTCTGTCAGACCCAAGTTAGAGCGTACATACCATTTAATCTTAATGCTACTTTGGCATACGTATGAGCTACATTAAATACGTTCCTGTAAGCAAGTGGTTTGAAAATATAACCATATAATTATGGTTTTAAACATAAACGTTTCATAAACATACATTTCAATTAAAGGACAAGATATAGAAATAAGATAAATAATATGCGAGTCATAAATTGAATAATATACATCGAAATAATAATCTAATAAATTAATAAGAAAAAGCAATAGAAATTATTTGATTAACACAACTATAAGACAAAAAAACAAAGAAATAAAAAAGTTATAATAATAATATAAAATAAGAGAAAATCATTATGAAGTCTTCAGAAATAGAGATATAATTTACGCATAGGAAATTATATTGTAAAGCGTGAAAAAAAATCTCCAGTAGCCTTCTTAAAAAAAATAAAAACTCAAAAAATTGGCATCGGCAGTTTGAGACATTTTATTGAAGTTATTTCGTTACGTATAATGGTGATTTAACAAGTATTGTGGTTCGTGTAAATGAAAAATAGAACGTGACAGGAAGACGTAATAAAAATCGCGTAACAGAAATGTTAAATAAACCCACAATAGGAGAAGAATCAATATTATTGCGAAGAAGTTTATACAAAAAACATAGACTAACATAACTTCGTCGAAAAGATAGAGAGGGTGTATCAAAACTAGACAATAATACAGTATGGTCAAAGTTACGTGGAGGATATAATAAGTCTACTTGAAACCATAAGAATTTGACGATACGTTTTTAGATCATTGCTATTTTGCGCTTCTACACTTCAAAATACGGATACTAAATGAGGATCTTTGCAAATATAGAGATTTCAAAGCTTGTGTATTAGAAAACGATCAACAAATACGAATAATGAAACTCAGACTTTACCTTATCAATTTTGAAAAAGTTTTATGTTTCTTAGCAACATAGTTTCGAACATAAGAGTTGTAAAATTGATATCCTTTACATCTAACTAAGTTAATATATATTTTTTTGGGGTATAAGAAAAAATATTTTTCAATTTATCTTTCACCCTCATTTAGAAACCATTAAACAAAAGCTAATTATTTAATAAATTTATTGCTTTCTAATTATCAGTATATCTACTTTATAGCTTTTTGGTGCTTTATTCAAAGGCTGTACAACAAATCTAGTTCATTTAAATATATCTAGAAATCCATTTAGTAGTAAGAAAAGTAAGGAAGCCCCACTACCGTTCAAGCAGTTCTTCAGTGCAACGATGAATTTAAAATATCTTAATATGTCACATTGCAAACTGCCACAAGAAGCATTAAAGTAAGTTAAAATCTAAATCTCATAACGTCTAAAATATTAGCATTATTTTTTCAGAAATCTACTTCTTGGGCTCGCTTGCAACGAATTTACAAAGGAAATAACTTTAGATATTAGTAATAATTCATTAGGAAGCCAGGGGGCTCATGTGCTGGAATCATGTGTTCATGGCGTTCGTTGTATTTCTAGTCTCGATATATCGGATAATAGTGAGTAGATGATAATAAACCAAAAAATGCAATTTTAATAAGATACAAGGTTCTATGCGAAGCAATCTATATATAATATATTCTAATTTAAAAATTGTATTTAATATCACTTTTGAATAATTAACATCTATTTTAGATATGGACGTAGAACTAGGTTCAGTAGTGATAGCAATAAGTAAAAATAAATCTCTTAAGCACTTAAACATGGGTCGTAACATGGCAACTATGAAAGCGAAACACATTTCAACAGTGATGGATTCCGTCGTTCAAATAATACAGGATGATGAGTGCATGCTTCAGACACTATTAATGCCCGACTGTAAGTTGAAAGCTGACGTTCACAATTTTTTGAATGCTTTGGGAGATAATAAAAATTTGGAAACAATAGACATTAGTGGAAATTTTATCGGAGACTCGGGTGCTAGATTATTAGCCAAAGCCTTGCAGATTAATACAAAATTGAAGACTATAATTTATGATAGAAATAACATAACATTACAAGGTTATAATGATTTAGCTTACGCATTAGAGAGCAATCATACCGTTCAGTATATGCCCTTCCCGATCAACGACATCGCACCATGTATGAAAACGAATGCAGAAAGAGCAGACGTTATTATGAGAAAAATACAGGACTTATTAAATAGAAACGTATCTCCTAGTAAGCACGACAATCGAAGACATTTATCGTTACAACCAGGATTTTTACTTAGTTCTAAACAACATTCAATTGACCGTTTAGTATTACAAACTCAGGATATTATAAAAAGTGTGGCAGCTGAATCGATAGACTTAAATAATGATATTAATCACGCGACTGGTGTTATTCAAGACGCGGAAAATTCGAAACAGCTTTTAACAAGACTTCAAGAGGTTGCCCAACAAAAAGATGAAGTTCATCCAGTAAAAGTCAAATTACAACAATGCGCAGCAGAAATTCATGCAACTATAAATGAGTATTTACAGGTAAAAAGTACATCACAAACTCTATGATAAAATGTTTTTGTGCATGTTTTTTTTCCATATTTATGATTACATTTTAAAGTTAGTTTTGCAATTATTTAATTGAAAATATTGATTATTCAAAAGAAAATTGATTCATATATAGACAGACCTATGTTATGTTCTGAAAGCTATAATTGCTGAATTGTTTATGTTTGCAGTGGTGTTTAAATAACTTAGGCAAAACACTTGAAACAATTTTAAAAAGTATTCAATCAGGTGTGTCATAGTCATTTTAGATTATTTTAAAAAGCATTTAATCAGGAGTGTTATAGGAGTAATTTTAGACCATAAAATTTTTTAAATAATTTTAAAACTTGAATTACTGGTAATGGCAGGTCTAAGAGTATGTAAAAAATTTGAAATACGATCCATATTAATAAAATTTATTTGAACCATTCAACAAAATAAATTTACTGGAGACATAATCCCCAAGAATTATATATAGTTGCCAAAATCAAAGTTTGTATATATATATATATATATATATATATATATATATATATATATATATATATATATATAGGGTCTAGACATAAATGCTATTATTATTAATTTAATGGTGTATTAAAAAATAACCCATCGCATAAAATTAAAATATATTCGATAAGTACAGAA
Source organism: Dermolepida albohirtum (assembly GCA_031893035.1). Lineage (NCBI taxonomy): Eukaryota > Metazoa > Arthropoda > Insecta > Coleoptera > Scarabaeidae > Dermolepida > Dermolepida albohirtum. Next base: position 106,266 of record JAVIWB010004609.1, on the reverse strand, counting down.
AATTTCAAACGATGTATAATTTATTCGAAGTGTTTGGTTCCTGCGTTCACACAGAGCTACAAGTGACAAGACCATTCGTCTAAAGATTTACACAATATTTTTAGCGATATTGTTTTTGCAGCTTTAAGAATACTTCGCTTCAAAGACCTCCCAATCGATTGTCGAGAGGGTTCAAGTTAGGGCTACTAGACGATTAATCTTAGTAAACCCAGAAAAATTGTTTTCAACTATGTTTGGGTAGTTTTCGCTTTGTAAACCGTGTTGAAACTGTTGAAACATTAATTTCTGTCCACTAAACGAGGTATTTGTCAAAGGCATCACTTTAGTTTCTTGCTACATTCAGGTCTATATTTTCATCCCCAATCTCAAATCATTGCTAAGGTCGGATAGTGACTACATTGAACTCGTATTACAATTTCCCGGGCTTTTATAGTCTATGTTTAAACAAGAAGGAGTAAATGGAAAAATCACATTTACACTGTAAATACTATCTAATAAATTACTACATAATTCTGGCAGTTAAAATTGAATATAATTTTTTTTTAAAATGTCCATATTAATTAATTTTTAATTATATTAGTATTATGAGTTTTCCTCTATCCATTGAACCGAAAACATTTAATATTGCAACATCCGTAATTTTCTTTTTAATAAGTATAAGGTCATGTTCAAACTAAAAATTATTAATGATTAGATTAAACTGGAAAATGATTAAAGATAATCAACCAGTTAATCAATTTATTTGCAAAATAGTGCACATGTATAATTTTAATACGTGGTACAGGATTTGATACGTCAAAATGAGAAATTTGTGAAAATATCAGTACAATATCGGTATCCACAGAAATAATGAACAGTTCAATTAGATTATCTACTAATCCATTTCTTGTGTGCACATTTTTATTTCTACTTTAATTATATGCTCAATAAGAGTTCTCCAATTAACATTTTAACCGTTTAAACATTTTCTATAGCTCGCAATAAGACTTCTTTCACTTCTCTCAATTAAATGTATTGTTCTTAGAAGTCGCTTAATTTTTTATTTGCGACCATATCAATTCTATTGGATTATGTTCACAATGGGAAGGTGGCAATTCCCATTGTGAGCATAATCCAATAGAATTGATATGGTCGCAAATAAAAAATTAAGTGACTTCTAAGAACAATACATTTAATTGAGAGAAGTGAAAGAAGTTTTATTGCAGGTGGCAACTTTAAAATTTTATTATGTATGATATGCAGAAGTGGCTTGCGGCCACTCATCTTTTTTCTTACGTCTTGTTGTAGGCATTTTCTCTAGTTTGCAGCCATGATACTATGCGTTATTGATGACAATAATATAATTGTCAGGTAATAAATTATCAAACCATTTCTCAAAAATTGCTGCATTCATCTCTTCATGATAATCTTCATTTTTCTTACTTTCGAAAAGCCTTTCATTAACAAAGGCATGTGCAAATCCAACATGTAAAAACAAAAAGCATCTTCCTCTTAATTCTGTAGATAGCTTTTCAATAGATGTTTGTCGTCAATTTTCAGTACTGTTGTCTATCTAGATTTTTTGTTCTGTATAACCTTTATTAATTCAAGTTTCGTCTAAATAAGAAATGGTCGACCTTCACTTCTAAGCTTTTTAATTGAGGTTAATCATTTCCGTTTCTATGTGATGATTTGATTTAGTTCTATAAGAAGCTTTTGCGATTCATTTTCATGTACTTCAAGTTAATTTACTACATGAATGTGTACAGTGATGAATGGTATATTCGCCATGGGATTTTGTGATAAATCTGGACTGCTGAATTGTTTCATCATATGTGACAACAATACCAGGTTGTCTTTCTCTGTATTTAGATGCAGTAACTGTGCTAGTCGCTTTACCATTACCAGCAATTACTCCTGGAGCGTGTTCAAAAGAGGTTCCTCAAATATTTATCGTACAGGATTGATGGTCATTATCCTGCGTTTGGTTCAACGTATGAGGGTCTGCTTGCTAGGCACAATTTTGATTCTCCTGGTATACGCAGGGAGAAAGCTAGTGGCGGTTTTCTTTTTAAATTAATAAGTAATTTTATTGATTCATCTGTGCTATTGACCCAGCTTGATTTCCTCGTGCCTAGTTTTGACATTAGATCATCGGCGATCTTCTCAATAGCTGGAGAGAAGAACCAATCTTCTCTACAAGGCTCCATTGGTACATATGTCCAGAAATGCCAATGTATTATACGAGGATCCCTTTTGTTAATTTGAATCTATTATTTTTAGTTCAGCTTTTTTTTTTTGTATAACTTGGATTACATTATTATAAGTGTGTGTATATATATATATTTGTTAATTGGAATCTTATTTTTCTTTGTACTACATTAACTGCACCTATTTCTGTTTCAATTTTAATTTTATTCTTAAGTGCATTATGTCCTGTAAATGGTCTACAACTTTTGGGCATTAAAGATTATTATTATTATTAGTCTTATCGTATTCCTTTATGGTCCGGCATACTGTCTATTTTGCAACTCTCAAAAGCAGAAAATTATAATATCATTACAGTATTCAGTCTTTCAAAACTTATCCGGTGCAGCTATTTTTGGACATGATAACAGTTTTACTAAGATCTGTTTCGTCAGTTTGTGGTAGGTTATATCAGGTCTACCGGAAACTTTTTCCGTTTTTAGAACAAAATAAGCATTCTCTTACTCAGGCTCAACTTCGGTTTAGGGGTGAAGGGGGCAGGTTTCCCAGATTCACAATATGCCCTTTTCCTTACGATGTTTTCATAGGTAATCTACTTTATATCCCCAGTTATCCGATCCAAGAACACTTCGATTTTGTTCTGTGCAAGCAAATATGTGCATAAGTCGACTCTATCATTCAGATTCTTCTCATTTAACTCATGTGGCACCCACGCCAATGCCAGTTTCCGAATATGATCCAAAATGGTTTATTAAACTGAATCAAGCCTTTTCGCAATCTCCGGTGTTGTCAAAAAATAATTTTGCTGTTTGAAGAACATTAACTCATACTTCTCTGCGCCCACGTTTTCTTATACTTTAGTTTTGTATAAGGTATGCGGATTCCAGTCTTGTAAGGAAATTAAAATGTTACAAAAATTACATTGAAATCAAATTAAAATAGTTTTATCATCCTAAACCGTACAAATATCATATCATGTTCTTTGCAAAAACTTAAAAATTGTTGTTTTCATGAAAAGGATACATACTTCGCATCGATAATAATATGCACGACTTTTAGCATTTTTTGAATTAGTTTTCTTAAAATTTCATTTTGAATATTTTACTACTCACGGAAGGGGAGTGTTTCATATATGTTTCACGAAGGAGATCATAACTTTTTACCCTTCTAGCAAGCTTGTTCCACAAGAAGTTAATAAATTTAAATTCATTAGCATAATTATTAAGGCAATTAAAGTAATTTTTGCAAACTCATAGTGTCTGTTTCGAATCATTGTCCAACACAAAGACGGAATTTCGCAATTAGTCACAAATCATTTGGAATAACATAAGCACGTTCACGAAGCATCTTTTATTAGCAGATGGTCAGATAGTCTCACGAGCACTGCTTCGTTGACCGAACATTTCATACTTTGAATTATCTATATGTTTATATTTGTAAATAAAGTGGTACTATGTATTAGAGCATATGTGGGCAACAACAGGCCCGCTGTAAGATTTGATCCGGCCCGCGAGACATTGTTATATAATTTCATATCTGATATCTATCGCTAAAAATTATGAACACTACTTTAGATGCACTACTTATAAACACGGCCCGCGTACGTATTTGCATATTAAAGTTTGGCTCACAATATGCCAAAGGTTGCTCATACCTGCATTAGAGCATAGTAATGTTAATGTTTTTACTAAAAGAAGGTCACAAAAGTAGTTAGATAATACATTATAAATTAATTTAACACTCAACTTTATACGTTGCGTCAACTATCGTTGTTTAAAAACTATTGTCTGATATAGCATATCGTAGCAGTCAATAAATCCTACCTTGCCTGTTTACGAATATATCCATTGTTCACGCTCGTTTTCTGTATATGTTCACATACAAATATATTTACATTATAAATGTTTAATTGTTCTTTTTCAGACGACAACGGATAAAATGTTGAAATCTAGTAAAGAACTTTGTCCGTATGTCTTGAATGAAAATCATGCAATTCAAGACATAAAAAGAGATTGCAAAAATAAAAAGCAAATACCATTGGAATTTGTGGTAAATTGTGTAAAACATCAGGCTGGTACGGACATTATGAATAAGTTAGGGTATGTAAAGGACTTTTCAAAAAAAATGTAATGCAGTGGTTTATTTTTCAGTGAACTTAATTTGATCATAGCATCCTATATATCTGAACAGGTAACAGATGAAGTGTACGAATCCTTAATGAGAAGTTATAAAGTGTTATTAGGTGATTCTTCTGGTATCAAAATAGATTCCCCTATTCGAAGGCAAAGACTTAGCAGTTCAGACAGCTCAAGGCATGGTACTAGTGATATATCTATTACAGATAGCAGCCACCAATCAGATCATTCACCATTGGTAAGTTTTCTTTATGTATTTCAGTATTGTTCTGGTAATCTTAATTGTGTTTTTTTGTTCATTACATTCAGAAGTTGGAATATTTAAACCTTGTAAGTACATTGTATGGTTAATTGTAGTATAGTGTTGTATAGACGTAAATGTAGATGTAATTTAAGAATCGAAATATTTAATTGTAAAAATAATACTTTAATTTATGTTAATTATTAGGGTTATAGAAGATTGTTTTCGAATATTAAACATTGTTTGATTCAACCCCGTGTTTCTATCTATATCACTATTTCACTATTATATATATCACTATTTATGCATATCACTATCAATTCTTTCTTCATGTAATATTCGATACATCCATTTAGTTGGTGCGAGCGATAAGGAAATGTACTTATTTGTCAAAATTTTGATACAATATTTAAGATAATAATTTCCCATATTAAGTCTTGATTGCTCAATGTGTTGTAAAACATGACACTAAGTTAGTAACGTGGTTAGCGCTACAAATCTGTTTCTACCCAAGAGAGTTTTGCATCCAACTGAGGCTCGTAAAATGTCATCGATATTTAAGATTCTATCTACTTACTACATCAATATGATCTTGATGTAATATCAACAACACTCAGATATGGTAAAACTAGAAATTGTACTTGATAAGTAACAATAGTATTACAAATGAACACAACGTAATACACTATCTTTAAAAAATAATGCAGTGAAGATTATAAATATTATGTACGTACATATCGTGTATATTACAAGAAAAATTTATTCTACTCTTATTATTGATGGAATTGTATAGGTTCCGGCAGAGAAACTTGACTGATTTCAAATTGAAATAACGGCCTTACTGAATTGTTGCTATACAATTGTATTTCAGAATTACAGTATATCTCAAAGCGTTCTACTTGCTGATATTACTTTTTGAAAAGTGTATTTTTCAGACGGCGTCTATCAGTCAGTTCCTTCTTGGAGCCGTAATGTGAAACTTCGCATTACTCATTGCAAAATTTCCGGAGATTTATGCTACTTCGGTCCTAATATTTCGTTTCAAATCCGCCGTCGTCTTTGACCGATCCTGGTACACTCTACTCTTGAGATACTGCATGAGAAAACAACCATATGCGTTAAGATCGGGTGATCTTGGAGACCATTTAACGGGCCGTCGGTGTGAGATTACTCAGACTTCCAGCACCTCCTTCATATATTAATTGAATACCCTGAGATGTGAGAGTTAGTCCATCCTGCTGGAACCACATTGCATCTGCAAAACCCTTTTGCCGTAATTTAGGCGCCAGAAATGTTTCAAACATCTTAACGTAATGTTCCAATTTACCGTCACTATTTTTTCTTCGTTTTCAAAAAAATATGAGCTAATTGTGCAAAATATTCTACGTCACATCATGCAACAACTTTCTCTTGAGGATTTTCTGGGGCCCAATACCGGCAGTTCTGACTTTGACATTGTCATTAATATGGTAACTGACCTCATATGTTATAAGAATACGGTTCAGAACCTGGTCATTCGCAATATGTAACAGTTGATTACTCATTACAGCAGAGTCAAGAAGTTTTTTTTATCCCGGTCACTCAATTCTTGCGCCGTAATAATTCTGTAAGGGTAAAAGTTGAGGCGCACTCATTCAACATTCTCCATGATTTAAACACTACGCCATTTAGCTTGTCAAATAAGCATTATGGTGTTACGACTTGGAACGCGATCATTTCGATGCATGTTAAAAAGGCTGGCGAATCGAACGCTGTGTAACAATCATTAAATCATTGGTTTTAAAAGTGACTTCACAAGGTATGCACGATGTCGTGCAGACCAACTTACTCAAATGATTTTATCTGGGACGTTTCTACATGCTTAAATTTACACTATATTTCCTTATACGAGGTATATTTTATATGGTGTCCAATCGCCATCGTTTTATATGATCAATTTATAGCGATTGGTCATACATTCCACCAATTTTTCGACACATGAAGCGGTTCTCCATAATTTGCACAAATTAATTTTGAGTTGCTTTAATGTGTAGCAACGTTATGTATGAAGTCTGCTTCATAATTGCCTACACATTTTCCATTAGATTCATCTGGAATCTGAGAGACCTATTCCATCGTGATTCTATTTTTCAGCTTTCATTCAGGGCTTATTCTGATGTTTAGGATTATTGTCCTCCTGCAAAATCCACTGATGGTTGTGTTCACTAAACTACTTTCTCACAGAAGGCACAATACCTTTTTAATACAATTTCAGTATCCCAGGCGTACAAATTTTCTGTAACAACGAACAAAGATACAAAACCGCGCATATTGAACGCATTAACCCTTACCGGGTGTTTTATTGTGCATAGAATTATTCGATCTTGTCCTATAGACCAGGCGCAAAGAGATGCTTCGTCTGTGAATACGTTAGACTAATCTCTGTCAATGATGCAGCGCATTTCTTAATGGCGACTCGACAGCAATGGTTTCATTATTGTGTTGCTGTAAGCAACTCCACTCTCACGTAAACGACCTCTAATAGTTATTAAACTAACATTAATTTGTTTCTGTGCCAAGTTGTGTTCGCCTTGACATAATGTGTATTGTAGTTTTCTTCTAAACAAATTCAGTACGACCTTATCCCATTTCTTCGTTGTCGCTCGTATTTGACGACCTGGAAAATCATCATTTTTTGTCGTCTTCTAGCGGTCTACCCACAATTGTATGTATCCCTCTGACTTATGCAGGTACCTCGCTGTGGCAGATAGACGTTTTTCCTTTGGAATGAACACAAAGAAACACCGCTTCATATTTCCTTAAATACTGAGCACTCATAATTGGAATAATGTACCTTCACTCACTTGCGAAACAGAACTGTTTTGCAAAACTGTACAACGTATTAGGCAAACGTGTCTCTCACCCCTCTATATCATTAAATATTTTATTAATCTTATCCTTCGCAAGTAATAGACATTTTTCTCCTGTTATACAGACTGTACTATTTCAGTAATGCATAATCAAATAGTAATTTATTTGATACTTTTCGAAGTTGTAAATACACAAAATTATTTAAAAAAAAATTATACTGAAGTTTGGTCACATTTGTTCAGATGATTTCATGTTAATGATAGTCTTCATTCTGCATATAATTACATCCACAAGTAGATTGAATTTGTTTATTCTTTGCGTTTCTAAAGGTGTAAAGCGTAAAATGATTGTCTAATCAGTATTGAATATGGACTTAAGCAGAAAAGTTCTCTTTAATATAAACTAAAATTACACTCTATTAAAAAAATTGAGCTTGTGTTCAGTGTGACGTCGTGAAAAAGTGATATGCAAATTTTTTTATTAATATATACGCCATTTGATATTCTGTAAATTTGTGGGAATCGAATTTTAGATTGTTATATATTGGGTCTGGGAAAAAGTTCGTGGCGTTTTTCCCGATAGATGGCATTGGTTGCCGATAACTAAAGAACAACAAGTCACAGCGACACCACCGACGGCTCGTTTTTTAGATGACCTTCCGAACGTTAGTTTGAGCGTAGAAACATTGTAATCGGTGCAGTGGTTGGAAAGTTATTCGCACTTGAAAATGGAGAAGAATAATGAGAAATTTCGCTATATTCTGCAATATTATTATGATAAGGGGAAGAACGCTGCGCAGGCTTGTGATAAAATTTGTGCTGTGTACGGTGAAGGTACTTTATCGAAATCTGTTGCGCGGAAATGGTTCGCTCGCTTTCGTTCTGGAAATTTCAATGTGAAAGATGAGTCACGCTCCGGTCGTCCAATCACTGAAAAATCTGATGAAATTCTTGAAAAAGTCCAACAAGATAAGCATATCAGCAGTGTCGATATTGGCATGGAGCTAGGCATTGACCACAAAACTGTTTTGAACCATTTACACAAAGCTGGTTACAAAAAAAAGCTTGACGTATGGGTTCCTCATGAGTTGAGCGTGAAAAACATGATGGACCGAATTAACATCTGCGATGCGCTGCTGAAACGGAATGAAATCGAGCCGTTTCTGAAACGTTTAATAACCGGAGATGAAAAATGGATTACGTACGATAATCGGAAGCGTAAAAGATCGTGGATAAAGGATGGTGAGCCGTCACAAGCGTTCGCTAAGCCAACATTGACGCCAAAAAAAGTGATGCTGTGTGTATGGTGGGACTGGAGGGGAATCGTCCACTACGAGCTACTTCCAACTGGTCAGACGATTGATTCTCAACTCTACTGTGCACAACTAGAGAGATTACGCCAGGCGATTGAAAGAAAACGGCCCGAATTGATTAATAGGAAAGGTGTTGTCTTCCATCATGACAACGCCCGACCACACACTTCTTTGATGACCCGTCAAAAATTGAGAGAGTTTGGTTGGGAAGTTTTGATGCACCCACCTTACAGTCCGGATATAGCACCCTCTGACTATCATCTGTTTCGATCTCTGCAGAACTCTCTCAATGGAATTAAGTTGGTTTCAAAAGAAGCCTGTGAAAACTACTTGATTCAGTTTTTCGACCAGAAACCACAGAAGTTTTTCACCGATGGGATCATGGATCTACCAAAAAAATGGCGAAACATTGTCGATAATAATGGAGCATATTCGGTTTAAATGAATTCGTCCACGCGCCATGCGGGGACCAGTTGAATTTTACTGAAAAAACGCCACGAACTTTTTCCCAGACCCAATATTTCGACCGTAATTTACGTCGCCACTTTAAGGGTCCAAGTTGTATATCCTTTAAGTGTACTCAATTTTTTTTTTTAATTTATGTAATATTACAATAGCGTTAACGGTACTGATTATTATCGATGTAGTAAACTAGATGCACAAAGTATAATTTCACAAACCGATAACGACTTTTTAATATAATCATTACACTATACAATATATATAATATTCAAACATCTTGAGTTTGATTTTAATATATCATTTGTATGCATTGCTTTAACATATGTACTTCCACCTATATAACAATAATAAAATAAATATCTATTCATCTAAATATAATAGTCAAGTATACCAATAAATTCTTAGAAGTAGAATCATTATTATTAGAAAAAGAGGAAATGTTTTACAAATATGTCATATAAAAAAGAAAGTTTTTGACAAAATATCGTTTACTGCATCTTTGATCGTTCCGTGGAAAAAAGGTCGACCAACTGCAATATTCAGCCATAAATAGAAACAAACAGAAAATCATATTTGTTTCAAATGTTGAAATTCGAAAAGTTGCAAAAACTCTTCAGCATCACACACTAGATTAGCAACTAGTAAGCTATCGAAAACAATGTCAATATAGAGTTTGCAATTCCTTTAGTCTAAAAGAGTGATGGCATGTGATGTTAAAACTTTCTGATGTATTCGGGTGGCACATATGAAGTATTGAATTTGGCGATGACAACTTAAAATTATTTTCATTTTCGAAAACAAATTTTTATTCATCTGTATAATTTCCAAGCTTCTTCTGGCACCTTAGCCTCTTTTTTACTGAGAAATTATTTTCCCTTTAAGCTATAGATTAAAGGCTAGAAACTATGCAGTACATTACTTGTTTATTCTTTCTAACAGGCTACTCCTCATTTATCAATTAAACGAAAAAGTTTACATGGACGCAAACTAAGGCCGAAGTCAGTGGTAGATAGCATTGAAGGGTTGTCTGCCGATGATATACCTAGTTTAATGCCTTCCTTACCGTTAAATTCTGAAGAAGAAGATTCCGTTACGGAGTTGCCAAATGCTACGTACCAATTACAGCATCTAGTCAAAGGTAAAAATGCTAGCGTACATTTTTTTTTTCTTAAATTAATTATTTAAATATAGTCGAACTTGACTGTAATGAACAATTAGCAGATCGTAAAATTGATTCGTAATATCCAAGCGTTCGTTATAAAAAAATTTTTATTTCATTATAAAAAATATGTTGTTTTGACCTCGTTGTTCTATAAATGCCGAAAAAATAAGTGATATAAAAATAAATACATTTTTGAGTGAAGTTTTAGTTTTTAGGGAAAAAAAATTATCTTTTTCTGCTGCGCTTTTCTATTTCTCCATTTTTTGCTTACCGATATTGTTTTCTACACAGTCTGGCCTTTAAAAATTATTTATTTTCCGGATGTATAAGCTCTATATTACGCGTTCCCAATCTTGGAGATTGTTTTTTTATATATAAATACGACCTATAAATCTATATCAATTATTAAAAATGAAATAAAAAGTTTGTTTAATTTAGTTTTTTTTAAATTTAATTTTTTAAATATTAGCCTAAAATGTTGGAAAAACGGTGATATGTATGATCATATGGTAGGAAGATCACCGAGTGCCTCTGTAACTAGATCAGTGTGTTAGCGAACGCAGTGGAAAGTAGTTTATTCGCAAAGAAGCATAGTTTTTTCAATAATTTGTTTCGTTTGCTTTCGTTATATTGCTGTTATTATTGTTACTATTGTGGTTTTTACTTATTTATTATGCACTATTTCTAATAAAACGGCGCATTTTTATTTAAACATTAAACTAACAGATATGTTAAGAATTTCTGGAGCTGCAAATTAAAGTGCTGACGCGGCTTCTAGAATGTATACAGAACGGTTTCCGAATTAGATACATCCCTGCCCTAGAAAATTTTTGAGTTTGGTATAACGGGCCCGTGATACGTGTAATTTGAAACCACAAGGATGTCGTGACGGGGGACTCGGTAGGACATTGCGTACATTAAATGTCGAGGAAGAAATATTGGACTTAATGGACGAAGATCCTAGTTAAGTACGTGCGAAATATTAAATAATCGCGCAGTGCTGTGTGTTTTGAGAATCTTATTGATAACTCGAAAAACCTGCGAACATGTAATTTATACCAGAGTTGCTCAAATATTTTAGGTCAACATTAAAAAAAAATATAACTCGATTATCAATTAACTTTTTGTTTCACTTTTTTTTTAATTGATATAGTTTTATTTATGTAGTACATCTATATAAAATAAGCCCTAAGTATGGGAACACGCTGTATAGTGAGCTACAGTTTTCAACAACAGCTTTATGTACTGTTGACAATAGAGACGTTTCTCTGTCAATTTCTTCTCATCACTTCCAAAATCCCCATCCTTTTCCGCACAATTACTGTCTTGATAATTTTATTATCATTAGAAAATTTAACAAATTTCAAGATCTTTGTTCATCATGTCATATTCATTTACATTAATATGATTAAAGTCGAACATATTTATGTTAATAATTATATATAAACATATAATTAACTTCTTTTACGATGTGAATTAATGAAAATTATTATTTTTCATGTTAAAGGTCTTGAAATTGTACTGCCTGGTGGCTTAATTGGTAGAGCAGCCGTCTAGAAAACGGCAGGTAGAGGTTCGAGTCTTTCTCCAGCGCAGAAATTTTTAATTGATTTCTGTGAATTTAATTAACGATGGAATTGCAGAAAATAATAATTTTCGTTGAACATATTGTTTTGAGCACACTGATATTGGTTGCCACTTGTTCTGAAATTCGTTCTGAATCTAGTTAAAAAACCGTTATTTAATTGACCGTTTGTTATAACCTTGTTGTGAAATAAATTCTGAGATTCCCGGGTTTAAAAGTTCGATATGTTCTAATTCATTGCCCATCATAGCCGAACAAAGGCATGTATTTAGTAAGAACTTCGAACGGGACTTTTTAATTCGTTCATTCCAACAGAGTGAATGTTTGTTATATTCAATTCATTATAACCATATTCAAATATACTTGTATATGACTTGAATTTTTTTTTAATTTTACGGTATTTGATTAGGGCGACCACGCAGGGCTAAAACAAGAGCCCCTACGCGTCCTCTAATTAAATGTATTGATGTGATCGATACAAGTCAAGATTTGGGAGAGGGTTTAGACACATTCTTTCGACCAGGGTCATGTACACCAACGTCAGATGATTGTAACTCGTTTCAAGCTGATGGTAGTCCTAATCATGAGTACGCTTCTCCCACATTAAGTGAAGAAAGGAAAACACCGAAATTAGGAAGGAATTCACCTTTATTTAGAGGTAATTTTAATTTAATAATTCCTGAAATTGTTTGTATTTACTGTAATGATATTTAAAAAACAATTTATTGCAGTTTTTAAGAATATTTTCCCAGTACATGAAGAAAATTGTTATTTTACAGGTGTCTTGCATCCAACACCTAGATCTAGGTCAACCGATAATTTAGAAAAATATTCTCCGACAGTTACACGAAAAGCTACTTCAGATACGGCGTCGCCTCTTACCCGCAGACTAACCGGTGATAGTTTAATGTCACAAGGTAGTAGTGATGGAAGTATTGCGACTGAAACAAACATTCCAGTGGAGCATTCCTCTTCAACAAGTTCAATAGCAAAAGGCTTTTCTACAGATGGATCCAAGAATGGTTTCTGCTTTTACTATTTTTCAACTCTTATAACAGTATATCTATAATAGACGTCAGTTGCAGTAGTCTTTATATATATTTTCTAAATAGAAATAGAAATCTCTTAACTTTTTAAGTTATAAAAGCAAATTTAATTGTAAGGTATACATTTTTTTGAAAATACTGTCGAAAATGTTATAAAGAAAGGTAAGAATAAAACTTAAAAAGATGAAGTGACTACGCTAACATACCAGGTCGGCTGAAAAGTCCCCGGTCTGACACATAGATGGCGTTACTGTTATTAAATCCATATGTTTTTTAGATAGTACTAACCTTCAAACGAAACGTGTCAAAATTTGACAACAATCCGACCATTAGTTACTGAGATATTGCGTTAAGAGTGAAGCTACTTTTGTTATTTAAAAAAATGGAAAAAAAAGAATTTCGTGTGCTGATAAAGTACTGCTTTTTGAAGGGAAAAAATACCGTTGAAGCAAAAGCATGGCTTGATGAGGAGTTTCCGGACTCTGTGCCAGGAAAATCAACCATAATTGATTGGTATGCTAAGTTTAAACGTGGTGAAATGAGCACCGAAGACGGCGAACGCAGTGGACGACCAAAAGAGGCTGTCACCGACGAAAACATCAAAAAAGTTTGCAAAATCATTTTAAATGACCGTAAAGTAAAGTTGATCGAGATAGCTGACATCCTAAAGATATCAAAGGAACGTGTTGGACACATCGTGCATGAATATTTGGGCATGCGGAAGCTCTGTGCAAAATGGGTGCCGCGCGAGCTCACATTCGATCAAAAACAACAACGAGTTGATGATTCTGAGCTGTGTTTGAAGCTGTTAAATCGTAATAAAACCGAGTTTTTGCGTCGATATGTGGGAATGGATGAAATATGGATTCATCACTACACTCTAGAGTCCAATCGACAGTCAGCCGAGTGGACTGCACGCGATGAACCGGCTCCAAAGCGTGGAAAGAGGCAACAATCAGCTGGAAATGTTATGGCGTCAGTTTTTTGGGATGCGCATGGGATAATTTTCATAGATTATCTTAAAAAGGGCCAGTCCATCAACAGCGACTATTATACAGCGTTATTGGACCGTTTGAAGAACGAAATCGCAAAAAAACCGCCCCATATGAAGAAGAAGAAAGTGCTGTTTCACCAAGACAATGCATCGTGTCACAAATCAATGAAAACAATGGCCAAATTAAGTGAATTGGGTTTCGAATTACTTCCCCATCCACCGTACTCTCCAGATGTGGCCCCCAGCGACTATTTCCTGTTTGCAGACCTCAAGAGAATGCTCGCCGGGAAGAAATTTAGCAGGGATGAGGAGGTGATCGCCGAAACTGAGGCCTATTTCGAGGCTAAAGACAATTCGTACTACAAAAATGGTATCGAAAAGTTGGAAGAACGCTATAATCGGTGTATCGGCCTCGAAGGCAACTACGTTGAATAATAAAATCGAATTTTGCCAAAAAACTGTGTTTTACTATGGTAGACCGGGGACTTTTCAGTTCGACTGTTATTGTAATGGAGTATAAGCTTTATTATTATACCAGAATGAGGCACATAAATTTTTTTTGTGATGTATCATACGGAATAGATATTTAGGTCGTTTAACATTATAGAGACACCCCACATTAGCTTACACATAAGCACAAGAAACTTCTTCCGCTTTATGTACAAGGAGGTTCTGAAATGATTTCGTCATATTTGTCATATAATATATTGAAAAACAAATTTATCTTTCTCGCTGTGATGTATTGTATAAATTCTGTTTTTCCTCATTTATTCTTCAGTATTATATACTTGCATATAGAATAATGATTTAATATTTTGAAATAATATGCGTATACTATTAATACCTATTTCAAAGTTCCGATTTATAGTTTATAGTTACAAATAAAACAGCATTTTCAAATTAACGACTTGTTCACCTTAATGAGAAGTTAATTTGAAATGATCTGGTGGTGTTTGTAAAAATAATGTTTTACTCGTATAAATTCTTTTTTATTACTAATGTCAGGTTAATACATTAAAAGTTACATTAATAGGTATAAAAAATATATACAAACAGTAGGAATCGATCTTCTAGGGAAAAATAATAAGAAGAACACATATTCGATAAGTAAGCTTATATGCGCTGTCGAAGGGAAGGTGGTTCCGATCGCATATATAATGCTAAATCATGTTTATTCATATTCACAAACACATTTCGTTATTTATTGATATACCCTAATTCAAATAATAAATAAATATTACTAGGCACTCGTCCAATACAGCATGTGTGTGTGTGGCTGGTATTATAAATTTATATTTTCAAGAGAGAATTTTTGTCTTTTGCCAATTCATCTAAATAATATCTATTTAATAGACGTACAACATTAATATTTCTAGAAATAGTAACCTAGTGGTAAACTAAATTTTATATAATCTGGTACGTAGACTTCCGCGGTCGTGGCCCATACTATCTGCTTCTGCGCACTGAAACTCAGTTTCAGTGCGACAGACAGTAGCAGTGGTTGAGTCCTGACGATGTCCCATACGAGTGGGTACGAAACGTCGGCAGTTATACCAGTGACGCGGTTCCTGCCCGGAAGCCCAGGATCAGATAGTATAAATATTATATATTTATAAAAAGTTAATTGAATATGTCATAGCTTTTCATTCTCCCATGGATCATGTACAACTGCATTATGCATTCGTGTAATATATATTCACTCACATTTCTAAAATATCTTGAAAGTTTAGTTTGTTGACTTTGATGAATTACAGCTTTTACTTATTTATTATCTTCTAATAATGGAATATAATTGTAATCAACCACACTTTCATCTGGTCATTAAATTACAGTACTTAGTGTATGTGTTGTACTATTTGGAGTTACTTTCTTTTTTGAATTTTCCTTCTCCTTTTCAGCTTTACTTTCTTCTCCACCTCTGTTTTTGTGTCAGTATTTTCCTCTAGTGCGCAAATACTTCATTCCACTTAATTACAATTATGAAATAAAATTGATTAATGTTATCCAAGGCATAGATTGTCTCTAAGTGAAAGGGGTCTACTATATGTTGTCTTAAAGCTCTTTAACAAATTACCAGTTGAAATTTAAAACTGTTGTATTTTACCTACATATCGAAAAAAAATACTTCACTTACTATGATATGGAGCGCCATAGTATTGATGATATTTTAAATAATTAATTGTCACGTGCATATGTATCTATCTATTCTGTTCACTTTTTCTGATATTTGCTAGTTTTGTTTCTGAATCATTTACTGCAATAAACTTCATTATTATGTCAATAAATTCAATTTGTGTCAATAACGTGTTAAAATTATCACACATAATTTATTGCTCTGTTTGGTTTTCTTTGTATTTTTGTTGTAATATAGCAAGTGGTAAATCATTTTATCTAATTTAATTTTCTTTTTCGGCATGTGGTAATTATTGTAGGATCTAATTAGTTCCGCACAGGCATCGAATTATACCAGCATCTTTTGATGTGAAATCGTTTAATGTTCCGGTATTGAAGCCATTTGAAATAATGTTAGAAAGAGGGCTACTTCTGTAGTATAATATTCCATACACACCACATTTTGATCCCTGGGTTGAATAGTGTTACTCTTGGTAGAAAATACATCGGTATAATTTGTCCATATTCGCTTTATAGTTCATTCTCTGGAGAATGGAACGGAATAATATCTAAATGGAGTAAGGCTTTTATTGACTAACCCTACGATTTTAGGAATCGCACAACTTTCCAACAGAATAATTACGTCACATAAAGAATTTTGAGAAGATTAATTTAACTATTTAAATAATTATAGCAGAAAATTACCTGAGAAATAAAAGAACTGCAACCAATTTTTACAAATTGATCCTGTCATCCATGTAGATTTAGTGTTATAATATGCAGGAGAAAAACTTTTAAGTGATTTGGGAGTTTTTGCTTTGCCAATTGCTTTTTGTCAAAAACTATTTTAACTTAGACAAAACGAATATTTTCTCTGGTAAAGATTTCCAGCCCATTGCTTAATTTTATTGTTTTTCTTGCGTAATTTTTAAATACCAATTTCTAAACCTTTTCTTAAATTCGTGTAATTAGCCGTCACTGATACTAAATTCTTAATTTGCGTTTTATTTAATGTTCGAATGCAATGCTTTCACCTTTTCCTTTATCATGTTCCCATTTATCATAACATTTTTATTTGTTTTATTCATAAACTATTTGTATAAGTTTTTCTCCAATACCGATTATTTAGATTCCCTGAAAATACTTTTACGTGGTTCTATATAAGTAGAAGTCACTACATAATTCTACATAATTCTACATAATTCTACATAATTCTACATAATTCTACATAATTCTACATAATTCTACATAATTCACAGTCACTCCAAATTATGTAGTGCGTACCAATTTGCGGAAGAATCGGGAGAAATACAGTCGAAAGAAATAAGAGTTTACATTAGCAAATATCGGTTTGTTCATGTTATACGGCCTTCACTGTTATAAAGAAGCTTATTCACGATATCTTCATTTTTCGTTATCCGATGTTCACAACACCAGCGTCTCCTTTATTTTAAAATAAATCTTTAAAAAACAAATAAGATTATATTTAATAACTCTCTTACTGCGAATGGATTGATTTATCGGTCCAGTTAGCTGTTCCGAAAACTGGGAAGGCTCGATGTACGGCCGTGTTTTTCTATTCAGCGAGAAACGTATATCCAAAAAATTACTTTTGCGAAGCATAAAAACTCACTAGAATTTTTTTTATGAAAGACCTGAATTCTCACTAAAATAGTGTCTCGTTTGTAGAATAAAAAATAAACCATAAATTTAATTAATAATACAAACGTAAATAATCATTTCAAATACACTTTAAATAAATGTTTTTATTTTTTTTATTCAAAGATGACCGATATTTAAAGAAAATACATATTTTTGTGTAATTCTTCTTGATCATATCTAAAAACATACTGAATATTAAGTTTGCTTCATCATCATAAACACGCCTAAACATTTTTCTCAAGCTAAATATTTGTAATCGATATATAAATTATTTTATTATTATTATTATTTTATTAAATATTTTTGTTAATTGATATTTTCTCTAAAATTACAGATGACACCGATTCATTGAAACATTTTAAACTGAAATCGACACCAACGCCAACAGTCAAGCAGCGACCGTGGTCTATGGTTAGTTCGGAGCATAAATCAGGTGATCTATCTTTATTAAGTGATGGTACTTCTCCCATAACATCAACAGGAAATACTCCTGATTCGGGCGATGCTCTCGATAGTTCTGAGTCGTCTTCCATTGATAAACGTATTA
Source organism: Dermolepida albohirtum (assembly GCA_031893035.1). NCBI lineage: Eukaryota > Metazoa > Arthropoda > Insecta > Coleoptera > Scarabaeidae > Dermolepida > Dermolepida albohirtum. Next base: position 87,971 of record JAVIWB010004609.1, on the reverse strand, counting down.
CCAAAGATTTAAAGGCTAAGAAAACAGGTACATTCGTGTAAATTGTGGCTGAAACTTCATGTTGGTGTACATGCTTCTAATGCTGCAATTCGCTTGTCATCCGTTTCGCCTTTTTTTACCTACTCTCACTTCGCTTAATTAGTTTGCCTTTAAATTTTTTTGTGTTAAAATTACTCAGCTTATGTTTTTTTTTTTTTGATATTGGTAACAGATTCAGATTTTTCAGAGCATTCCTCTCATTATCATGCCAATGCTGCTTAAAAGCTACTATACAGAAGATATTTAGTATATAATATCACAAGTTTAACAGTATGCAAAATTAACAGGTGATTTTAATTCGAAACGCTTTTTTGAATAATCTAATGCTAAAGCTGTGATGCAATTAGTGTTTCCAGTATTTATATTACATATAATTGAATAATCGGACACAACAAAATTCAATAAAAGTTATCCATATGAAGTATATACAGAGTGTTCCTGCATAAGTTAAACAACTATCATGAGAAATGAATTAATTTTAAAATTTTATTTTTATATTTTTTTTATATTCAGACTAGCTTGTTTAAAAACTAATTTGTGAAATAATTTTGATTTCAAAATCAAATACCTCTCTTAAATTTAGAATTTAATTATCATTTAAATAAGTATAGAACCAATTATTGTAAGATATTCTAGGTTCAGCATCATGAAGATACATTTTGGCACAACAAAAATGTTGGTTGCACGTGATGTTTCTTTATAAGAAACCTTCAACTGAATTATATAATTTTATTAAATTAACTGTTGGTAACAATATATATGTATATATATATATATATATATATATATATATATATATATATATATATATATTGAGTCTGGGAAAAAGTTCGTGGCGTTTTTCCCGATAGATGGCATTGGTTGCCGATAACTAAAGAACAACAAGTCACAGCGACACCACCGAGGGCTCGTTTTTTAGATGACCTTCCGAACGTTAGTTTGAGCGTAGAAACATTGTAATCGGTGCAGTGGTTGGAAAGTTATTCGCACTTGAAAATGGAGAAGAATAATGAGAAATTTCGCTATATTCTGCAATATTATTATGATAAGGGGAAGAACGCTGCGCAGGCTTGTGATAAAATTTGTGCTGTGTACGGTGAAGGTACTTTATCGAAATCTGTTGCGCGGAAATGGTTCGCTCGCTTTCGTTCTGGAAATTTCAATGTGAAAGATGAGTCACGCTGCGGTCGTCCAATCACTGAAAAATCTGATGAAATTCTTGAAAAAGTCCAACAAGATAAGCATATCAGCAGTGTCGATATTGGCATGGAGCTAGGCATTGACCACAAAACTGTTTTGAACCATTTACACAAAGCTGGTTACAAAAAAAGCTTGACGTATGGGTTCCTCATGAGTTGAGCGTGAAAAACATGATGGACCGAATTAACATCTGCGATGCGCTGCTGAAACGGAATGAAATCGAGCCGTTTCTGAAACGTTTAATAACCGGAGATGAAAAATGGATTACGTACGATAATCGGAAGCGTAAAAGATCGTGGATAAAGGATGGTGAGCCGTCACAAGCGTTCGCTAAGCCAACATTGACGCCAAAAAAAGTGATGCTGTGTGTATGGTGGGACTGGAGGGGAATCGTCCACTACGAGCTACTTCCAACTGGTCAGACGATTGATTCTCAACTCTACTGTGCACAACTATAGTCTATTTTTTAACTAGGAGGAGCGATTAGTGAAGTCAGGTTTACACTATAAAAGTCACTAGATATTTTTAGGCGGCAATTTAAATATTACATAATTATAATTTATATTATTTAGTTATAAGTCAATACTGATTCATGATTAATATAAAATAATTTATAATGTTTAGTAAATAAGAAATAGTAAATACAAGCCCAATGGTTAATTAATGAAAAAATTAATTTTATTTACAGAAAAATCTGATTTTCAGGTTAACGTTTGTATACAAATAAGTTTTAGATCATTTATATATTTCAATATAATATAAACAAGAAAGTGCATATATTTGTAAAATTTACAAGCTTTCACATTATATATAACTATTTTTCCCAAAAGGGAAAATATTAACAGAAATATAAATATTCGTAGACTTAATTGTCATCATCCGAATCCTCAGATAAACTACTGCTACCACCAAGAGAAATTATAAATGGATCTATGAGATCGTCTATTATTCCATCCAATTTACACATTTTTTCTTCTTCTTTAATAACGTGACTAATACAATTTGTCCAGTCAACACCTGTAACATGCTCAATTGCCTGTAGAAGAAGTTGCTTCACTCCTTGTAACTTGAAAGAGCAATTTCTTGATGCCACTTCATTTTTTATTTTTGCCCATATTAGCTCAATAGGATTGAGCTCACAGTGATATGGTGGCAACCTCAACACAATTTTATTTTTTCTCTTTGCCATTTCATCAGTTACATATGAATCAAATTCATGTCTATGCATGCGAATCAAATGTAAAAGTTCAGAACGGACCATGTCTACATCAAAATCTATATTTTTGGATTGTAACCATTCCTGCATTTTTATTTTCCTTGAAGACGATGTAGGAATTTTTTCTAACTTGCGGCTATGGTATGGTGCATTATCCATAACAATAACAGCGCCATCAGGTAAAATTGTTAATAATTTATCAAACCATTCTTCAAAAACATTTGCGTTCATTTCTTCGTGGTAATCAGCAGTCTTCTTACCTTCGAAAAGCAACAGTCCCTCATCAACAAAACCACACTCAGACCCAACATGTAGAACAATGAGGCGTTTTCCTTTCCCCGAAGGATTTCTAAGCCCTGTAGATAAACCTTCAACGAATGCCTGTCTTCGATTTTGGACACTGTTGTCAATCCACACTTTTTCTTTAGTATGGCCTTCATTGACCCAAGTTTCATCAAGGTAATAAATGGGTCGCCCTTCTCTTCTGTATTGTTTCATTGTTCCAAGATATTTTCGTCTCCAACGAACGATATCATCACGCTCAATTAATATACTTTTTCTGTTTCGCTTCATATATCTGTAAATAAATTACCAATAAGCATAACATATTCAATAATCAAGAAATTAAATTTCAGTTAATATAAAACTGAAAACTTACTTGAAATTAATGTGCTTCATTAGTTTGTAGAGAGAAGATCGACTCATATGTGGTAGATCTGGATGCTTCTGCACTTGGGTCATAATTTTATCAAGCGTTGGTATCTCATTTCGTTCGTAAAACGCGTGTATTATTCGCCGGACTGAGCTATTTGTAGTTTCATCATATTCGGTAACTACATTTGGCCGACCTCCACTATGCTTGGATGGAGTAACAGTACCAGTTTCTTTATATTCCTTTATAATTCGATAAACAGTGGATTTTGCAACTCCTAAAAATATACATTTGAATTTAATAGTCGAAATAACTATTAAGTGCTACGTCTTACCTGCTGTCTCAACAATTTTAGCAATGACAGTTGTCACTTTCATTGCAGGTTCCTTACTTAATATATTCTTGTACATATTTAATATGTGTTGCTTCTCAGTTATAGATAAATGGCTCACATCTAAACACATACGTTTCCTTGGGGGCGAATTATTAAACATTGTACTTATTTTAAAATAATTGATTTAACGGCGTGAAGATACAAAGTTGACAGAAGTACTACAACTAATTAACAAACAGCTGATACTTGAATGTCAAGTGTCTGATTTTGCGAGAATTTTTATGGTGTAACACGGGCAGTGCGTCAGCCAATCACGAGTTCAGATTTTTGCGCGAAAATTTCAAAACTGTCCTCCTAGTTTAAAAATAGACTATAGAGAGATTACGCCAGGCGATTGAAAGAAAACGGCCCGAATTGATTAATAGGAAAGGTGTTGTCTTCCATCATGACAACGCCCGACCACACACTTCTTTGATGACCCGTCAAAAATTGAGAGAGTTTGGTTGGGAAGTTTTGATGCACCCACCTTACAGTCCGGATATAGCACCCTCTGACTATCATCTGTTTCGATCTCTGCAGAACTCTCTCAATGGAATTAAGTTGGTTTCAAAAGAAGCCTGTGAAAACTACTTGATTCAGTTTTTCGACCAGAAACCACAGAAGTTTTTCACCGATGGGATCATGGATCTACCAAAAAAATGGCGAAACATTGTCGATAATAATGGAGCATATTCGGTTTAAATGAATTCGTCCACGCGCCATGCGGGGACCAGTTGAATTTTACTGAAAAAACGCCACGAACTTTTTCCCAGACCCAATATATATATATATATATATATATATATATATATATATATATATATATTTATATTTATATATATATGTATATGTATATATCGAGTCGATAAAGCGAGGATACCTGAAGGGGAAACGCGTAGTAGTTAGTGCTTTGTTGTTAACTGTAATTTTCCATTAATTACGATATTACCTGTTTGTGTTGACAGTTTCCATAAAGATTTTTTAATCTTCGTTCAACATCTACATAGACATCGTCACGAATATCTGTTAATAATAATAAGTAGGATAATCTGCTGATTTTTCTTTTGAAATACATTGTTTCTATGCTCAAAATATTCAGAAATTCACTATTTTTTTATTGATCAAATACATTATAATCAATATTTATATCAGAAAAGCTAAGTAAATTGATCAAAACACGATTGTAATGACTAACCTTCGTATTCGTTAAATAAAATTTATTTACACATGCTTAAGAACAAATCGTGAAAATATCTTTAGCATGTCCACATCGGTGTGATTTTTCATTTTACAGCGTATACCGCCGGTAGCTCGCGTTAAGATAGTCATATATCAGTTTTGTTAGGGGGAAAAACATAATTTATCGATGAAAAATAATTTATTTATTGAAAATTTGAAAGGTTTGCACTGTAAATTATTAAGATAAAGCTAAGTAATGGCTTTATTTGTTTTTATGCGTTTTTTTTTCGAAAATTTTTAGACCTTTACAAAATTCATACAATTTCATAACTTTTTTAGCTTTTTATGTTGCAAGAGCTGTGTTTTTCAAGAAAATATGTTGTGCGTCTTTTAGAAGTTTGTAGTTCAATAAAAATTTCTTTCAGGAGTCTGTCAATACAATGTCTTTAAATTTTAAAACCAATTTTCTTTTACTACCCCACTGTCGATTGATATACGTTAACAATTACAGTGCTGCGAATTAATTTTATTACATTTTTTCTGTACTACTTAATGGTTTTGCAAAGAAATGTATTATAATGACATTTAATCACATAAATCAATGTCCTTTCTCCCATAATTATAGTCACAAACTGCATTAAGTTTTAGTTTACTATTTTTTCTTTTAATAACGTTATAGGTATAAGTAGTTAACATTCATACTGGCGTTATATCTGTCTCTTTCAAAAAAATTCAATTCTGTAATTATTTTCAATGCTCACGTTTTTATTCTTTTAACTTTTAATGTACCACACTTTTCCTGTAAAAATTCTTTAGCTAAAGGTACGCTTGAATAATATCTATATACAAAATATGTCTTTCAAATAACAAATCTACCAACAATTCCATTACAACGTTATGAGAGTGTGTCTTCGTTGTAGAGCTAATAATCTTTTCAGCATGAATATCAATATTAGAGATGTAAATATAATGGCAAAAAGAGAGACATCCTTATACAATGTTTTTTACAGGTTTCACTGCGTTTTTGAAAAGGTCAACAATTACTTGTACAATGTTGAAACACTGAATAGACAAAAAACGATCACGTGGTATAACTTTTTTTAAACATGCGTTTGTGTACATTAGATCAGTACAACCTAATTTCTGGCAACTACATTACACGCATAATGATATGTACCAATTTATTTCTTTTGTCATACAGGGATCGCTGGTGTTCTATTTCTGTTACAAATTTCGAATGAGTGTATATTTGTTTCAACTATTATTTCTAGAAGGTTATCAGGTAAAAATAATTTATACAACGAAAAAGGATTATCACAATCAATATTTTCCCCGAGAAGCTTCTCGTTTGTTGTATTCACATGGACTACATATATTGTGTATGTGCCATTTTTCATCGTGATCATTACTTGCCGAATCAGGTTCTGAAAGCTATTTGTACTCTTTACCATAATTATTGATTTATCCGATGAGCGTTTTTATTCATGTAAAATTTATATTGAGCTTTCTCTAATGGAAGAACATTTTCGAAAAGAAATTAGCGGCTATTATTTTTACTCATTTGTGTTAATTTTTTTTTCTAAATGTATATGAATTCTTGTGTACAAAAAAAAGTCACCTAATCTACGCTTCAACAATAGTTTACTAAAATTCAATTGAAATTTCCCAAAAGCATTAAATAAAGTACTTTACGCCATAAAGCTAATTTTTCTGAATCTCCGAGTCGTAATAGTGATATAAAATTGAAATTGTGTTGGAAATTAGCTTTTAAATAAATCACAAGTAGAAATTTTAATGAAAACGTCATTTTCACTTATCCAGGAACATTGTATATATTACTATATGCCTGGAAACTTTATTATTATTATATTTATTGTTATTATGCAATTTAAATAAAAATAGATTATTAGTTTATCAAATGACTTGAAACTTTAAAAGTTATAATTTGGAAGAATTTTCTATAGCTTGCATTTGGGCCTATTCTGTAACTGCTTCTGTTAATAACGAGTGAGCAACAATGATTGAGCTGGTCTTTTACTACTTTCCGCACGCCCCATATCAGTACTTACTTCCTTTTTTCTATCTGAAGTTAGCAGTTTAGTAATTTCTAGTGAGTTTTCCTACTCTATGTTTATGTCATTAACCTTTCATTGACGTGAAGTGTAAGCAACAAAGTATTTCTTTAATATATATATATGCATACACTTTAATACATACCAAATATATTTTTATTAATATTACAGTTTAAAGTAATTTGCACAGTATATTTGTTGTTTACATAGTAGCTAGCATATTTTGAATTGCGTGAGACACTGTCTAATTTCACTTTTAAGAGGAAGTAAATATTGAGGAGAGATGAATGGAAAGAAGTGTAGGATCAGGTCACTTATTGTTGCTCACACTGTATTATATATCGAGTTTTAATGTAAATTTATATTCTGTAACAAATGAATTAATGACTCTCTGAAACACACATTTAACCTAAAAGATGGATAATTTAGAGTAGTTACTCGTTCATTTGTCTATCAATTAAGTAAATACACATGAGGAATGCTTGCAATTATTTACTCAATTGAATAATAATTTAGCTCTATCATAATGGCACCTAACTTGTGTGCACACAAAAAGAATTAAATCATCCATTTTTTTATTTACATTTTAAATTTATTTTTAATACATGTAAATATTTTTAAATACATTAACACCGACTACTTTTATTTTACTATTTTAGTTAAATTATAAATTTTCTGTTACTGCAGAATGTTTATATTTAAATAAGTGTGACATGAAAATATGTTTTATTGTGATAAAAGGAATTGAACTTCATTAGATATAATGGGTGTTTTTTAAGCTGCATGAGAACTATCGATATAGGTAACTATGGTTTGACAGCTGATAATGTCAAACTGTGTTGACATTTCTGTTTAGTAAGGTTTGGCAAGTAATCATGAATCGTTTAACGCCAGAACAACGCTTCCAAATTGTGGAAATTTACTTTGAAAAAATAAATCTATTCGCGAAATTCATAGAGCCCTTCGTCCATTTTACGATCAACATAATCAGCCACTGAGCAAGCAATTCGTGCAGTTATTGATCGCTTTCGCACTAATTTTACTCTTCTCGATTCAAAACCATCAACAAAACAAAGAAATGTACGTACCGAAGAGAATATTGCTGCTGTAGCGCGAAGTATTGAAGAAGACGCCGAAATATCGATTCGTCGTCGTTCTCAACTTGTTGGCCTGTGTCCTTCGACTACGTGGAAAATTTTACGTAAGGATCTTGGCTTACGTGCCTATAAAATACAGCTCGTGCAAGAATTGAAGCCAAACGACCATCGTTTGCGTCGCATTTTTGCTGATTGGACTCATTGGAAACTGGCCGAAGATGAGCATTTTTATCAAAGAATTGTATTTAGTGATGAAGCTAATTTTTGGTTAAATGGCTACGTTAATAAGCAAAATTGTCGTATTTAGAGCGAAGATAATACTCAAGCCGTTAACGAATCACCATTACATCCATTAAAATTGAGTGTTTGGTGTGATTTACACGCTGGCGGTATCATCGGTCCTTATTTCTTTTGAAATGAGGAAGGAGCAGCCATTACGGTGAATGGCGAGCGCTATCGCTATCCTTGCTGACTGAATTTTTGTTTCGAAATATTAATCAGCTAAACATCGATGATATTTGGTTCCAACAAGACGGCGCAACTTGCCAACGACGGCGCCTAACGATTGATTTATTGCAAAACCAACTTGGTGACAACTTTCTTTCCAGAAGTGGTCCTATTCATTGACCCCCTCGTTCGTGCGATTTAACGCCTCTGGATTACGTTTTATGGGGTTGTGTTGAGTCATTGGTTTATGCCGACAAACCAGCAACTCTTGAAGCATTGGAAGCCAATATTCAAGCCACCATTGACGCCATATGGCCAGAATCATTGGAAAAAGTAGTTAAAAATTGGACTGAGCTAATAGACCATGTAATTCGTAGCCGCGGCGGACATATGCCGGAAATCATATTTAAAAAATAAATGCCAAGAAATTATCTACCATATTATAATAAAAAAAAATTCATTCCAACAATATTTCTGTCTTGTATTATCATTTTATGTTCTCAATCTTAAAAAAACACCATATATAATAAAAAGTATTTATTTTTACAACTAAAAATGTACGAGGAACTAATCTCTTCACTTAACATCCAGATTATGAATTCTTTCTTCTAACGGAGTATTATAAAATAACTATTTTGTAAATATTATAATACATGCGTCTATAATTTTCATTATATTAAAAAATCATTAAATGAATTAAACTATCTAAAGTCATAGTAAGCAAGCAGGTTGAAATTAACATCTATCCGGATACAGAATACCGTTTCCTTTACAGAATAGGCACAAATAATTGTTAAATTTGTATTTTCAGTATTACTAAATAATCATTTTTCACAATTTGCGAATATATAGAATGAAAATATCAAAATATTTCTTTTCCATTTCATTCATTTTAAGTTTGAAATTACTTTAACTTACAAGTAGTAAAATTATTAAAGAATCAACTTTACTAATCTATTGCTTTATTTTCAGTTCTGTAAGTAATTTATTAACAAAATAAAATGTTAAATTTACTCGTTATTAATAGAAATTTCTGTTATTAATTTTAAAAGATTAGGTATTTATTTAATGTTATGCTTTTTTTTAAATTAATTTATTATATTCATGTATTTATGTTACGTAATTTACGTTTTATTTTTTTATGTAAGGCTTACTGCAGAGTTACTTTCCTGAGCGCGGTGATGTGAAGTTATTGCAAAGAAGCAAGGTATAATTTTTCTTTTGTTCCACTTTTTTACTATTTTACTTTGTTTTTAACTTGCTTGCTTGTACAATTGATCGATTAGACTAACACCAACCACTATATAATATATCAAGGTATTTCCTATTAACAAAAAAAATAGTGTACACAGTCCAGACATAAATGCTGTTGAATACTTGTACGGAATTATGAGTCAGAGAGCAGAGAATTAGTCGAGGATATCTTATACGTTAGCACTTGTATGACAGTAGCTCAGTGGTCACCATCGAAATTGTCAAAATATTGTTATAATAATCGCATAATTAATATTACACTGTAGAAAGTAAGGAAGATTATGTGACAGATCTCTTTCTTCTCCACTTAATACTAAGTATATCATGCTTATTTTCGAGATACTGGTGATATTTTTGATCACCGTCATCAACACTGTGGTAGCTATTCGCGCAAGAATTACTATAGTCTGTCTCAACCTTATTATGCAGTACAGCTCTTACGGGAATTAACTGCAACGTTGCCAAATCTTCTCATCATCTGTTTCTGGTCCATTCCTTGACATTTCATACTATTATAATGTTAATATTAACGAGAAAAGTTAAAAGGGTAGCGTACAGGGAGTAGTAATTAAAGAAAGTGGTACTTCTAATGATTTAATTTTGTGATATTTTATATAAAACCTTGTAGAAAATACGGGCAGCAATATAAATTATTTTTGTGTTATGAAGAGCACTTAATTTCCTTGGTATTATTAAGTATTAGCAACACAATTTATAATAATCACAAATAATTATAAATGTACATATCTATTATAAAATTGATTGGGAACTTGTTCTCGGGAAATATGTCTTTGTTTAATAAATATCTTTATCAGTTATTTATATTTATTGGTTTAGTTTTCTTTACAGATATTAGCAATAATTCAAAATTAAATAGTCAAACTCATAAAGTTACATATCAGTAATTGTATATATTTGAAATAATAGAATAAGGTACATAGATAGACCATTATGTCGAACAATATACACAGTAATATAATTTTACTCTCGTTGGAAGGCAAGGGCCTCCCCATGGCGTTTGCATACATCTTGTGTGTTGTAATCCTACTTGTGCCACTATCGCATCCTCCTCATTAATCTCCCATAGAAATCTATATGAATACAAAGCACAATTAAATTAGTATATTTAAAAAAGGAAAATTAATTAATGAAAATAATGATAACATGTAGAAGATAGTCTCACTTTTAGTCACTTGAAGAAGCTGTTAGATCCTCTGAAGATGAATGTGTTACATGAATTACAAATTCTTCTACATCATCTTGTAACATATCAACCATCCACATACTATTTTCAATATTTTTTACATGATTAATGTAGTTTTGCCAATTATCAGCTGTCACATTTCTATAACCTCTCGCAATTAATTCTCCCATATCTTTTACTTTAAAAGTAGCATAATATATATACTTACATATACGTTTGCAAAAGGAAGTCTACGTTCTAAAAAGAACGATTTAATAACAACTATAAATAATTTAATGGTGAATACACAAATATAAACATACAATGAAAACTCTGATAGCTGTCAATACGACTATATAGTTACCTACGTTGCCTACTATAATAAACGATAACTTGCAACACTGCAACCGGAAATAATGATAGCGTTATTTATAAATTACTAAAGGGAATAGAGACAGAAAACTGATATTGCATCGTATACTGCATAATAAGGTTGAGACAGTCTATAGAAATCCATTGCAAAAACAAAAAATTTTGTCCTGCGAAATGAACATCTTCAATCAAATAATCTTATTATCATTATCATAAATCTAGACATGATGGGTTACAAAAGGAGCAAACACTAGGCTTGAAACCCATAGGGATTGAAAGGGCGGAGATGTTATAGCAAAAGGGCATATCACAAAATCTTATTCTTAGATGAAAAAATCTTTACCATAGAGCAAAAAGTATAGATAAAAGGACAGGGGTTATGTTTGAAATTGCTTTGAAACCTAGAAGTTTGACACTGGGCGTGATCACCACCTGTCTTTAATAGTGTTTCCTTGAAGCGGCTTTTACGATTTTCCTATAAATTATAACGAGATTGTGGTAGAAACATTATGAAGCAGAAATGACCCAAGCATGTCTGAAAAATAGTGTTCTTAATTTTACTAAGGCTTCCAATTGGCTATTTGAGTAGCCCGGACTTTAACGGTGTCAACAATTGATTTGGAAATATATATTAAATGCAATCGAAATTCGAAATCTTTGAAATGAAGTATTCTTAAAGTTGCAGCATTAATATCGCTGGAAACAGTGTGTAAATCTATAAATGAATGGCATTAGCGTTTACAACTCTGTTAACATAGGAAACAAACTCGAATAAATTGTATATCTTTCGAAAGATTATTTTCTGCACTTTCGAAATAGATGTATTTTAATTTTGTAGAATGAATTGTTTTTTTGCGTATTATTAAAATATTTTCAGTATTTATGGCTAGACTGTGTATATAAATAAATCTGTGTTTAAAATCTGTGTGATATTTAACAAATGTATATATTATTTATATCCCATTTAGATAAAATTGAAATAGTAGCTAAATTTCTTTAGATAATAGAGAGAATTACTTATCTATTATATATAATATGAAATTAAATTATAAAACAATTCAATCCCAAGGAACAATTTTTAAATTTCGCGGGTGTTTTAAGTTGCCCAAGGAAAAAATAACTACATCTAAAATTATATTTTATTTTATTACAGCATGAATATTAATAATTAAGGTGTATATTTCAAAATCAAAATTAAAACGAAAACCGTACGCATTAAAAACATGTTATTTCCTAATTTCTTGAATGAATTGAAATCATAGCTAACCTTTATTTTTACTACTCCCAACTCAAAACTTCCGCGAAATTTAAAAATTGTTCCTTGGGATTAGAAACGTCTTTTTCGAGCTTCTTTTCTAAACTGTCTACAAGATTATTCTCTGAAAATTACTGCTTTATCTTTCGAAAAAATAGCAGAGTTTCCGATTCTAATTAAACCAATGTGAATTTTTATGTACAGTGACATACATATGCTTCGTTCCTCATTTAATTTCTATAGACAAAATTATAGTATACAGTCTCTTGTGTGAAAAGTAGTATTTTCTAATACTTAATTTAGGTTTTAACGCTATATATCAATTTAAAAGCTTCTATTTGCTTTCCTTATTGTAAATTCGCTTTATCATCCCTATTCTATCTACTTTTCTATAGTAAATATTGAAACAGAACTTCATTTATAACATATTAGAAATTGTTCAATTTTAATGATTGACCTGATATAAATTTTAACTCAACATATTACTTTTAACAAAATATTAATACAAAATTTATATCTCCAAGATAACCTAAATAGAATTTTAAATCTTGCTCTGTTGTTTAAAAAAAATATGAAGATTCCCATTTCATTCAGATATGATGGTCCTTTCAGACTCGGTGTATTTTTATGGTTTCATTTGAGATTAAGGTTATTAACAGCAGGTTAACAGCATACAAATTTAATTAAGTTTCAATTATTTAAAAATTGTGAAGAATTAGAGTTAACATAAATAATGAAATATAACAATAAATAATATGCATATTATGAATCCTAGGTCTCATTCCATTTGCTTCTTATACCGTGCTTTCATGTTACAATGCTACAAACACCGTATCATATTATATTCGGGTCTAGATACCGAATGCCGATCAGAATGTAAAGTGGTGGGGCGCGAGTCAGTCGAATCACAACAACGACTGACTACAGATTACAGATTAAGTAGTTGTTCGTGGTACTTGACAGAAGGTCTATCACTGACTGTCCAAATTGTTTACGTCTAAAAATTAATAAATTATAATTACTTTTAACTGTACAATTAGATATTTTTACAATAAGTTTCGCATTGAACTAAAAGACGTTTTCTAATAAAACGTTTAAAAATATAAAAACTCTTAAAGAAGCTAAAAAATAAAATAACTTCCCGGAATTTAAAAAATACTCTTTAAACAGAAAATAAATATAACTTGCCAAAACTTATAAAATACTTTTTAAATACAGAAAATAAATTCAATTAATTAAATTCTCAAATGTCCCTCCTGCTTGTGCTAAACAGTACCCCAATCTATTATAAAATTCATTTCGAACATTGGCCAGTACAAGAGGATTAATAATTTGGAATTGGTGTTCGATATTAACATGTAATTCTTCCAAATTATTAGCCCTTTCGTCTTGATGACCATATAACTTTGATTTTATGTAACCCCATAAAAAAAAGTCATTGGGGGCTAAGTCTGGTGACCTTGGTGGCCAGCGAATTGTACCATTATTAGATATAACTCTTTGAGGGAATATATTATTTAAATATTCATTCACAATTCTAGTTCCATGGGCCGGACAACCATCATGTTCATTCGCATTTACACGTTCTATTACAGTTTCACAAAATTCCATTCTGCGGTGTTGATCAGCATGAAAAATTTCCTGATGAGTTTGGTATTTATAGGATGTGTATTTATTTTTCTTTAATATCTTATGAACTTTACCCACGCTAATACCCATCTCTTCTGATATTTTAGATATAGTAATATTGGAATTTTCTTCGACCATTGCGCACACCATGACTTCCTGCATTTCTTTATCGTTGTTTATTCTCCGTATTTTATAACATTTACATCCCAAAATGCAACCTTCTGATTTAAACTTTTTAACTACTAATGATATTGTTGCTAATGCAGGAAAGGGACGATCTACATACTTTTCAGAGAAAAGGCGCTGGATGCGTCGTAAAGAATTACCTTTCAAAGCCCATGTTATCATTTGAATTTTTTCTTCCAATGTATACATTATCAAAGTAATATAATTAAAAAAATATTTAAATTTAAAGGTCTTACCGTAACAGACTCTCCCTAATGCAAACCACGAATGACCGTTAATACGATATCGATACGCCTACAGTCAAATTAGTGGTGGGGCTGCAGCTAGTACGATCAGTAGTCAGTTATAGTAGTGATTCAAATGACTCGCGCCCCACCACTTTACATTCTGATCGGTATTCGGCAGCTAGACCCGAATATAATGTGGTACAGTTTTCGTAGCGAAGTAAAATGAATGCACGGTATGTCTAATATTTTTAGTTTCTCCCTAATAGTGTTAATTTCTGTTGCTTATATTTCTCTTATGCCACTTCGAAATTTTGCATTTTACTATTTCTGATACAAATCAAATTTATGAAATATTTTGCGGTAGTAACAATTTTTTATGTTTTTATTATTTATATAAGAATATACAGTATCGCGCAATAAAATTAGGCCATCATCTACATTCAATGGTTTTTTAGTTTTATTTTCATAGAAAAAAATTTTTTTTATGAGAAATAAGATGAAATAATGACTTAACGTGAATATTTGTTTATTAAGATGAAACTCTTACATACATTTTAGATTGGATTTTGGTCTAGAGAGTGATCTGGCCACGATAAGACCTGCAAGTTACTGCTAGAAAACAAACCTTTTATTGATTTTGCTTTGTGAGATGGGGCACTATCTCGTATAAATTTGTAAACATCTTTAGAACTTAAAGAATCAATGTATGGAACTACTATTAACTCCATTACGAATTTATACTGTACTTGATTCATTGTGCTCGTGACATGATACAGAGACTCTAGCTTCTTTCTTAATTTACAGGGCTAAATCATAATAGCTAGAGAATGTTTAACTGTTCTAATCACTACATTCATGGAAATGCTTTTAATTGCGATTCATCATTGAAAACAACCTTGAAATGAAAACAACTTTGAAACGATGACATATTCAGTCAATTTTTATGATTGTCAAGAATGTGTAAAATTTTATGAACAGAAATAAAATAATGATGCATAGATTTTCACAATCCTCAACCGTGACGTTTTTATGCTGTTTCACCCATTCTAATTTCATTTTCTTCATCCTCTCGGTCAATCTTGTTTTTTTTTGCTAACCGGCAACTATAAATTTTCTCGTATAATCGAGATTGTAAAGTTTGTCTCGATATTTTGAAGTTATCTGCTTCTAAGATGCATAGCACCTCTCTAATAAGTCGTTGTCGATCCCTAATAATCTTAATCTTAATTGTCTCTACGATTCGTTGTCTTTCTGTTTCTTCCACAATGAACGCGGGCGCTCGTAGTGGATAGTAGGTTTTCTGCAATTAATTTTGCCAACCTGTCTACTGCTTGACGAGAAATATGTTCTCGTGTTGCTGTTTGTCGATGAGAATAGTTCCCAGTTTTAGTAAAGTCTCTATTGCCACCTTGTTTGCAGTGGTAATGTCTGCGTTTCCTCATTGTCGAAAAATCGCGATTCTCGAAATCGAAATTTTTTTTTATATTTTACAAATTCGATATTTGCAATAAAACGTACAGAATGGCAAAAAGCAGCTGAATGTAACCCCCTACAAATGTGTTTACTGGTGGTTAGAATACTGAGAATTTTATAGTTGTTGTAAGGGATTATCGCCAACACTACAAAAGAAGATATTTTAACAACAGAAAACATATTTTCTCTACTTACTAAATAGTTCTAAATATTTCTAACTGTATAATACAATAGGAATTCGAATTCGTTAATTAAAATGTTAGTTAGTATTAAATAAATTAGATATCACCCCAGTGCAATATTCAAATTGTCGTTCTACAAGTATTGTACTTTTGCTTTAAGATTGAAAATAAAATATAATTTCAAAGTTGTATTTAACTTAGCATTACTGAAATATAGTAATGCTATTGTAAATGCGACCTTTTAACCATTACGTATGTATATCTTTTGTACTTATCAATTTTTGTTAAATAGGTGATAACGGGTGAACGTCCAACGCATTTACTGTCTTCAAACAACATCAACAGAAGACGAGATAACAATTACAATTGCAAGGAAACTGAAGAC
Organism: Dermolepida albohirtum; assembly: GCA_031893035.1. Lineage (NCBI taxonomy): Eukaryota > Metazoa > Arthropoda > Insecta > Coleoptera > Scarabaeidae > Dermolepida > Dermolepida albohirtum. Next base: position 71,550 of record JAVIWB010004609.1, on the reverse strand, counting down.
GCCCATCTAGGTAGATAGTAAAAAATTTGAACTTGCATCGTTGAATTCAGAAAAATTAAAAGCCGACTAATTGAAATCCTATTCGGAAGAAGTAAAAAAGAAAAACAAAAATATTGAACGAATAATATTTTATTTTTTACTTACTAGGTAGGCATTTTACGAAACCTTGTTATATTTTTAAAGAAATGGATAGACGTAACAATGAAAAAAGTGTGTTTACTTTTGAATAATATTTTTTATATTTATGTGATATAAGTTGTATTTAATGGAATATAAAGCCAGTACATAATAACAATTAAGTAGGTTTACGTAGAAATAAGGTACCGTTGTAATAAAAATATTAACATAGCTCCCAATTTAATTTTAAAGAAAATTTTGTTTCATAAAAACATCATTTTTGTATCGGCTAAAATTAATGACTTCTACGTAACTGTTGTTCGTATTGAAACAAGATCTCTAGATATCATTACAATTTTTATTAATTCTTAGATTGAATGTAATTGTAAATAGTTAAAAAGAAAAACGCACATACTCGTTTTCCAATACCTAAATGATTTATCGTAGATATTATTTTAATTCATATTGAATTAGTGCAATGAAGTCAAATAATTATAATACTGTGAGCTAGTGGTATTCATAATTTTTTCTAATGATAAAAATACAAAATATCATTGTGTTCAATATGTGCAACATGAATTATGGATATTGCTAGTTATATCTCTTTAATATTACTTTAGTGATATTAAATGCCATGTAATTCAGTCATAGAATTATTGGATTTTGATAGTATTAAATCAACAAATAAAGTATATTATTTTAATATTATTTTTGTTAATATTTTTATTGTATTTTAATCATATAATGTATTTTTTATATATACATATGTGGCATACATACTGCTTCCCTTCTGTATTGTCTTTTTATATTTCAATAAAATTAACTTCATATTCCTACATTTTTGTATTTTTTAAAGTTTACTTCATTGTTATTTTTAAAAATAGTATATCATTATTATTGTTACTGAAGAAGGAAGAAAAAACAGACAAAAAGACAACTGTCCCTGTAGTGTTTAAAATATAAATAAAATTACCTAAAATTATATTTTCGCTTTGAAATATTGCAAATATGCAAGTTAAAAAGTATGTAATTTTATAGGTTCATTATATATACTTTTTTCTTTTTAAAAATGTCCATTACAAACTTTAATTTTACAGAAATAATATGAAACAATACTATTTGATATGGCAAAGTTTTACTTTTATGTAAAGTGGGCAGATATAAATACATCATGTAGTTTCAGTTATCACATTGATATTTCTACAGTTTGTCTATCTTCCTTTCTAATATTGAGTCACATTTCACATAATCGATATTACAAATTCTGCATTTTTTTATAGTTTAGTAATTGATTAAAAATGTTAATTATTGAAGGCATTTTTACTAATTTTTAATATTAAATGTTTGTATATTGGAGGGAATAAATAAATATGTTTTTTTCCATTTTATAACTTTACTTAGGATGATGAGCACAGTTAAAACAAATATTCATTTGTTCATTATTCATGATATGTACAAATTGAATACTTCTGATACATATAAATATTACATTCTCAAGTCAGTGAATATACATAGCAAATATATATATATACAAGATAAAAATGATTTACTTTCAAAATATAATAAATATTTACTAAATGAATATTTTCTATACAGTTTGAAAAAATGGAATTATTAATATAACTAAAAAATGCATTAATTTAAAATCACTCATGATATAAACCCGAGTATATTATAACCCACGTTACTAAGAAACCGGCAAAGGAAGTCATAAATCCTTCCTTTGTTAATTCCCATGTACCACCATATTCATCTTCATTAATATTTTGAAAATTCACGCAATAAAAATAAACAATTGCTGCATTAATTAACATAAATAATGACAATCCAAGAAATCCTTTCAGTGGTATTAAACCCCATAGAACCCCAATGAAAATTCCAATAAACTGTCTCATCCAATATATTACATCTAAAAATTCTTCCTAAAATAAAATAATAATAATAAGTAATACATACATATCATATAAAATAATTTTATAAAAATTAACCTTATCTGGCCACTCTGAATTTGAAATAAAGGCTTTTGACCATAATGAACTAGGTTCTGAAGAACCATTTCGTTCGACAGTTTTTGTGTTCATTTTCTAATTATTTGAGTTTTTAATAAAAACGATATTTAAAGTAATATAACCAATACTTTCATTGCCAACTTACACAGCATGTCAAATGCTGTCAAATTTATGAAAAAAAAAATAATGATAAATGCGCCATCGTTTGTTGATACTTGAAATTCAAATTCCAGGACCGCATTTAGAAATTGATTTATATTTACAGTTAACTCTCTATAATATGCCAAATAATCCTTTTTATTAAAACATTACTAAAATACTTCCTTCAATATCATCGGGCTTAATTTGAATTAAAAAATAATGCAATTAAATTTTGTATATATTTATTTGAATATTAAGAACTATAAGTTGTAGAAAATCGAATGATTTATTATAAACTGTGACAGTCGGAAATTGAAATTCTTTATAATGATAACTGTACATTATATATGGAGTAGAATAGTTTATCGTTACCGGCACATTATTATCAAATTGGTTTTTTAAGTTTTCGTTCAGTATGTAAAATGTAGTAGAAAAATTATAAATATTACACTCTTATATGTGGTTCACAAGACAAACAGTAAAGTTAAGTTATTAAGTGCAGATACATATTAATTTCTTGGAACGCTATAAAAATAGAAATGTTTTTCCAAAATTTATTAAAATAAAGGCAACGTCAAATTGTAGAATGAATGATAAAGTCATTTCATATGCGAAAATGAAATGGTTAAAACTTGAAATGAAATATCTGCACAGTAAAAGAAGTAGATTAGAACTAGAATTATACGAATTACACCCTAATTATTAGGAATAATCTTAAAATAGAAATTGATATTTTCCGAAAAGCTTAATTTCCCACTAACAAAAGTAAGATACGAAAAAGAATTGAACTTTATTAAGAATATCGCGAGATACAATGGTTTTAATTCGGAAATAATCAATGGATTAATTAGAAAGGCTAACATAAGAACAACAATCCAGGATATCACATGTCTGTCACCTCAAAGCAATCGGGACAAGCAGTTTGTATGTTTACCTTTTTACCGTTTGACAAAAAATTCAAATAGGGTTTTTAAAGAGTGTGGTCACATTTCGGTCCACTAATTTCATCAAATCCCTTTTAGAAAATGCAAAAGACAAAGTTGAGGACAACAAAAATCAGAAATTTACGGAATTAAATGTCTAGATTGCAGTAAACATTACAGCGGCCAAACAAAACGATCGATAGAAACCCGGTATAAATCTGCTAGAAAAATTCGGTTTAACAAAATATGTGTTGGAAAGTAATCATAGTGTTAACGCGGATTGTTTGCATTTGATAAAGAACGTGTGTAATTATCGTGAATTAGATACGTATGAACGCATGTACATTTTGAAGAATAAAGGCCATGTGTTGAACTCTGACCTGGGGCCCAACCATAACTCATCTCTCTTTGATCTCTCAAACGACAGATAAGAGAGAGTGCAATTAACCACATGTAGGTCTTTCCTTTCCCCTTTTTTCTTTTTTTCTTGTCTTTTTTCTTAGTTTATACCTGATTTTTCTGGTCGGTTGAATTTTATGTGTGCAAGGTGTTCTTTAGGTATAGCAAGACATGTTTTAAATAACCACAGTGTTAAAATGGATTGTTTACATTTGATAAAGAACGTGCATAATTATCGCGAATTAGACACGTATGAAAGCATGCACATTTTAAAGAATAAAAGCCATGTGGTGAATAGTGACATTGGACCCATCCAGACCACCCTTTTCGGTTTGCTTAATGTCAGAAAAAGAGAAACACTAATAAATCACACGCAGGTACTTATCGGTCGTGTCCGTGTTCTTTTTTCAATGTCATTCATCCTAGTTTAAGTAAAACAATTTTTAAAAATCTTGTGAAACGAACATTCAGTGTACATTTAGGTTCTCGATGGTGTGTCTCACGTACGGAGTTTGTTTTCGTACAGGTATTTTTCGCCGTGGTTTACCAGGTGCGACACTTTGCGGTTATCTGCTGATGATGACAACTTGGTTGTCGAAATGCGTATACAGAAATACAAACGTTGATGTGGAAAGGGGTTATATATCAACCTTAGTGATTAAGTAACAATTTCTTCACTATATTTATATCGATTCTAATCATCTAATCCTCAAAATACTGCTACATTGCTGCAAGAAGTTCTTTATCTGATAGAAACTTCTTCCAGCAAGAAAAAGTTTGAGATGAATGGAATAAATGTTTCACTTGGGGCTCGATCTGATGAATAGAGCAAGTGAGGTACGGTTTATATTGAAAAATTTGATGTGACGAAAGAAATCGCTTTGTTTTTCGAAAACACTTCAAACACCCGCGAGAGATTTGCATTGGTATCAATTTTTGAACGACACTGAGTAGTTGCGGCACACACCTCGAGAATAATTTCTTCACAGTCAACTCTGCATTCAAAATGTATATATAGTGGCGGATTTTGGACATTCACTGCATGATGCATTTTTAACGGTTATACAGCTACATTTGAATTCGCGAACTATTTTATTAACAGTCGAAAATGAAGGAGCCGAGTTCCTTCAGATATTCTAAAATTAAAAATTAAAACTTAATGATAGCATGAATTTCAGTGTTATCCATCTTGTCAAAAAAACATAAGAATTTGAGTTTTGAGTTTTCAGCCCAGTCATATATATTAAGCCATCTCTTTTTGGACCTCTATTTATATTAAATAATTATAATTATATATATATATATAATATATTTATATATTAATGGAAAGCGCAAGAAGAAATAATGTATTAATGTTGTTTTTTCCTTGTCATTGGTTTCGTATCCAAAAAATGTATTAATCTAATAGGCGTTGCGACGCGTTGCTTGCATATCCATTCCAAAAATCAGTACGTGACATTGGTTCTGAATCTAACTAACATTATTAATGAATGTAGAAAACTGAAATTGTTCCATTTAAGGGAGATTTCCAAAAAACCGATTCATTAATTTCCTTTGTAACCGATAAATCATTGTTTGAGAGTGTTAAAGTTTTTGAATTGTCATACATTTTACTTTAGATTTATGCAAGTAAATATATTCTTTTTTATGATTTATAGCATTCTTTGAAAAACGTTACACAATCAGCCCCGGTCTCTCTTATGGGAATAATTGATATTTTTTGTGGTTCAGATTTGTCGAGGGCGGATTAGTAACTTTGACGAGAAAGTGTATCACTAATAATAAATCTTATTTGTTTTTCAATTTGGCAACCCTTCAGAACATAACTGTCGAAATTTACGTTCATTCTCGAATAAAATTGCTAAAGTAGCAAAGACCTCTACACATTTCATGGATTTGTATATTTGATTTTGAATAATAATCCTGAATCCTGAATCACAAATGTGAATTAAAACGCATTTCAGACTTTTTCCCTTTTCCCGACTTGAAAACCTAGTTCAGTGATATGGGTTGATTGAAGAGGTAATCAGTAAAACTAAGACATATTTCTAAGAGTTTTATGCTTACTTTTCTGAAGGAATAAAAGAACTTGAGTATCGGTGAGTTAAGTCACTATAATCTCACATGCAACTGTTATCTTATCATTATACAAAGGGTACTAGGAAAGTTTTGCCATACAACTTTGTTTATTTAATTTTTTCAAAGTTATTTCCTATACACTCAATACACCTCTCCATCCTCCGAAACCAATCTTTAAACCAGTTCTGCCAAGTTTCATTAGGGAGTAAAGCACATTCGTTGTCCCAAGCCCGCAGAAGGTCTTCATCACTGGAAAACCGCCTCCCTTTTAGCTTCATTTTTACATGCTTGACCAGTGCAAAGTCGCAGGGAGCGAGATCTGGACCGTAGGGAGGGTGCTCGAGAAGTTTCAGTTCTGTCGTGGTCAAATATTCGGTGCAGGCTTTGGCGCGGTGAGCTGGAGCATTATCGTGATGGAGGAACCAGGTGTCCATTCTTGACTTTGGCCGCAGGTTCTTCATAGATCCAACGACTTTAGGCAGGCACCGTTCAGTATACCACTTAGCTGTGACTGTGTTCTGTGTGTCCAAAACGACGCGTTCCACAATTCTACTCGATTTGAAAAATACAGTTATCATTTTCTTCTTTACAGATCGGGATTTTCTGACAACTACGGGTGTGTCCTCATTATCAAAGACCGAAACTTTGTTTTGAGCTTTGATCGCCACATCGTAATAGTACAGCCAAGTCTCATCACCTGTCACGATGTTGTTCACATACCGAGATTGTCCCTTATTACACTTTTTTAGCATCTCCCGACACCAAGTAACACGTCACGGTCGCCATATCGTCGTGTCATCTGCTCTTCAGTCAGTCGATGCGGCATCCAGAGAGAACAAAGTTCCTTCACGTACAAATGATCATGTAGAATCGAACGAATTGCTGGTGCATTTAGGCCTGAAGTTCCCTCTATCTGTTAGTAGATCACTCGCCTGTCCTAGCCAAGCATTTTCCTCACAGTAGCAACGTTTTCTTCCGTAACTGACATTCGTGGCCTTCCCGGCCTCTCAGCATCCTCCGCAATTAAATTTCCCCTCTGGAATTCCCTATACCATTTGAATATCGTTGTGCGATGTGTACAAACATCACCTAGTGCAAGAGTCATTTCTTCGAAGCACCGGTCTATGTTTAAACAACGCATGAAATTATAACGCAAAACTGCCCTTATCTCATTTCGTGACCACGATGCCATCGCAAGCACTTTACGCTCTCACTGCTAATGAATAATTGAGCCCATCGACATGGCACAGCGGCTACTATGCACGTATGAACATGTCTCAGCATGCAGCAACAAGTAGCTTCCAACGATTCATTGTTGCGTCATATTGCAAAACTTTCCTAGTACCCTTTGTACTCTTCAAACGTAAGGAATATTATCCTTCTTTGTAGCCGCTGATAAATAGTGATAATAAATGAATTGCCTACAATAATATGGTGCGAAAAATATCTTGGTTTCGACCTGAGGATTCATCTTAAACGTCATCGACAGGAGAAAGTTACGCTCTTAGTGTGGTGAGATCTTAAAAGTATCTCGTTCCTACCAAGAAACAATACAATTAATTCAAATGTGAATTGCCGACAAATAGTCGAAAGTTATTGGATCTTGGGTGGAATATGCTACCACACTCATCATACTCGCTGGACTTTAGCTATTTACACTTCTACTTCTACTTGTTTTGTTAGCTTAAAAACTCTTTGCGTGGTGTAACATTCAACTCAAATGAGGGCTAAAATAATGAACAATGAATTTTTAAGCTCACCGAAGAAAGGTAAAAGGTTATCGAAGAAAACGTGCCGACTTTTCCGACAACTCAATATACACAATAGTTCTACACTGAAGGTTTGCTGAACAACCAATCGTTGAAATCACCGAATATTAAAATTAGGATTATCAATGGATGGCATAGTGTTAGAAAATATTCAATTTTACATGTTTGCATTATATGTCATGTATCTATTTCTGTTAGTCAGTCTCAAATTTTTTATTCTTTGTATTAATATATTCAGAAAACAATGTATCTATTTACCGATGAAAATATATGTTCCCGAAAGCAAAATTCTTACTAATATAGTGATTAACTAAAATAACTATTGATTATCTAAATTGTAATATGCATAAAATATTGTTTAATTTCTTAAACAACAACTTTAGTTTATAATAATTTTCCAAATGTATGTACTTATTATACACATGTAATTACCATTTTTGAAACATATTTAAAGCCTTTAGGGGAACATATCTGTAATCTAAAACACACCCTAACTATTCGATATGAAATAAAAGATCCACTTTGTATAACCTTCGTCAAACGCATGACGTAATAGAGCGTTTTCCCCACGCAAAACCGTAGTTCGTATATTCAAGGAACAGTGTTTATAGAAAACATCGCCAGTTCGACACGTTGTATTTAATTGTGTGTTAGTTATACATGTACATTTTTGGTTCGGTTCAGTTTTAAAAGTGAGAGTGTCAGTGTTCAATCGACCATGGATTCCAGTACTTAACCTATAGACGAAACCACCTAAATTCGTCAACGAACAATCATAATAATTCCATGTTTTTTTCTCACATCATCACATAACTGCTAACTAAACGGTAAGAGATATTAAAAAAAATGTTTTCTTCGTTGATACGTCGAGCTCTGTTTTTTAATATCACATTACTTGAACTACAATCGCTAACCATAAATGGACAATGACATCATATAGCCAGTTTCTTGTTGCAGCTTAAACAATACATCTTCTACTAAATATTAGCATATCCACATATTACGTAACAATTTTTATGCATAATATTTTTATTAATTTTTGCGCAATTTAATCAATTACTGTATTTGGTCTATATTTTGATAATAACAATTTCATATTGTGCTTATTGATCGTGTAACTTTTTTTCCTACATCTTAGGTATTTTATGAAGAATCGAGTTCGAATATATACGTGTGGTCCATATTCAAAATTTGAATATGGATCATATGATGTCATTTACAATTTTTCACATTAAATATTGCACACTTTACTTGCATAACTATTGAAGTTTTTATGACGTGTAAACCCTCGTTTTTTAGATGAATCGTAACAAGCTAAACAATGCATCTGACTAGCACTTTTAAATTTAATGCATGGATAATAAGGATAGGTTTCACTAGAGTTAGTTTGTTCAAACAGCCTTTCTACAATATCCGTCTTACCGTTCTTTTGCAATTTCTTGTCTTTTTATGGTCTCCCTGGTTTTATGCTTTTCATATTTATGAAATCTACTTCTTTTCCATTCATTCGTTAGGGTTTAATATTCACCATTCATTTTTGGTGATCCATACCAATTTATTATTTTTATATTTGTCTGTCTCTAACACATACTGGGGGTTTCTCCAATTATTTAATTTCTAACGTGTGCTAAATTGGAAACTTTACCCGAATTTTTATCATAAATAAATCTACCTTAATTGCTTTTTGTAGATTGACAACTTTTGCAACATATATTATAAATGTATGTATTTCTGTAAAAGTAGTTTGTTAATATTTTTTGTTGTTTTCAGGATAAAGTTTTGTAACTATATAATAAAATTTAGTTTTGGGTAATTGATTTATGCTGGTTCCTTTTGCAGTAGATATCTTTTTCAATGCTATCCCACGAGACATGGAATAACTCCGACCGCTTTGTAATATTCAAATAATTTACTTCTTCTTTACATTTACCTAATTAGAAAGGTTTACAAGCACTCTCTCTAAATATTAATTTCCAGTTGAGAACATTTCTTTGTCCACAAACTGTGGCGTTTTGACGTATGTACCTACATATTTTGAAGAAACTTTAATTTATGCATTAGGAATCACAATGTTCACACGAATTATTTTTGTTTTTATTCACTGAATTAATGGTACTGCTAGATACTCTAACTGCAAAGCGAATATTATTATTTTCATTTGGTTATTTCAGCTACATTTAAAGTTCTGGATATTAATATGTACGCGTTCGTATATATTTGTACACATTTTTAAACCAAATTTTGTGGAAATATTTACTGTGTTGAGAATAATAAATGACAAAAAAGTTGCAAGAAAGCAATAAACCTTTGTGTTGTTTTTTGCCGAATTCTTTCCAAAAAATTCTTTCTTTAGTTTGGCTAAGTTTAGTTTGGTTATTAGACTGTACAAATAACAGTTTATAGATGTGAATTAGTGTATCAAAATGCTAGTTAGACAATCAAAATATTGCCAACTAAATGATTGACGATGAAAGAGAATGTATCGTTCGACTTCATGAGGCGTGTATTTCATACTGCTACAGTTATTCGTTGCTGTAAAGATTGGTCTGAGTGGGAAGTGAGAAGATAAGGGAATAAGAATTTTTGTTGATAAGGATTGGCATGGTACTTCAAGGTGTGTGGAAAGTGTTTTTTTGCATCGAATAACAACGTGTCTATACATCGTCGTATTCTCCGTATATTAGTTGATTGATAACTCCGTGGTAAGTCACTGAGCGGTCTCGGGTTGGTATCCGATGGTCTGTTATCGTGGAAGGTTTTTGTGGTTTGCTTTTAAAATTTAAGCGAGTGAATGCTGACAAATAAAGGTCTTAAATCGTTCCACAAGCACGAGCGTATTAATGGTCTACCAAAACTCCTTGTAATTGATCTTAAGCTATTGGGAGATGTGAAGACACGGATTATTTTTATTCGTTCGCTTGTCTTGATTTCCTGTCGTCCAAAACTAGTATTACCTGCCACTAGTCGGCATCGTGCCCTTAGATTAGAATGATCTAATGTACAGGCAGATTGGGATTTAAACTTGAACAACATTATTGTCTTAGACGAATTCTTTTTGTTCGTGAGCCCATGATAGTCCTAAACGAGTCCGGCATTAAAGAGGGGAAAGGCAGGTTTTAAAGTTGATAGAGTGTGAGACTGCATTTCTTAGAGAATAGATGGTTTGGAGTGGAATTAAGATTAGGGAGAAAGACTCCTTTAATACTGTATGGAGGTCGTTTAAATACTCGAAAGTACATTTACGAAATTTTGAAACCATTCGCTTTACCATATATCCAAGGGTTAAATACGAGGGTAGTCCCAGAAGTACTCGACTCAACGTATAGATGGCGCGTGTTGTTTGAAAAAAATGACTATAGTAGAAAGTACCGGCCTTATCTAGCTTAAATTTGAAGTTCGACGACCTTAGCTTGTTTAATATTTGTTCGGGCACTAGCAATAGTGAATGTTCTCAGTGAATTTGTAAACATGGAAAAAAACTGGTCATCGTTATGTGATACAGTACTTCGATTTGAAAGGCCTCAGTCCAACCAATATCCAAACGGAGCTAGATTCTACTCAGGGGGAGTCTGCTCCTTCATTTACAATAGTAAAATATAGGGTGACAGAGTTTAAGCAAAGCCGTACGAGTTGCCAAGACCAACATCGCAATGGCCGACCACGTCGGAAATGGTTAAATAAATCCACGGATTGCCGTGATAATGGTTGACAAAACCTTCTTCCTTGCCAAATTAAAAAAATCGTCAACAGAATGTTTATAAATGTTAAAGGAGGTGTTTGGTGCTAATGTTATATCACGTACGCGAGTTTTTGAATGGCACAAACGGTCGGGAAGAGGTTGAAGACGATGAACGTCCTGGTCGTCCTGTAAGAACTAAAGGGAACGTTTAGAAAATTAATGAAATTGTGCGGTAAGGCCGACGTCTGGACGTTCGGATAATTGCCGATATCGTAAACATGAACAAAGAAACAGTAAGATATATTTTATATGATGAATTAAACAGGACAAAAGTTTGTGCAAAAATGGTGCCGAAAAACCTTACTCAAGAACAAAAAATAATCACATGAACATTTGCTCTGACATTGTGAAACGACTCACAGAAGAAACAGACTTGCTCACAAAAATCATCACATGTGATGAAACTTGGATTTTTCCAGTATGACCTGGAAACAAAGCATCAATCTATATACTGGAAGGCCGCCGGATCGCCAAGATAGAAAAAAACACGAATGTGTAAATCGAAATTGTTGATGAATGCTGATCGTTTTTTTCATTATCAAGGGTGGTATCATGACTGACTGGGTGCCTAAGGATCAAACCATTAATCAGAAATACTACAAAGAAGTTCTAATTAAGCCAAGAGAAAGAGTAAGAAAGAAAAGAATAGGGTGGTGGAAGAATGACTCGTGGATTCTGCATCAGGACAACGCACCAACTCACAAGGATCTATCTGCGAAGCAGTTTTTAACGGACAAACGCTTTGCTGTACTTGATCATCCTCCGCATTCGTCAGATCTCGCACCATATGAATTCTACCTGTTTCCAAAAGTGAAAAGCGCATTAAAGGGAACATATTTTTAATCTGTTGAATATGTAAAAGCAAAAAAGAGCGGAGTTTTTGAAAATGTTGAAAACTGCTGAACTACAGCAGGAAGATACGTATACAGCGGGTATAGATATGAGAGGGGAGTATGTTGAAGGGGATAAAAGGTAAATATAAGTTTATTTGTAATAAATAACATTTCTCACATAAGTCTCGTTATTTAATTGCCACACCTCGTATTTGCATATACAACAACTTTGATATTAAGAGTTCTGTAACATAAGTCTAATAAATAGAATATAATAATCTCGCTCTTTCTATATGTAATATGTTAATAGTTGTGGATTCTGTGAGGACGAAAATTTTGTTTCGTATTACTAGAGTAGAAGTATATGTACATTAAAAATATTTGTGTGCAGTACGTATATCTTCGTATAAAATTTAATTTAATAAATAAACAACTTCCAAAAGCATGCGTTTTTCAAAGTGTAGAAACGACTATAATAATATTGGAGATATTAACTGCGTCTTTTACGAGTGCATGGAAATTTGGCTATTATTTGGATACCAAGAAAATATTCAATCTGTGCAGTATCGTCAAAATTATGCTTTTCGAAAGTTATTGCTTTTTTAATTAAATGTGTGAATAAACAAATTTAGTAGCACATAATTAAGTCAGAAATACAATGTGTAATAAGACCAGATACTACAGAAGAAAGTACGTATCATTAGGAAATAAATAGTAAGTAATTCACGCAAAATATATTTAGAAGTTTCTAATTCCCATACATGAGTGATACTCGTACATTGTTTAACCTACAAAGAAAACAAAAGATAGAATTTCATTATTAGAAGTTGATTTATTTTTATAATATACATGCATTTATTCCTACATACATATACATATATGTACAGTACATTAAACTGAAAGTACTTTTGAAAACGTTTTATTTCTAAATAAAAAGTAATTTACTTTAAAATATATGCAATTTCATTTTTTTTACGTGACTTTTTAGATCATAATAAGATTAGAGGTGTGACATAAGTATAAATTGTAGATTTAAACAGAATATGAAACACATTTTTCTAATTTCAAAAAATATGTTTTTTTAATATATTGCATACAGTATATATAACTTAAATACGATGACTAAACCTTCAAAAACTCATTGTACACAGCTAAAGTACATATACTCAAAAATACATAAAATAAGCTTTCAAACGATGTATAATTTATCAGAAATGTTTGCCTTCCGCGTTCATACAGAGCTACTAACGATCAGACTGTTCGTCTATAGAATTACGCACTGTTTCTGGCAATATTCTTGCTGCAGCTTTAAGAATACTTCGTTTTAATATTCTTTATCATATCTTTCAGGTGACTCTATAATCGGGAGTTAAAAAGGGCGAATCGAAAACCTATTCTTTTTCCATAAATAAGGAGTCTGTCAGAGGCTTCAGACTGCTCCTTTTTACATGCGAAGCGATGTTTCACTCTAATTTCATAAAAATTAGTATCAAAAACACCTTCGTAGGAGACGTCTCGTTAAATCATCCTTGATCCTGGATAGAGGCTAAGTTTGGAAATGAAACTTCAAACGTATACTATTTTATTCTATCTATTAAATTTTTCCTCCGCAGCAAAGATTTTTTGGTAGGAGGTTAAGATTGTGTGATACTCTCTCTTGCCGTAACAATTTAACAACTTCTTTTCCTTTCAATTCCTGTGTCCTGCAATGCTGCAATGATACCCGAAAACCCAACAATTCATATATATATATATATATATATTACTTTTGATGTTTTCACGGATGTATCATGGAGGTATATTTTCTCGCGTTCTAGGCCGCATGTGAGTTATTCTGAGTTCATTTTTGACAAGGGATTTATCTAAACCTGGATTAGGTTTATTGTTAGATATTGAAAATAAGCCATATAAACCAACCAGAAACGTTGCTGCTAATAATAATCTTAGAAAACATCTGTACTGCGTCTTCTGAAAAAAAAGGAAAATACCGCCCGCATAAACTTCAATTAGTTTAAGAACTAAACGAAGATTATGGAATTTTCCGAAGTTATGGTAAATAATAAACTTTTTTAAATGCAATAGTCAACAAGCAAAACTATCGATACTGGAGTACAGGAAATTAATATTGGATGATAAATGTAAACACGTAATATCCTACAAAATAAATCTTTGGACTGAAGTTTTAGGAAATGGAATTGCCGGACAATATTTCTTTGAAGACACAGTTGTCGTCAATTAAATGAAAGAAATACTGTCCATTAATTTGTATTTCTGTAATTCCAGTCACAAACATTTATTTTATTAGGATATTAGATGTTACTTGTTCTCTCTACAGAATTTCATAGTTCTAGAATTAAAAAACTATTCCTTGATCATGTTTATGAAATTGATAGAAACATTTAGTATCAACAAGATGGAGCTCCAAGACATTTTGCCGTAGCAGTGAGTCTATCTCAATCAAACCTATAAATAGGCAAATGCGGAGTAATAAGGGTGGCCAGTTTGTTTTTCTGATTATGACCCCCGTATTTACTCTTTTGGGGTTATTTAAAAATAAAAGACAGCGAGTTACAAAACCGAATACAACAAGAAATCGTTCAAATTACCTCGAGAATGATGTTTTAATTGAATATTACATGTATTATTACCAGGAATCAAATAGCACTCAGTTCGAATATTTAATCTAAACATTATTATTTTAAAATTATTTAGAAATAAATAAATCTCGGAAAAAATAAAAATGGATATACATATATAGAACGATATATACCCCTACAATAATACACAACAGAGAGGCAAAAAAGCAGATTGCAAGCAGCCGAAATGAGGTACCTCAGAAGAGTAAAGAACATTACAAGGAGAGAAAGAACAAGAAATATGGAGATAAGAAATAAATTGAATGTAAAACCATTAATAGAATTAATAGAAGAAAAGAAATTGGGACGGTATGGACATCTGGTTAGAATGGCGAACGATAGACAAACAAAAAGAATATGGGAGGCACAAAAAACGGGGAAAAACAGAAGAGGAAGCCCGTGCAAGACCTGGAATGAGGATATTGGGATGATGCTGAAGAGGAGGGGTAAAGCATGGCGAGAGGCTCAGAATTTGGCCAGGGACAAGAAACAATGGAGGGAATTTGTGAGAAAATATATAAAACACGCACCTCGACACCGCAAGGTAGCGGAGGAAGGATTATGATGACGATGATTTTTAAATTTTGTTTACAATAAATTGTTTATAATATTAAGAATGTATTATTTTTTTCCAAAAAATATTCAAAAAAATCCTATGATATTGGATAAAGAATTAATCCATTAAACACGACTCCCTCATTCTATTTAAAAATTTTAAAGGGAAAATTGTAACTCAAAGTAGATTAATGGAAGGAAATTCTGCTAATGTTATTTTATAATTAAACACTGATGCGTTGCAGAATTTTTACATAAAAATCATTAATTACATAGAAAATTAATTACATTATAATAATAAATTTATCCGTTATCTATAGATCTCACTGTACATATAGTTCATGAACGTCGAATTTAATTTCAGAAAAATATTTTTTTAAAAACAATCGTGAGTAAAATAAAATGTCTTTAAAATTTTATATTTAATCTAAATAGTAATTTATCGTCCAATATGAATTATATTTGATTTATGTTTAATTTGCCAGCAATGTTGTAACTGGTCGATTTTAAAGAGCAAGAAAACGTTTACGTAGATTGAATTTGTTATAAAATCCGAAACCAAAATGTAATTGTTCAAAACCTAAACATTTGACGTTGATGATAATAGCTTCACACCATATATATATATAATATATATATATATATATATATATATATATATATATATATATATATATATATATATATATATATATATATATATATATATATACAAAGGGTACTAAGAAAGTTTTGCAATATGACCCAACAATGAATCGTAGGAAGCTGCTTGTTGCTGCATGTTGAGACATGTTCATACGTGCATAGTAGCCGCCGCGCCATGTCGATGGGCCCAGTTATTCATTAGCAGTGAGAGTGTAAAGTGCTTGCGATGGCATCATGGTCACGAAATGAGATAAGGGCAGTTTGGCGTTGTAATTTCGTGCGTGGTTTAAACATAGACCAATGCTTCGAAGAAATTACTCTTGCACTAAGTGATGTTTGTCCACATCGTACAACGATATTCAGGTGGTAGGAGAGTTCCAAACGGGAAATTTAACTGTGGAGGATGTTGAGAGGCCGGGAAGGCCACGAATGTTAGTTACGGAGGAAAACGTTACTACTGTGAGAAAAATGCTTGGCGAGTAACCTACCAACAGATAGAGGGTACTTCAGGCATAAATGCACCAGCAATTCGTTCGATTCTACATGATCATTTGCACATGAAGAAACTTTGTTCTCTGTGGGTGCCGCATCGACTGACTGAAGAGCAGACAACACGACATGTGACTTAGTGCCGGGAGATGCTAAAAATGTTTAATAAGGGACAATCTCGGTATGCGAACAACATCGTCACAGGTGACAGGACTTGGCTGTACTATTATGATGTGCCGACCAAAGCTCAAACCAAAGTTTGAGTCTTTGATGATGAGGACACACCCGTAGTTGTCAAAAAATCCCGATCTGTAAAGAAGAAAGTGATAGCGGTATTTTTCAAATCGAGTGGAATTGTGGAACGCGTCGTTTTGGACACACAGAAGACAGTCACAGCTAAGTAGTATACTGAACAGTGCCTGCCTAAAGTCATTGGATCTATGAACAACCTGCGGCCAAAATCAAGAATGGACACCTGGTTCCTCCATCACGATAATGCTCCAGCCCACCGCGCCAAAGTCTGCACCGAATATTTGACCACAACAGGATTGAAACTTCTCGAGCGCCCTCCCTAGAGTCCAGGTCTTGCTCCCTGCGACTTTGCACTGTTCCCGCATGTGAAAATGAAGTTAAAAGAGAGGCGGTTTTCTAGTGATGAGGACCTTCTGCGGGCTTGGGACAACGAGTGTGCTTTACTCCCTAGTGAAACTTGGCAGAACTGGTTTAAAGATTGGTTTCCGAGGATAGAGAGGTGTATTGAGTGTAGAGGAAATTACTTTGAAAAAATTAAATAAACAAAGCTGTATTGCAAAACTTTTCTAGTACCCTTTATATATAATTCTTTATTTTTCTTCATCTTTTTGATTAAATTATGATCAAATAATAATAACAGCAATGATAAAATAAATAATATTTTTTTATGCCCTTATGCTGTAATTTGCTTTTATTTGCGTGTAATTAAGTGTCGTAGATTGTATGCAAATACAATTGCATGTACATACAGTGCAATGGCAACGTTAACCTATTTGTTGAAGTTACGGCGTTTAAATTGCTCTACTGTTACAGTTATTTTAATTACACGTCAGAAAAACAATTAATAGCTTCTTATACACTATTATTTCATAATTAAATGTTATTTATGTTAATTTATGGAAATCGTTGCTCGTCATATGCATATTTGTAATATAAATTAAATAGTTGAAAATATAATGCACAATTTCTCGAGTTATAAGAAAGAAAAAAATGTATAAAGACCACCGTTGTTACATAAACGCACATGCACACACACACACACACATACTTTATTTCATCAACAATTATTTCCTAAATCACGTAAGTAAATTTTGTAGGTTACTTTTTATTTTATTACCATTTAACTACCTGTTATCAAAGGTTATATTTTCTTAGAAGTTGAGAGAAACCACGAGAAATTAAATAACACGTGAGTCTCGTAACAAGTACATCTTGAAACTTTGTTGAGGCTACAAAAATTTTAACATTTACTAACCTATCGAATTTCTTCTATCCTGTCTTTTTTGTGACGGAAGTTAATCCATAGCTTAGTGTTATTTTAAAACAAACTTGTGTGAAAGTTACTAGAAGAATCGACTTGTCTGGGTATTTTAAGACCTCACTCTTTTCCATTCTTTCGTTTATGTATCTAAACATAAGATTTTCCTCGATTGATATAACAGGAGAGATTATTTTACGATTTCTGTCAATGTAGAAAATAAGTTCAGAAAAACCCAGAATCAGTGTAAATGAATCTGCGTTGGTATTATACTATAGATTAATTTTTCACGATAGAAAGGAAATAAAAATTTTTGAAAGTGTAGATGATCTAAACGGAATGTATAGTATTCACCTGTTATTCTTTATCTTTCTAAAGGTAATCGATAAGAAGAATTCCACTGAAGTCTCAAAAGACACTAGCCTAGGTTTTTGCCTTCTTCGGAGCACTAGTGCATGCCTCAGTCAATTGTGCCGATTGTTGCTTCCTTTCTTGCTTCTTTTCATCAACCGTTATTAGTTTGTGCCAAAAATCTTCCAGATCATGTCTGAAATTGATGGCTGAAATGCGTTGGCGTTCGTATTTGTGGTCCACAATCAACAAATGGGGCTCCCATCTTGTACATAATTTATCATACTCAATTCTTTACACAAAATCGAAACCACAGATCCATAAGAAGTATGTACAACCTTTGCTCCTTTACATAGTTTTACTCGACGATCATCTAACACCATATCATGTACCTTTTAAATTATTTTTGGAGTAAACAGTCCTTCGGGCAACCATTATGTTATTCATCAAATATACTGATCCAGTCACATTTAAACTCATATGTTTGATGGTTACAATCGATGGGAGGTTAGTTTCCGTAAACAGATTCCAACTCAACTTGATATCATCATGCAAATAAAAATAACAACTTAATTATTCATTGGTGCTCCACTTTTTTCCATGTTCCAAAACAAGTTGAAAACAGTTCACTTTCTATTCAAATAACAATTTTTACAATGTCTTGAAGGATTACCACATTGAAAAATAAATAAGTTTTCTTGCTGCACATAGATAATCGGAATTTTGGCATTAAAGACATTTCAAAGAGACACAAAATTGGAAATTGTGCTGATGTTGATTGTATTGTTGCAGTTAAAATTTGACTCGTAGTTGGTGAATTTTCGAATTTGGTTTAGATCCATTTCCTATCAATTTAAGTTTATTTATTAAAAAATATGTATTACACCAAGAGACAACAAAAAGAAAAGAAACGATGTTTAAATTTTTTTGTTAGTATTATTATTCATTAAGTTGCAAGTTTAATTTTCTAATTAGCGTTTATTTATTCAAAGAGGTGATATTCGTAGTGTAATTTCCAATTATTTTTAGAACAATGCTGGTGTCTAATCTGTTTCTATGAAAGAACCATTATAACTCTGATTATAACTTTTTATAGGTCAATTTTGATAGAAACTGTGGTTGTTTAAAGTTTGTGTTTGGCTTTCGACGTTGCAGTTCTAGTAGGGGCTTTATATTTCGTGCGTATTCTACTTTGGTTCCAGGTGCAACACAACAGGTGTGATTAATTATCCGCTGATGATGACAACTAAGTTATCGAAGTACGTGTACAGAATATGAAAATTTTTATGGATAAGGGGGTTATATTAACATTATTTGATTAGTAACTTATAATAGATAAATTAAAAATTAAATAAAAAAATAAATAGATAACTTGCCATATCTTTTACACAAATTAAATGTTAAATATTAAACATGCAGTTTACTAAGAAAAGGTAAAGCAGCACGCATATTATTACGTAAATAAATTCCAAATGAAGAAAAACCCTAAATGCTTGTATATGTACGTATTTTATCACATAAATAATTATGTGCGTCGTATTTACTTTAACAATTTGCTTTCGAATTGCTTGCTATAATACTTACATAAAATATCTATGTACCATACATATGTGGGCTTATCTGTGCTATATATTGCAAACAGGAATAGTAAGAATGTCCAAGGAGATCAAGAAATGACTTGAGTGTTGCTGAACATTAAGAACGTAGTCCAACTTTAAAAAATCGAGGGTAGATATACGAACTCTAAATACATGTATTATCAGAAATTATAATTTTAACAGTAAAACGAGTTTTGCGTTCTATTACATGTTTTTGTTAATTACCGCATTGTATTGCGGTTTGTTCTTAATTAAAAAACTATGTTAAAGTGGGTCATCGCTGCAGTAGATTCAGTTATTATCTCGTTATTCTATTTTCTATTATTTTTTGCAGGTAGATATACATACTTTAATTATAAAGTCGGAATACTTCTACATACACTACCGACCAAAATTATTTGCCCAGACAAAGAAATACGTATAAATAACGGTGTAAATTAATAAAGTAAAGTATAGTAATAAGTAAATAAACTGCTAAGTTAAAAACACAATGAGGTTTTGCATTTAATAAAATACTCTTAAAATGAATAAATGGATAGTGTTTATTCAATAATACAGGGTGTTTCAAAAAGAATATACGTATTTCGAATGCATATATTTATTAAACTTTAAGACATACGAATACGAAACTTTACACACATATTTACGAACTGTTCTCCATCAGCGACACGAACAATATCACGTCGATACTTAAATTCCTCCATACTCGGGCAAGCATGTCCTTCGTCACTGATGTTATGGCAGTACGGATCCGGTTCTTCAACTCTTCCAGGTTCTGTGGGAGTGGTGGTACATAAACGTTGTCTTTAACGAAACCCCCACAAGAAGAAATCACAGGGTGCAGCAAGTATTATTTGAAGCCAGGTCTGTTGTAGTTGTTTCCACAACGATTCTCTTGATGTTGGAGGATATTTTTTCATCTGCCGATCGACTTCTTTCCACAAAGCTCTAGAGATTAACATTTGGGCTTTATGGACATCATTTCATTATTTTGATACTGCGGTTCAAATATAAAATAGTCACCGAATATTCTCTCTCCAAATGGTATAACATTTGTTTCCAAAATCTCCCGACAGCGTTTTTTTAAAATTCCATTTATTTCAACCACGTATCGTATGGTATGTCGGCGGCAACAAAAAAAAAGAAGACTATGTAAAGCACGCATCCGGATTTCTAATGGAAATTCTTGTTTTAGGCATTTTAATATTAATTTTAGAAAATTTTGTAGGTATGGTACTGGCCATTTAAGAGAACAATTACTAAATCTTAATTCATAATTCTAAATACGGAATTCTAATCTTTACGTGTTTTACATTAAATATTTATTTAGTCATGGATAATTGGCTTACATTTCGGGTATTTTTACGACTATAGTTGGACCTCTAATTATCAGATTAACGAGATTCATTCGATAACTAAGTATCAGAGAAGTCTTTTGCGGAATTATTTATAGTTCATTTCAAAATATTTTGGTTTGACCATGGCATTCCTTCTTGTAAAAGTGCGATAAGCCAACGATAATGTAAATGAGGAGGTTTATTTTGTAATACTCTATATGTGTGTGTGTATTAATTAAAAACAAGTTTATATAAGTTCTTAATGTTAAAATACATAAACGCAGAAATATCCAGGTTTTATATATTATTCTTACGTATATAACGCGTTTTTGTAAATAGAAGCAAATTACGGCTAAATACCTATTATTGTCAGTCTTATTTTGTAAACAAAAATATAAATTCTTTTTTATTTACAACACATAATTATCCAATCCATATTGATTATACAATTCTAATTAAGACTTTCCCTATAATTATCCATTTGTACATAATTGGGAATGACAACAATAATCCAATATTAATGAAGTACCTGGCATAAACTAATTGAAATAAAAGCTACTTCGCTAAATTTGGGACAATCGTTACTGCGGCGAACATCTTCTTTCAAATTAACTCGATCGAATTAAATAGGGAGTAATATGATGGTAAATGTAAAACAGTATGTCCTGCGGCTGTGGCCATACCAAAGTCTTTTTAAAAACTTCTAATAATGAACTTTTTGCGTAGCTATCTTTATAATAAGTATAATTTTTTTTGTGAAAACTCCGATATTTCAGTCTTCGTACTGTTCAAATTTGGTAGCTTCTTCACCTGTTGTGAATGATATGAAACACTGTCTATTATAATGACACTTCTTTTTCTGGGAAATACTGGTAAAAGATATTTTTGAAATCATTCTTCAAATAATGGTGCTGTCACATCCTTATGTTAGTGAAGATTACATTATTTTTTATGTTTTTTGCAGAAAGTAATACTTTACCAACCCAACTGCTTACAGAATTAGCGTGTAAAATAATAATTTCTTTTGGAAGAGAACATGCCTGTAAATCATCAATCCAACTTTTTTTTTATGGTATTGTGAGTGTCATACCAATTTTCGTCTACGTAACAAATAAACGATTTAAGTATGCTTACCGTAATATTTGTATCTTCGGTGACTTCATTATAACCCGTCGTTTGTTTATTGGTGCAAATCGGAAACCATTTTGCTTTAATGTTCGTCATATTCTAGAGGTTTCTATTTCGGTATTTTCTTTTATTTTTTTTGTAAGCTATTTAATGTGGCAATTTCATCTTGCTTGTACATACTATATACTGTTCATTGAAGGATATCAACGTTCCAACTTGGTACTATATATATTATAGATCCTTTATCATTTCTAACTCTTCTTTCCGTAATACCATGGTTCATTATATTACAAACTGTGCTGTTGCAGACACTAGTTAACTTCGACGTTCTTTCTGTAATGGGCTTTTCTGTAACTTCTGTATTTCCTTCTTGTAAATTATAACAGTATTTGTTTAGCTTGAACTACCAGATGAACCTTTTAGCGCCACTATTTATATTGTCTGTCACCAAGTTAATTATTGTTATTTATTTCACATTGCTCACCTTCCCCGTTTGGGTGCTAAGGTCTCCACAGTTTCCTATAATAAAATATATGCTTCTTTACCTTATAATTTATATATTGCTACTAACAAAAATATATATGGACTGTACTACTTAAATGTAAAAAATGTTAAAATATAATGCCATTTTAATCATACGATATTAAGTAATGATAAATTTAGTTCTCAGAATTAATATACATAAAAAAGAAAATTAAGTTCGCTTACTTAGATACAATTTATTTAATATCACTCTGACTATTAGTGTAAAGAACAGCTCACGTCTTAGATGTATTTACGTTTCATGAAGCTCTCACCGCAGGGGATGCTCTAAAAGTAATTACCTGGCTACTTAGTTAAATTAAAATACCTTGAAAGGAACTATAATATCTTTCTTTTACTTATAGGAAAATAATTATACCCCCTAAATAACAATAAATAAGTAATTTTATCAAATCGAAGCAAAAATGTATGAGGGCAAACAATTTTGCTCGGCAGTGTACGCATTACAAATTTTATATGCATGGGTGATTTATTTTTCTATTGGAGAAGAAACAATAGTTACACCATTCAAGGTTTGGCGGATGTACTTAAGGAGCTCTGTTGATTGTGTACAGTTAAATACGCAATACGTGTACATGTATAGTTATAGTTACTGATTTTTTTAAATAAGGTTTATGAAGCCAATATACTGAACATATATGTACGTACACCAGGTATTAATCAATTATATATTAATTAATACATTTTCATTATATCGTCTTCATAGATAGTTAATACGTACATCCGACCACGGTTATAAGTATACCGAATTAGGCAAATGTATGCCTCCATTCGAATATCGTTAATACGGCTATTCAGATTTTAATAAAATTTTCCTTTTTAAGCAAGTGCAAATAGGGGATTCGATCAGAATATTTATATTAGAATCTGATTTCACATTTAGCCGGAAATGATACTGACTTTTTACTTTGTTCAATAGCAGTTAAAACTGATACTTTAAAATCATGCTTACGCAATAGAATCCAAATTCAGTACTCGACTGACCTGTTAGAACTAGCTTTTTAGACTTCAAAATATTAGAAATTGTTCAATTGAATGAAAAAGGACGTATCGAACAGAAATCTTGATGATAATTTATTTTGCTGACCGCACCAGAACTGGAGAAGTACGCAATTTATTTGACAATTTGCTGCAACACCAGTATCCGATATAACGAACTGTTTTTGATAAAACTTTGAGACGGTATAACTTGTCCGGAAATGTTTGCAATTTACCGAAACGTAGACGACCAAAAGTTGCAACTAATGAAGTTATTGCTCCATTTCATTAATCTATTACAGTTGCTGTAGTCAGAATATTGAAGCATGTAAAATATTATTATAATCATTAATATTTTACGTGCAATTTTCCAACGAGTTTATTTTCTATTTTAATGCCACTACTAATCGCTATAATGTTCATTATTGGTAAATAGATAACCCTCATTGTATAAGAGAAGCGCGTACAGAACATCCATAGAAATTAAAGTTTGGGTTAACATTTTCAGAAACCGTATTTTTGGTTCATTTTTCATTCATGGTATATTAACTGGACAGAGATATTTAGATTTTCAACGCGGTCAATTGCTTCTAGTATTGAGGATGATAGGGAATTACCTGTAAGTGTTTGGTTCCAACAAGACGGAGCACTACTTCAGTATGTATATAATATGCGAAGTTTTTTGAAGGAAACATTTTCATCGGTGCATTAGGTGCAGAGTATTCATCGAATGGTTTGCATGGTCTCCAAAAATAGATCCTCTAGATTTTTTTCGTTATGGTACTTCAAAATCTGTGACTTATATTAGAAGATTGCATAATCTGGACAAGTTTCGGCAGAGAATAGTCGAGGAAGTGCAATTTTTCGGGAGTAGATATTGACGAATGCCATTCGAGAGTTTGTTCACAGTCTTGTAAACTGTCTGGAAGTGAGAGGTCGTTATTTCGATAACTTTGTCAATTGATTTTGTTTATATTTTTTGTGTTTATTATTTTTGTTTTTCATGAAATTTGTTTTGTTAGGTTTAATTAAATGTATCTGCCATTTTGAAACAAAAGGATGCTAAACTTCATTTTTACATTATTACTGAACTTCCAAAGCAGATGATCACTGAAGGTTGATATATAACCTCTTGCCACATTAATTTTAGTATTCTGTACACGTATTTCGACAACTAAGTTGTCATCATCAGCAGATAATTAAAAAGTGTCGCACCTGATAAACTACAGCGAAAAATACCCATACGAAAACAAACTCCGTACGCGATCCGTACCGTTGAGAACCAAAATGTACACTTTTTAATTATCTGCTGATGATGACAACTTAGTTGTCGAAATACGTATACAGAATACTAAAATTAATGTGGCAAGGGGTTATATAACAACCTTCAGTGATCAAGTGAATCAACCACAGGCTCCATCAAATCATTACCTTCCAATGCAGAATTCTATTGAGATTCTCAATACCAAATATCGTAGTTATGACTAAAAAAAAACAGAATTTTCACAAAATATGTTATATTTAAAAAGTCTTTTGTTTCACTGTGGAGCATTGGGATACTATAAAGGAAGATGAATATAAAGAACATATATGAAGACACTCTTTCGTACGTATATGGAAAACTATAATACTTATCATTTATTTTTCCATGTACTCCAATAAATACATGAAAATTGCTTGGACAAAAGAGTTTTTATTACTGCCGCACTGTTTATTGAGTTACCATCATTCCCGGAATATTCCTTGATTAAAACATTATTTTGAAGAACATGTGTATTTACATGGCTACGTATTACCTTAAAGTATGTCCGAAATACTATCTGCTTCTGGGTTTCCGGGCTGGAACCGCGTCACTAGTATATCTGCCGACGTTTCGTACTCATTTGTATGGGACATCTTCAGGGCTGAACTACTGCCCTGAAGATGTCCCATACAAATGGACCACGACCGCGGAAGTCTATGTACCAAATTATGTCCGAAATGTTTAATGGACAACAAGCAAAATTATTATGATGCCATTCCAATACCTGAATCTTATTTTATTCAAACCAATACATTACGAGGTTTGTGAAGAGGCATGTTGTGACATTGATATTATTTGTGTCTTTATTTAATAACAGAATTCACTAGGCATACACAATACAAGAGGCCGTACTTATTGTTAGAAGTTGATAACAACTAGATTTTGTAATTAAATTACCGTTTACGAGTGCTTCGAGGAAGTGCAAAGGGTTTAAATAAACACTTAACCTTTAAACGACGCTTTCGATGTTATTATATTATTTATATTTTACAACTATGCTTTGACTTTTAGGAGTGAAAAACAACTAGATTTTGTAATTAATGAAAAATTACCGTTTGCGAGTGCTTCAAAAAAGTGCAAGGGTTTTAAATAAACACTTAAACCTTTAAACAACATTTTCAGTATGCAGATACACAAAGTGGATAAGATTGGTTTAATATTTGCAGCATCGGATATGTTTCAATACTTAAAGGATCTATACACTCACTAGCACCAAAAATTTATTTTAATCTGGTCAAATCTGAATCTATCGTTAACTGTGCTAATGAAAGATTCAGATTTTATTAGATTAAAACAAATTTTTAGTAATAGTGAGACTGCAGATCTATTAAGTATTAATAACGATTATTTTAATTATGCTAGTATTTCATCATTAGATGTTGAACGGTCGTTCTCTGTATATAAGAACATTTATTCCTCATTGTTCAAACATATCTGATTCTGTAAATATTTAAACGATCTTGACCAATTTGTAC
This sequence comes from Dermolepida albohirtum, assembly GCA_031893035.1. Lineage (NCBI taxonomy): Eukaryota > Metazoa > Arthropoda > Insecta > Coleoptera > Scarabaeidae > Dermolepida > Dermolepida albohirtum. The sequence goes on along the minus strand of JAVIWB010004609.1, from coordinate 44,993 downwards.
TTCTGCATATTGAACATGCTACTTAAAAGGGTAAGTGTTTATTTACTTTTACTTCTGCGCAAGAAGTACTCTTGTAGTACGCACCACTAATAATAATTAGGGTCAAAACCTAAATGATGAAACCTAATAGTATACATTGAGAAGTTATTATTATTCTTATTTATCTTGCCATACCTAAATTATTATCGAAACAGTCTTAAGCTACACTACTATTTAAGCTATTTGTTTTAATTCTAAAGAAAAACTCGCATGTGCGATATTTTTAGCGAAATATAAGAAATAATATAAAAGATATATAAACAATAATTTTTAAAATACCGGAAATACATCAGATTTGTTTATATTTGTTGTTTAAGTAATACTTGGATTGCATTAAGGTTGTTTTATTTCAAATTAATTGCTAAATATTTCTTTATAGTAGCTTCGCAATGGTAAAATCAAGAGAAGATGAGAAAAAGTCTCTTTGGCCTAGGCAGCCGTCTAGTCAAGATATCCGCATGGGTATGTAAAAGAAATACAGAGGCTTTGCAATGGCAAACATTAATGAGGATTAACGTACTTATAACAACTTAACCTTCAGACTACTGTTTAAAATTAAGCGGAATGTTACCGATAATTTTACTTACAAAAAAAATATTAAAACGAAATAGTTCAAAACTACATAATTATATTAAACATATTATTTCTAATATATCTGATATTATTAAAGATTTAGTAAAATAATAATAACAGTATCTTAATATATTAACATAGAAAATGCTTTAAAGATTATAATCTAACAGATTACATTAAAATTATTTTTTATAAGAAAATGTACTAAATGATTAAATATTAATCTTATTAATATGTTTGTTCAAGTTTTTTTTTTGTATTGGCAAAAAACTAAGACTTATTAATGGATATGTTTTTATTTTTTTATATTCGTTCTGGAGAAACTCGACCGTTAGTTCTTAAACTATTGGGTTGGCAACTAAGTACTTTCGATTTTGTAGTATAAAATAAAACACTTTTTTTTTAAACAAAGAATAGTTTTTAATCAGTTATTGCCATCTTTCTTTCAGCTGCATGATTCCGCGCTCATAAAATTTCTGGTCCTTATCAGCAAAAAGTAAACCAGGTGCGAGTGAAGGTCATCGTCATTTGTGAGTTTTACCATTTAAAGAATTCTGCAAACTTCGAAATAAATGGTAATCAGATGGTGCTAGATCAGGGCTGTATGGGGGATGTGGCATCACTTCCCAGCCAAGCTCCAATAGTTTCCCACGAGTTGCCAAAGATGTGTGAGGCCTTGCATTATCTTGGTGGAAAACTACACCTTTCCGATTTGACAATTCTGGTCGTTTTTCTTTGATTGCTTCATCCAGTTTTATTAATTGTTGACAGTAAACATCAGAATTGATCGTTTGGTTTCTTGGAAGCAGCTCAAAAAACACAACACCTTTGTAATCCCACCAAACTGACAGCATGATCTTTTTTGGATGCAATTCAGCTTTCGATGTGGTTTCAGCTGGTTTATCGTGTTTGCTCCATGATCGTTTTCGAACCATGTTACTGTACAGGACCCATTTTTCATCACCAGTGATGATTCTTTTTAAGAAAGGGTCGGTTTCATTTCGTCTAAGGTGCATATCGCAAAAGTTGATTCTTTGTGTTAAATGAATTTCTTTCAATTCGTGAGGTACCCAAATATCAAGCTTCTTAACTAGCCCAAGACATTTTAAATGTTTTTCAATTGTTGTGTGCGATACATGTAGCCTCTCCGCAACCTCTCGAACAGTTATATGACGATCCTCTTCAATTATGACTTTGATTTGGTCATCATCAACTTCAGTAGGCCGAGCAGAACGTTGCTCATCTTTGAGGAAAAAATCTCCAGAACGGAATTTTTTATACCAATTCTAACACGTGCGCCCTATTAAGCAATTAGCACCATAAACTTCACATATCTTTTTGTGAGCCGCAGCAGCTTTCTTTCCTTTACGGAAATAAAATAGTAAAATATGTCGAAAATGTTCGTTTCTGCACTCCATTTAAAATTAACCCACAACTAACAGCTTTAATAAAAATCACGCACTACTTGATTCTGAAGTTACGTCAATGTGACTAGTATCACGCGACAAACGGTAAAGTACAGCACTAACATACGTTATACAAAAAATAAAGCAACGCTCTCTATCAGTAAAAACCGAAAGTACTTAGTTGCTAACCCAATATTTTAATTTTTAAGCTTTTGTATCACATGTTAACGCATTAAAAGTTACATTTTCCTATAATACTTAAGAAAAATTAAAGTAAGTATGAAATTGCGGAGTAGAATCTGTCTCATGGGAAATAGTATATTCCTTCCACCACTACGACGTAAAATATATAAGACTCTTAAAATTGATAACTTGAAAACGTCATCTTCCTCTGTAAATCTAGTCTTTACAGATACTCTTCGTTGTAGGAAAATTTACGACTTTTCAAATGTTTTTAGGTGAGGGAAGTGGCGATAATTAAAAGGAGCCAGGTCAGGCAAATAAGGGAAATGTTCAAGTAATTCGAACTCCAAATCACATATTTTTTCCATATCGATGTGGAATTTGCATTTTTTTCTTGTTGAGTGTAGAGAAACATTTTAGGCTTAGAAGAATAAGATTACCGCTTTGTTTTTGGGTCATAAAAATACACCCAAATTTTATCTGTGGTAATATGATGCTTCCGTTTTTCGCCTTTGATCAACATTCAGACATTTGACTACATATATAACAGACGCGTCTGTATGAAATATTCTGTAATTCAAGTACTCATTTTAGTTTAATCGATCTTCTAACAATATAATCATGAACTGCATCGATATTTTCGGCAACTGACATCACCATCATGACAAGGGTGCCTCTTTTGAAGCATATCGCCAAATTTTTCACTGTCACATACGAGGGACAATGATGATATAGGATTAGTTTTCGTAAATCTGCTTACCTTTTGATTTCTTTAAATAAAGATACGAGGGTAGCCGTTTATATTTCGGGTACTGGCAACACTGTTAGTATTGCCTCCGATCTGATAATTATATCGTGAAGTTTGTCATTTTTGACAATATATTTACCTTGACAGTTTTATTATCCGATCGCTATTTCTATTATTGACAGTAACTTGAAAATTTTATGTCAGCGAAAGAATGGAATTAACTCGTGAACATTTTCGTGCTATTATTTTTCATAACTTTCGGCGTGGATTATCTCAACAAGAATGCATCGACGAGCTGAATTCTTTATATGATGATGAAGCACCATCCAAAACTACAGTATATCGTTGGTATAGTGAATTCAAACTTGGACGATGAATTTCTTGAAGGTCGTCCCACAAATATTGTTCTGTCGGAAAACATTAATGCGATGTCAGAATTGATAATGCAGGATCGTCATGTGACATACCGTGAGATCAAGGCATCTCTAGATATTAGTAACACCAGCGTACATAAGATCCCGCTTGAACATTTAGCCGTTAAGAAGCTATGTTCACGTTGGGTACCACCTAATTTGACAACCGCTCAAAAAAGGACTCGCGTCGATTGGTGTCAAGAAATGCACAAAAAATACAATGGCGGTGCTTCAAGGAACATTTATAAAGTCGTCACAGGTGTGGAATCTTAGATCTATACGTATGAGCCCGATAGTAAACAGCAGTCGACTGTTTGGGTATTCCAAGATGACCCAAAACCAGCAAAAGTTGTTCGCGCTCGAAGAACATCAAAGCAAATGGTCGCCTGCTTTTTCGGAAAAACTGGTCACGTTGCAACCGTGTCTTTAGAGAGTTGTAGATCGGCCAATTCCGAATAGTACACAACTATTTGTTTGTCAAAAGTTTTTTAAGATATAAGGAAAACAAACCGAAAATGACAATCATTCTCCACCATAACAACGCAACCTCTCACATGTCGGTTCAAACAATTGAATATTTGACCGGGCAAAACATTGAATTGATGAGCCGTACAGCCCTGATCTAGCACCCTGTGATTTCTTTTTGTTCGCACACGTGGCGAATAAACTTCGTCGTCAATGGTTTTCTACGCCAGAAGAGGTAGTTAGGGCATACAAAACCTATATTTTACAGATGCTGCCTTCACAGTGGCAGCAATGCTTTTCGGATTAGTATCAACGAATGCAAAAGCGTTGAAAAATGATTTTCAAGAAGAATATTTTGAAAAGCAATAAAACTATTTTCGATAACAAAAATTTTTTTTGTTTGCTATTCCCGAAATATAAACGGCTACCCTCGTATAATGAATGTATAATAGTCTAATTTATCGATTTTCACAATTTTAATTGACGTTCTTTTTATTATATTATTTATATTTTACAACTACGCTTTGACTTTTTGGTGGGAAATTTCGTGATGTCATTGCGAATAAATTACTGCTCGTTACCATGGTATTGCATCAGTATTTTGTTTATACAAGAAACTTGAAAAAGCTAACTAGATATTAGTACACTACCATAAGAAAAACTATTGAAAATTCATGTAAAATCTAACACAGGAAACAAGAGAAATTACAAAAAAATAAAATAAGAATCCTAATAAGAGTAACTCATCGACAGTCGTGAAAAACATTTGTTTGTCATTTTCATTCATTCACGTGAGCGATGAAAATTAACCTATGAACATTTAAACATTACACGCATTGAAGAATATTGGCTGAACTAAATGAAAGATTTTTATTAAAGAAAAACATTGTCAAGAACAGCAGTGTAATCAAATTGTGACAAATTCAAAAGTAGATGAAGTTAGATAGACGTATGCGCTGATATGGTGAATTCGGAAGAACAAGTGAAATAAGTCGATGATTTTTTCACTTCATTTTCTTGCACGATTTCTCTTGAAAGTCGTTGGCATTCTAGATTTTTTTTTTGTTATTTTCATTTTTCATTTATAGTTTAGGTTACAATTTAACAAGTAAATAAGAAAAAAATAAACACAATTTCTCTTTGTGTAGTATGTGTGCAAAATTAGTAATTGCAATTACTTCTGATGTCATTTCTTTACAATGCAGCCCACTTAACTGTTTGTGTAGGAATGCTTTTACACAAAAACACGTGGAATGATTTTCATTAACGCATTCAAGTTGTTATTCTTCAACGTTATTTTTAATACAGCGTATTACAATTGCTGCTGTTAAATACGTGCGCTTTTTTGAGTATTCATTTAGATAGATGAAGGCTAGAAGCTGTTAGCTATAGGAATTATCAACTAATATACATATATTATGTACCATATATATAATATGTAAATACTCACAGATATTGTAAAGTAAAGTTGATATAACTGGGCTAATAAAGTGATTTAAAACTTTCATTTATTTCCCTTTCATTATGTAAAGAGGAGAAAGTTGGTAATAATTAATATCGACATATTATATCCTTAGGCTTTTGGATGTGAATGTATATATGTATAAACAAGTATACATTCCAAAGACAAATGGCAATGAAATGTAAAATTTAAAAAACGAAACGAAGAAGATTGCTATTAAATGTCTCAACTTAATTGAATAATTGGAGCAGTATTTAGTGATGTTAGTGATGTAATGGACTTTGAGCAGAGTCAATTAAAATAAACCTCTCTTTTAAATGTTTCTAAGCTTTCAAGAGGTCTTTATACGTCATAGAAGAGAAACAATCTACAAGTCAATGACATCCACTTCAATCGGAATTAATTTAAATATATTACTATATATGTATATATACTAAGTATTTACATTACATTACAGAAACAAAGGAACGTATCGGTGTAATATTTATTTATCGTCACGTATTTAAATATTTAATTAGTAATTAATCATATGAACGGTTCGGTGAATTGTGGAAATGAAAGTGGACGCAAATGAATTAAAAATGAAATATAGTAACCACAAAATGAAATTTTTATCTTAATGCCAGAAAAGTAAGTACTAACTTTGGATAATTTTAATGTGCTGACTCCAAAAAAACCAGCCTTTTTTTCGTAGCAGCTTTAGTTTTTGAAATACAGGCCAACTGATTTTAGTTCCGATAAAAGGCAAAAATAATGAAATAGTATCTTTAGAGGCAAAATTGAAATTTCATATCAAAAAGCAGCTTAATAAAGATCCATAATTTACAGAACCAGTGAAGGAGATTGAATCTAATACTTGGCGTTCATTTGCTAAAGTAGATAAAATTTCTTTGGCAAACACAAGGGGGAGAATTACATAGAATTAGGGGAATATACAAAGGGTACAAGGAAAGTTTTGCAATAGAGCTTTGTTTATTTAATATTTTCCAAGTAATATCCTCCACACTTAATACACCTCTCCATCCTCCGAAACCAATCTTTAAACCAGTTCTGCCAAGTTTCACTAGGGAGTCAAGCACACTCGTTGTCACAAGCCCGCAGAAAGTCCTCATCACTAGAAAACCGCATCCCTTTTAGCTTCATTTTCACATGCGGAAACAGTGCAAACTCGCAGGGAGCAAGATCTGGACTGTAGGGAGGGTGTGCCAAAACGACACGTTCCACAATTTCACTCGATTTGAAAAATACAACTATCATTTCAGATCGGGATTTTCTGCTACCATAATCTCATCATCAAAGACCCAAATTTTGTTTTGAGCTTTGGTCGGCACATCGTAATAGTACAGCCAAGTCTCGTTACCTGTCACGATGTTGTTCACATACCGAGATTGTCCCTTATTAAACTTTTTTAGCATCTCCCGGCACCAAGTCACACGTCGTGTCATCTGCTCTTCAGTCAGTCGATGCGGCACCCAGAGAGAACAAAGTTTCTTCACGTGCAAATGATCATGCAGAATCGAACGAATTGCTGGTGAATTTAGGCCTGAAGTACCCTCTATCTGTTGGTAAGTCACTCGCTTGTCCTCGCCAAGCATTTTCCTCATAGCAGTAACGTTTTCCTCCGTAACCGACGTTCGTGGCCTTCCCGGACTCTCAGCATCCTCCACAGCTAAAATTCCCCTTTGGAATTCTCTATACCACCTCAATATCGTTGTGCAATGTGGACAAACGTCACCTAGTGCAAGAGTCATTTTTTCGAAGCACTGGTCTATGTTTAAACCACGCACGAAATTATAACGCAAAACTGCCCTTATCTCATTTCGTGACCACGATGCCATCGCAAGCACTTTACACTCTCACTGCTAATGAATAACTGAGCCCATCGACACGGCGCGGCGGCTACTATGCACGTATGAACATGTCTCAACATGCAGCAACGAATAGCTTCCTACGATTCATTGTTGCGTCATATTGCAAAACTTCCCTAGTACCCTTTGTATACTTTCAAATTTAGTGTAGTAACTCACTTGTAACATGATCAAAAAGGTTCACAACCTCCACGATCTTTCAGATGATGATAGATAATTTTAGTGAAAAACAGGGGAACGATTCTATCAGGACATTGTAACTGTGGCAGATTGATATTAAGGAAGATGGGCAAGTCATACGATGATCAAGTATTGTTGGAGTTTTTAGTGAGATAAATGGGTAAAACGAAACTTTTAAGTGATAAGAGATAAATTTATAATGATCTACTATATTAAAGGAATACCTTGCTTTGTATTATTTATTTTCATAACTGGCAGTTGAAGCAAATAGTAATAATAATGCACATTATTACTATTTACATAAGTGAAAAAAATAGACTGAATTTGATGGCTATTTTGAATTCTGCGATCTAAATTGACTTATTATTCGTTAAAAAATAGTCGGCATCAAAACGTTTATTGTTCTGTGTCATAAATGATACGAGGATCATGGGAAGTAAGATTCAAAATGAAATAAGTGAGTTATATTAATAATAATAATTCATACTTTCACATCCCTCAATAGCTTAACGTCAATTACAAGGAGTTTTGATAGACAGTTATTATTACGCTTGTGTTAGTGGAAAGAGAAACCATGAAAAATCTAAGCCAGTTACTAACCAATGAGATGTCAGCCGGATAGTTATAGTTATTACGAGTTATTATTTTCCAAACACATTTCCTTCAGTTTCAACGTACTTAGACGCTGAAGTATCATTAAACTATTTTTGCAGTGATCTTTCCCAAAGTTGTATCTTTAGACAAAACAGGGTATTCTAACATATTTCTTTTATTAAATAAATCAATTGTCACATTATTTTCGATGTACAAGCATTGTATATGAAACTATATTTGCTTTTTACACTCTTATTACATGATTTCAAAAGGGAACAACTTTCCCCGGATTGCTTTCTGGCCGGTCCACAAGGCGACTCTGGGTATTTCTCATGGTGGGGAGTATTTCTTACTAAAGATACTTGCATTTTTAAAATTTTATGATTAGCAGTCGCTACAATTTGTACTGTTGCAAGTTTCTCTCTCTCTCTCTCTCTCTCTCTCTCTCTCTATCTCTCTAGGAAATGAACGAGTTTTCGAAGCAAAAAGAAAGAGAGTAAGAAATAGATTTGTAAGTAATACGCTTCGGCAAATCCCATAACTTTTATCCGTTTGTACATTTGGTGTTAGAGCGCGGAAATAAGTGACCTACGGCATTTCTTTATTATTTGTTTATTTAAAGTAAACTAACAAATGTCAATCTTATAATACAATCTTCTTGCGAGTTTCACCGTGTTTTAATTTTGTCAAAAAATCAATGTTATTCTTGTTAAATAGCTTCCAATTATTCTTTGACATTCACAAATTTTTCTCGTATTTGATCATAATTCTAGATTCACTACACCTACCTGCTGATAGCTTGGACACATTCAATTCTATGCGCGAAATTTGATACGCGCGTTTAGTCGACATAATAATAATAACAATAATAATAGAATAACATATGCATTCAACATTACAACGAATAGTAACAATAAAACACTAAAGCCTATTAACTAAATATTAAATCAAAATAATACTCACTTAGAGAGAAGTATACATACTTTAACTTAAAAACTTAATCATTATTATTTAATGATTAACTTCAGTCATTAAACTAATTTTTCTTTAAAAGTTACTCAAATGAGTAGTTGAATATGTTGTGGTCAGACGAAATATTATACATAGTATGTATATGAGAGCGACGAGTGCAGCAATCGATTAGTTCTAGACCGTGCTATACGGAAGTAGCCGTTTATATTACGGGAATAGCAAACAAAAACAAATTTTTTATTATTGAAAATAGTTTTAGTGCTTTTCAAATATTCTCCTTGAAAATCAATGCACTTTTGCATTCGTTTAAACCCACCTGAAAAGCATTGCTGCCACTGTGAAGACGGTATCTCCAAAATATGAGCTTTGAATGCCTCGACGGCCTCTTCCGGCGTAGGAAACCGTTGACCACGAAGTTTATTCTTCACGTGTGGGAACAAAAAGAAATCACAGGGTGCTAGATCAGGGCTGTACGGCGGGTGGCTTATCAATCCAATGTTTTGCCCGGTCGAATATTCAATTGTTTAAACCGACCTGTGAGAGTTCGCATTGTCATGATGGAGAATGATCTGTCCTTTTCGGTTTGTTTTCCTTATTTCTTCAAAAACTTTTGGCAAACAAATAGTTGTGTACCATTCGGAATTGACCGTTCTACAACTCTCTAGAGGCACGGTTACAACGTGACCGGTTTTTCCGAAAAAACAGGCGACCATTTGCTTGATGTGCTTCGAGCGCGAACAACTTTTGTTGGTTTTGGCTTAACTTGGAATATCCACACAGTCGACTGCTGTTTACTGTCGGGCTCAAACGTATAGATCCAAGATTCGTCACCGGTGATGACTTTATAACTGTTCTTTGAAGCACCGCTGTTGTGTTTTTTGTGCATTTCTTGGCATCGATCGACGCGAGTCCTTTTTTGAACGGTTGTTAAATTATGTGGTATCCAACGTGCTCTTAACGGCTAAATGTTCATGCAGGATCTTATGCACACTGGCGTTACTAATACCTAGAGATGCCTCGATCTCACGGTATGTCACATGACGGTCTTGCACTGTCAATTCAGACACTGCATTAATGATTTCCTACACAAGAATATTTGTGGAACGACCTTCACGAAATTCATCGTCCAAAGAACGCCGTCCAATTTTTCGATGCTGCGTCATCACCATATAAAGAATTCAGCTCGTCGATGCATTCTTGTTGAAATAATCTACGCCGAAAGTTATGAAAAATAATTGCGCGAAAATGTTAGCGAGTTAATTCCATTTTTTCGCTGATATAAAATTTTCAATTTACTGACAATAATAGAAATAATAATAAAAAATAAAAACTGTCGAGGTTAAATATGTTGTCAAAAATGACAAACTTCACGATGCAATTATCAGATCGGAGGCAACACGCTCGTATGATACGTCTTCACGTGGTACATCTAACAATTGTTTTATTTCTTGCATAATATGTTGCACAGCAAGTTAAAGATTCGTTGAAATTATTTATCGCCTGTTACTCAAAAACTGTTTTTTTGTGAAACTCTTATGACCCGCTTTTCTTTCTGCTGGCAAAACTTCCGGCACTTCGTTAATATTTTCTCAACCTTGTTTTATTATAATAACAAGTATTGCTGGAATGCCTTTTTGCACGCAAAAGTTGCTCGTTGTAAAGTTGTAACTTTTTTTAACATTTTTTTGCCTTTTCTTTAGCTGATTTGTCACACAATGCTTTAACACGAACATGTCTCATATATTTTGGATTTCTTGATGTAAAAATTCTCATTGAATGTTCTTACTTCAGTCATAAGAAACAATAACAAACATTGCCATGTGTTTATTTTATGCCCACTTGTAGTCAATTTAGGCAGGCACATCCGAGAGTATATATTAGAAATACCGACATTAAGTCGCAATTAAGTATACTTATTATTCAATAAACCTTAGTATCTTAGCTTTCTTCTCTTCCGTTCCTGTTTATTTGCAATTCTTTACGTAGTAGTATTTTATTCATATTAATCTATCTTGCACACTGTATTATTGTTTTCTCACAAAACTGCGGAGACTCACTTTCTTTTTATTTTAATAAGGCGCAAAAATTTCACAACTTATTTCACCATGTGCTGCTGATTGTGAGTACTGATTATAAACAATAGGATTGTTTACAGTATGGTCACAAGATAATGTGACTAAATGTTTTTGCATCCTATTTGTATGCGCATATGTCTGCTTTTGCATTTAAAGTTGAAATTCAAACGCCGATAATTGTTTAAAATGATTGTGAGGGTCAGAAAATCGTACTCCTAATAAATTTTATATAAAGAATGAATACTAATTTTATCAAAAAATGTCTAATGTAAGCTTTTTTTATTTATACGCTTTATATATGTATTTATAACTTGAATAATTTGTTTGGACTCTCTGCAATTGACTTTTGTAATTTTTTTAAAATTTGTGCTTTGCCGACAATGTTTTCTGGTTATAAATATAATATTCCTAAAAATCCTATTTCTTGCATAAGCCATGGCGTCCTTAACGTTCAGGTTATTTCCGACGGCGCCCTTCATATGAAGCAAAACTAGAGACCTGATAATTTTAAGTCTAAAATATTAAATTTAAATAAATTCTATGCTATGATCTCTAAATTTAACTTTAAGATTTTTATAAGACTTTAATTTTGTTTAAATACTTTGTGAATAGTTGTTGGTAAATTTGTTTTTTTTAGTAATTGTAATAAGGAGGAGAAGGAAAACGTAAACAAATCAAAAATGAAAATCACATTTATTTTGAGAACAGAAATAGTAACTAATTAATACAAAACAGAGAATTATTTTAAACGTAATCGGGTAGAAGTAATAAGAGTTTCAAAAATGTTTTCTGTCCTAATGAGAGGGACGGCCTTGTTTATTTTTGATCAGTTCGTGGAATCTTGGTGTTATTTTTGATAACGTAACATGAATTTCATCTTCGATTTTAAGGTTACCCCTATATTTAGATTTCATAAAATTCAATATACAAAATGAATAGTAGTCATTTTGAGCAAATCGTTGTTGATTATATTTACAATCAAGTGCAAAAAAGCTGTTTAATAAATTCTTTTTTATAAAATTATATTTTTCATTTTTTTTTTCGTTTTGGCGAGGCTGTCGCGGCGCTCCTGGAGACTTTTTACGGCGCATACTTTGAGAACCCCTGAGTTAGGGTAACCTGATGTGTATGTATGTATGTATGTACAACTTATTTGTTTAGTTTTAGGATTGACTTCCTGTCGTAAACCTGCGCACTTCAATATTAATATTTTCAATATTTGCTATTATTTACCTGAGTGAGATGGAAGTAAGAGATAATATTTAAATAATAATGTCAAAAGTGAAATGTTATAAGACATTTGGAATAACTATCTTAACATTTTGACATTATCCGTATCATAAAAATATCTGTAGTTGAGCTGTTTTGAAAGAGATTGGGTATCGAAGTTATTTTATTATTAAACACTTACATAATATGCAAATGCACATTGACAAACATCGAAAAAAAAGGTGTCGGTACCGTTAACTTTCTGCTTTTAACCAGTTATTTTAAAGTTGAATGTTTGTGAAATGTAAATTTAAGTCACTAATCAACATATTCATACAGAAAGTGGACCCTTAAACTCGATAAAGACTTATCTTTCGCTACAATAACGTTATATTAAAACTTTCATTTTGATCGCATTTTTCTCTCATTATGTCACAAAATTCCACAAGTTGATAATGGCTTTCGAGAAATATTTCGTGCATTTTTAAAATTTCGTATGTACAGTACTTGTTTCTTCGCAAAATCTTATGGACAGTTGTAGAACAAATATCAAATTCATGTGCAATTTTTGCGAGTTATAGGCCTTCGACATGGATTTATCTGGTACGTAGACTTCCGCGGTAGTGGCCCATACTATCTTCTTCTGGGCTGGAACCGCGTTACTGGTATAACTGCCGACGTTTCGTATCCACTCGTATGGAACATCTTCAGGGCTCAACTACTGCTATTGTCTGTCGCACTGAAACTGTTCAGTGCGACAGTGCCCCTTAAAAGAAAAACATTTATTCTTAGCTTCAAATTTTTGTAATTTGGTCCAGTAAACATTTTTTATTTTTTCATTGAAGTAAAATAATTGAATTTTTACTCATTTTCGTAATTATTAGTTAAGTCAACTTATGAAAAAATGACATTCAATAATTTGTTGTGTAAAAAAATTCCTTTTTCTCAGTACGAGAACAGTATATATAGATTGAATAACAAACACTATCGTAAAAATGGGCATTTCAATAAGATAATTCATACATCATTGATTTTTAAAGTTTTTGAAAGTGAATATATATCCGATTCCACTATTCTTTCGTTAGACTATTTTCTATAGCCCCATTCCTTTAGCTAGTTCATTCAATATTATTTTCTGGTTGATTTTTAGAATTCTGACAGGAAACAACGACGGATTTATATTTGCACACATGCATGGACAAAAAAGAATAAATGTACAGAAATAATGATGTGAGGAGTTTACTCACTTTTCTATTTGATAGAAAAGTATTAGTTCTTGACGCAATTTTTTACATTTTATAAATGTAATTTCATTTACGATATAAGTAAAAACTGGCTAAACCGCAAGATTACAAGTCTAAATCATGTCAACAGTATATACAATCTTGGTAGTTAATTACTCTTTTTTCAGAAGATTCGAAATTTTTCCGTTTATAATTCCACCCAAGCGATCTTACACAAACTTGAATTAAATTTGTTTATATTTTTACGATAAGAACGGATTCCTAGGTTTTCTATCCTTTGAAAACGGTTGCTGCAAGTTGTATACATTTTTCGTTATAAGTAAATTTAATTCAGCTTTAATTCCTAATGAAGATGGTGTTATTTCCGATTCAACTTCACTTCTATCAAAATTATCTCCATTGAATCCCAAAACATCGTAGCAATTATCTTATTGACTTTCTCTGAGAAAGGCTACCATGATGTGCCCACTATTGAGATTACCATTTAGATTCATAAGCATAGTGATACAATTAGGTTTTATTCACCGTAATAAATCTTTTCTGAAACAACTTTATTCTTGTTAAACAACTTCAAATGATTGCGTCAGATTCTTTCGCATTTTTGACAACAATGCAAGGTTTCGGTACCTATGATGTTAACTAAGTTTTCGATGTCAGTTCTCGGTTGTTTAAAATATCATTAATTTTATCGATCACTTTCGGAATTGTTGCAGTATTTGATTATCAAGTTCATACACGCATTTCACCACGTTTAAATTACACAACCCAGCAACGAATTTTGATTTTCGAAAGAGCATTGTCACTCAATACTTGTTGTCCCAAAGAATTGCATCACAAATTGTGAGTTGATTTGTTTTAAGATTTTCTATTTAGTTGCTTTATTCACATTCGTGTAATGTACAAAACAAATATCAGAAATGTCACATGTTACTATAAAAAAATTTACAGAATTAGAATATATCGTGAGTTTTTTCTGAGATATGGTACTAGAAATAAACATTTTGGCAAATTATTCTTATAATGGCTGTCCCAAAATTAATGCAAGAATTGAATTTGTCGCCATTTGTGCAGTAAAGTGTTGGCAACTCTAAAAAAAAATTCGACAGCTTACAGTTTAGGGTTAGTAAAAATGGAGCGTTACACGATAGAAGAACGTGTCTTCATTATTGAACAACATTTCAAAAATAATTAAAGCTTGTCGGCCGCAGTTCGAAAATTTCATACAAAATATGGTCGGAATAGTGTTTTAACTTCATCAACTGTGAAAAGATTAATTGAAAAATTCAGGGAGTCTGGATCCGTTGGAGATACCAAACACACTGGTCGTCCAAAAACAAGCCGTTCAAATGTCAATATCGAAGCAGTGCGCGAGAGTATCGGTGACAATCCAGGAACCTCAATTCGGCGCCGTGGACAAGAATTGCAAATTTCAAGAAGCTCTACAGCGTATACTCACTAAAGACCTTTGTCTGCATGCTTACAAAATTCAATTAACACAACTGAAGCCTAATGACCATGCACAGCGAAGAGAGTTCGTTGAATGGATTATTGAATATCAACAAATGGATGCTGATTTTTCGAGCAAAATCATCCTAAGCGATGATGCACATTTTCACCTTGATGGCTTTGTTAATCGCCAAAATTGCCGCTTTTTTTGAGAACCCAAATGTCACTGTTTGGTGTGGATTTTGGGCTGGAGGCATAATTGGATCATACTCTTTTGAAAATTAGGCTGGTCAAGCAATGTCTGTTACTGGTGCTCGATTTCGCGACATGATAACACAGTTCTTTCTGCCGAAATTGGATGATATTGATATGACCAATATGTGGTTTCAACAAGACAGTATCACATGCCATACAGCCGGTGAAACAATTCAATTATTGCATGCGACATTTTCAGGTCGTATACTCTGACGTTTCGTTGTTCAGAATTGGCTCCCTAGAGCGTGTGATTTAACACCATTAGATTTCTTTTTACGGGGTTATTTGAAATCACAGGTCTATGTCAACAAGCCCACAACCACCCGTACATTAAAAGAGGAGATTCAAAGCTGCGTCAACGAAATTGAGCCATATTTATGCATAATGGTCATGGAATATTTCGATAAACGAGTGCGTATGTGTATGCAAAGCCGTGAAGGCCTTTTGCTCGATGTGTTATTCCATAAATAACCCTATCCTATGTACTTTATGATTCAATAAAAAAATTACAATCAAAAGACTAAAAACTGTGTTTTCTATTTAATTCAAATCTTGCGTTAATTTTGGGACACCTTTTACAAATACACAACGCTAAAAATGAATCTGAAGTTTCACAACATTTATATTAAACCGTCATTACCTACTAGTTAAACCTTAAACAAAGGAAGTAACATTTGTGTATTAGATTACATTATTGACATGTTCTATTACAAGGAAATATATAACTGGATATATAAACAATCGAAGAAAATCTGAAACTTGTTTATGTAATGTATGCATTTAAAGTTGCCGTTATGTGGCAACAAAACATACATATATCTTAATTTCTTAAAAACATTCATCGGAATTCCAATAAATTATTATTCAAGTCGAATCTTAAAAAGCAAAACTGTGTCAGTGAACGAAAGTAATTTCAATACATGGTTCACATTCGACGATAGAAAGATTACGTAAGTTGTTATAATAAGTAAATAGAATTTGAGTAGCTTATGTTAGAACTCTCCAGAATAATAAAGGTTGCACTACGTGTCTAAATCACGTTATCATATGTCTTACTACAGCTTCTGTGATGTTCTATCCGAAGTTATTTTGTAAGACATTTAATATTTTTTCCGCTCATCCGTTATATTCTCAAACATCATCTAATTTGAGTAGCTAACAGGGTTTTATGCATAATCTAATTCGATATACTATATTTAGCTAATATATTACGTCTTCTGCTATAAACTTGTCTTTTTTATCTTCGTGATAAACAGCACGATATTTAACATGCACTTACTCAAGTTAATTTATTTAATCTGGTACGTAGACTTCCGCGGTCGTGGTCCATGCTATCTGCTTCTGGGTTCTCAGTGCAGTAGTTCAGCCCTGAAGATGTCCCATACAAATGGGTACGAAACGTCGGTAGTTATACAAGTGACGCGGTTCCAGTCCGGAAACCCAGAGGCAGATAGTTAATTTATTTAATTTATCTCTTATTTATTGAGTGTTAGCTTTTCAATCATTACTTTAAAATATCTAAATTTACCTTTTGTGGTTTCAATATTTGTTACTGTTATTGTGGTTAAACATCTATTTTACTTGATAAAATTTATTGCTAAATCTAAATCTAATTTAATAACTCGAATCGTTTGCTTCTTGAATGTACAGAAGAGAATAAAGCCTTCAGTGGCACAAAACGATATCTTTAATTTTATAGACTATTTCTGAAGTTGCAGTTTTTAAGAGTCTTGATTGTATACAATCTTCGATGTTTACATGGCCATGTTTAAATAGCGCAACCCAGCTACAAATTGTGGCTTTTGAAGGAGCATCATCTTCCAAAATTTGTTGAGTATCAGCCAAAGTTTCAAATTTATTTAGTCCTTTAAAAAAATAAATAGCGAATTGTACTATAGAATATTTTCCATTTAAAAATATAATAGTATATATATTCTTTCTGAAAGATAGTGCTGCTAGTCGAGTGTCGGTCCTGTCAGATCATCCTCGTTCACGTTTTTGTTTTGTTTTGCTAAAAGAGCTTTTCGTCCTAGATTTTTTCTGTCTTATTTCCCTAGCTCTTTTACTGCTACTTCTTGAATGCTCTTTACAGTATTTTCCATTAATAGTTTCTCACTTAATTATTTATAACATAAATAGGTAATGTTATTTTCATGTAGGTTCTTAAGATTAAATTAGACAAACGTCTCATTATTCTTACTTGCCGAGAATAATGCGTTGCAATGTAAAATGAAATGGTAATTCCATTTCTTATTAGTTTGATCATTTCTTCTTTGAATGAAGTTTAAACGTCTTAATTTATAAGATTTTTAATATGTTAATGCCTATTTTTATGCCTTGAATATTTATGAAAGGATTGGCAATTTGTTCATTTAAAATACGAATTACTAGCACGCTTGAATGTTTTTCATGATCTGTCAACGTCAAAACGTCAGTCAAGGTTAACATTTTTATTATAGTGAAGCTCACGAACGAGTAACGTTTAGAAATTATTAAAAATTACTGCCTGAATTCTGAGTCGGTGATCACAACTTTAAGAACGTAATAATTGTTCCACTAGACAGACTGTGCAAGTTCAATATGAGCCAAATCAGTCGATTCCACGGCGTTCACAGGAATTTTAAATCTCTCAAACTTACCCTTATAAAATCAAATTAACTCAAGAATTGAAGTCTCTTGATTATTTGAAGCATCGAAACTTCCGATCGAGCTTTGCTAAAGAAAATCCTGAATTTCATCGAAAAATCATGTTCAGTGATAAAGCTCATTTTTGGCTCAATGGCTTTATCAATAAGCAAAATATGCGCTATTGGATAGCAACAAACCCACATCTGTTTCAAAAGACTCCATTACAACCACAAAAAGTGATCACGTGGTGCGAATTTCATGCCAGAGGTGTGATTGGACCATATTTTTCGTCGATGAAAATGGTCGCCATGTTACGATCAATGAAGTTCGCTACCGTGCCATGTTGGAAGACTATTTTGGCTAGAATTGGATGGACTCGATATCAGTTATGTGTTTCCAGCAGGATGGTGCCACATGCCACACAGCTGGTCACACAACATTGGTCTATTGAAGGGGAACTTCGGTAACCGTGTAATCTCGAGAAATGGTCCGGTCGAGTGGCCACCCCGCTCGTGGGATTGGATCCGTTGGATTTCTTTTTATGGAGTTACGTTAAGTCCTTGGTTTATACCAATAAGCCAACAATGTTACAGGACAACAATATCGAACGCGATATTGCTAATGTTCCGGCTGATGTGTGTGAAAGAGTGATGGATGGCTCCAAAGAAACGATCGCTGCAAACGTGCTCACGGTGGTTATATGAACGAGATCGAATTCCATAGTTAAATGTAACATGTGTGCTGCACGTGGAATAAATTTCAGCTCAATTCCTCAATTATTCTGTTTTATTTCAATACAAAATTTTTATATCCTTATTGAAAAACTCGATATTTTGTGTTAGTCAAGACTAGTAAAACACATTTTACGAAAGGTATTTGAGGAATAAATCCGCTAGATTCAGTGTTTCTTAACTTTTGTACACGACTCAATCAGTTTGTACTGCTGCCGCGACCCAAATATATACAACCATGCTCAAATGTATTAGACACCTTACGAATTTATGTACATACATACATATATAGTTTATATAGTTTAGTCAAAAGAGAGGTGAGGAAAATAAAACGGTTGTGAAAATTATGTACAAAGTGTTATTTAGTAATATAGTACAATTTATCAATATTTTGTCGCTCCGCCCTTGGCCTTAATGATAGCTCGCACTCGTCGAGGCATACTTGCTACTAAATTGTAACACTCTGCCGGTGGTATTGCAGCCCATATTTCGCGAATTTTTGTTGATAATTCTGCTTTTGACAGGCATTTATGTTTCGTGATCTTAGTTTTTAAGATACGCCACAAATTTTCAATGGGCGACAAATCGGGACTTTGTGGCGGCCAATCCAATACCTCCACTGTGTTTTCCTCGAACCAATGCATTACAGCTCCCGATTTGTGGCAGGGCGCATTATCTTGCTGAAAAATGTATTGTGGAATATCCTGGTCGAATAGTTTTAGCACAGACGGTTCTAATACTTCCTCCAACATGGCTAAATAGCGTTGGCTATTCATCCGTCCATCGCACAGGTACACTTCTCCAACACCGTATGCAGACATACAACCCCAAACCATGATACTACCACCTCCAAATTTTACTGTGGGAATGATACATTGTGGTTCATAAGCTTCCCCTTGCCTACGCCGAACGTACAGCGTCCCAGGTAGTCCCCAAAGCTGCCAGGCAAAAGAAGAAAGTTAGCACTTAGACAGGATTAATTTTGTTTAATGTTACATGTAGACTGAATTGCATACAACGATAAGAATATTAGTCATGAAGATGTACTTACATACCTCTTACATACCACTTCTCGATTGTCCAATTTTCATGTTGTTTGGCCCATAAATACCGCTTCTTTTTATGAGCGTCAGTTAAAAGCGGTTTACGTCGCGCTTTACACACTCGTAAACCAGCACGCTGGAGACGCCTTCTCACTCTTTGCGCAGAAACTGTTACGCGATAACGCTGTTTCAGCTCACTGGCGAGCTGTTTCGACGATTTTTTCCTATCACTGAGAGCCAGTCTTTGTAAAATTCTGTCTTCTCTAATCGAGGTACAGGATTTTCTGCCAGTTTTTGGTCTGTTAACAAACGACCCACTCTCCTGATACCGACTAATGGTTGTACGGACTGCACATCGCGAACATTTTTTTTTGCAATTGCAGCTATTAATAACTTCTGGGAATGCAGTAGCACTATTTAGGCGCGTTCCCCTACCGACAACTCGCGTGTTTTAGGCATTTTTCTTCAACAAATAACTGACACAACGTGAAAAAATAGGATAATCTAATTGATCTCTACCACAAACTCACAAACGCACGTTGCTCACACACTGCTAGAATGACACTAAATTTCTAAAATCCACAATTTCCCCTTTCCACCTATTCTTTTCAATAGGGGATTAACTAGGGTATTCAAAAACGCATTTCTGTAAATACCATTAACTATTTTTACGGTTAATTTCCGTCAGACTTGGATAATATCGAGAATAAGGGTTTTTACCTGGGGTGTCTAATACATCTGAGCATGGTCGTATATTTCACGATCTAACAAAAATGAACTAATTATACCATTTCGCGACCCATAAAAACGCTGCCCTAGATTGTATTAACTTTAGACGATAAATAGACATAGAATAAGATGAAGATCTGATAATGTATATATTAAATTTAAAAATATGAATGTCATTTGGGTAGGTCCTTTGTAAAATGTATATGTATACATATATGCACACATTAATTCCACCACTGAAGGACAGACATTTATCAAATATAAACTGCGAAACATTTTGAAGATGGGTAGATGTTTATTACATAATGTTCATCGGCAAGAATATTAATTAGAAACTTATTAATGATGGCTTTGTAATATAAATTTTACAATTTGCCTTGAGATTATTATTGTACCTTTTAATATTTTTTCTTCGAGGTCAGTAGGATAATAGATAAAAAACCTTGTAATTTTAAGCGAAGTGTGGAGTAGTAGGAGGTATAAAACTGTTTTAAATGATATGCGATAAGCCCTTATAATAATTTAATTCAATCTTAAGAGATAATGATATTATGTTTCAAATGTATTTAAAAAATTAAAGATGGCATTATTTTCTATGTGAAAATTATTTTCTAGTTACTAGCATATTCCAT
Source organism: Dermolepida albohirtum (assembly GCA_031893035.1). Taxonomy (NCBI): domain Eukaryota; kingdom Metazoa; phylum Arthropoda; class Insecta; order Coleoptera; family Scarabaeidae; genus Dermolepida; species Dermolepida albohirtum. The sequence goes on along the minus strand of JAVIWB010004609.1, from coordinate 24,098 downwards.
ATACATACATATGTATGTATAATAAATAAATTGATAATGACGAGAAGAAAATATTTTAGGAACCAAGTTATAAACCAACAAAAAAATTCAATTTATGTAAAAAGTATTTACCAAAATTTCATTACAAGTAGAGTATAGATTTTTCGATCTTCTAAACTACAACGTTTTTCTTGTTTCTTCCTTTGGTTTTTCTCTCCTCTTCCGAAACTTGATCGAATTATATTTAACAAAAAATGTTTTGTCTTTTATAATGAATTTATTTCTGATTAACTCACTGCTATTTCTAAAGTTTCTCGGAGCTCTAATTTTGGTCTATTCATCCTTTATATTGTATATTAATATTTTGTTCTCTAATTTGCACTGTATTGGCTTATACCGATAATATCGAACTCTTCCTGAATAGTGCCGATGGTGCTGCAGACTTAGAACGTAACTTGGATATTTTGATAGATTTAGAGGGCATTATTGAAGAGTGGTATATGCTAATATACAACTATTCAGCCTCTTTTTCAACAACTATTACTTGAAGATAATTTTGATGGAGCCTGTGGTTGATTAACTTAATCACCGGAGATTGATGTATAACCCCTTTCCACATTAATTTTCGTATTCTGTATTCGTATTTCGCCAACTGAGTTGTCATCATCAGCAGATAATTAAAGTGTCACGCCTGGAAAACTACGGCAAAATACCCGTACGAAAACAAATTCCGCATACGAACCGTACCGTTGAATAGTGTGCGTTTTGTGTGCGGAATTTGTTTTCGTACTGGTATTTTGCTGTAGTTTTCCAGGTGCGACACTTTAATTATCTGCTGATGATGACAACTTAGTTGTCAAAATACGTATACAAAATACGAAAATTAATGTGGAAAGGGATTATATGTCAACCTTCAGTGATTAAACCATTATTTGCACCATTTCAACAGATGCTGGTGAAACTCTCATCTTTAGCAATTATAAATATTTTACTATTTCGACATAGCTCCCTACGTAAAAAGATTTTATTATATTTTCCGTATTAACTATTTATTTGTTTACTATTCCAGCTTCATTTTGGGTTTGCAAAGTAAACTTTTAAAATCTAAAAAATAAATAGAAAGGCAAAGTTATTACACATAAATTATATTACAACAATTACAAAAGCGTATCATCTTTTCATGAAATTAAACGTAAGCGAAAGTGTGGCCGAAGAGTATGAACTTTCTAAGCATTTTAATAATATGTATGTATTATTATTGCAGATGAAATATCGGATCTCACGCCAGGCGGTATGGCAAAGCGAATAAATAAAAATCACTACGTCGCCAGGAGACCTACGGATTCTCCCATTCCAGTCCATGTACCTCGCAGTGTTTACTCGGATGGAGAAGAAAGTCAAAGAGCTCCCTCCGAACGGACACTCTCTGAGTATGCGGTAAAGTATTGATTATAGCACTTATCTTTCTATATAAAATTAAATTTTATTTCAAATATTTAGTATTTAAATTTGATTTCTAATTAAGGCATTTCAAATAAGCTCTAATTTTTAAAAAATTTTGTTAACAATTTATAACATACTAGCTGTACCCTGCGCGCGTTGTTACGCCACCAACTAAAATAAATTTGAAGGAAAGACATTACACAAATATTCAATTCATTTTGAGTCATTTTATTGATTTTGTTCATTTTGAAAAAATTGTGACATTGTAGCGTTTCGTTTCAATTCGATATTTATTGAAGTGCTGTGGGATACACAATATTACTTGTTCTTCCATCTGGTGCGTACGCGAATAAATCAGAAGGTTATCCGACGCGTGAGCAGGCGACATAGAGCTGCCCATGTGAGAAGCATAGATTCTCCAAATTGAATCCACACACTTGCAACGATTGTCTTTGTGCTTTGTTGATAGTCATTGCGAAAGCGAGTCGTACTGGGAACTGCAAACGTTTGAATTCGAATGGCATATCTGTCGGGATCATTGAGATACGTGGCAACAGTACGTCTACACATTTGAATTTTCCAGTCAAAATTGTTGCCTCGATAACATTGTTCATCATTTTCTTGACTGAGAGTCTGGTTCCGTTGCAAAGCCGTGGTGGATTTATGTTTCGAAGAAGAATGATCGGTACGCCAATTTTCAATGTAAGAACATGCGGTGGCATGCCTGGCAAATCAAGGGAATTCAAGAATTCAGTTGGATAGTTGACAACTTCGTCTTGATTCACCACAGTATCGATGGACTTTTATGTTGTCGTTTCGCTGGGTATTCCATTCTGAATTGTGAAGTTGATGGTATTGACATCGATGTTTTTGGCCGCTAATATAGCACGTGTACTGAGCCACTGATGATTTTTGTAGTACTGTGCAATATTTGGAAAAACTTTTTGCACCAATTCATCTATGCTTTGTGTGATCTCACAGAAATTTGCTGGCAAGGTGTTACATTGCGTAGATTCATCAATTTGCATTCGCCCATTTCCAATATCCATTAATTGTTTTGCAAAATTTCCAATAGGAATGGCAGTGGCGCCATTTGTCGAAAATTGGTCGTACCAACTAAGAAACCTTCGTGGGCTAATGCACAACAACTTCGTTAAAGATCATCACATGATCAAATGCATAGTTTACGATTCTATAAAGGACATACAGACAAACATTAATTTTTATATATATACATAGATGTATGTACATATATATTTTTACGAATTATGCTTCTTTTTGTTGTAATGATCATTCTTCACTTTCTTATTGAACACAGTGTTTCTATAACTCACAAATCATTACTCTATTTGCTTTTTATCCCGTATTAACCATCTAATTTGTACAAACTTAAATAATATTTAAATATTTGCGCAAAAGAAAGAAACATTTCCAATAGATATTTCAAGAATGTTAGAGAGTTGCGAGATAGTTAAAAAATATTTTATACTCTCAGGTCACCGATAACAAGTAGATTCTTTCATAGGGATTCTCCAAAAGCCTCTTTAATCATTTTCCCTAGGCGAATACATTTTATCTTACATCGTTGCTTTTTCATTTCGCCTATAGCAATTAAAATGCGTGATAACTTTCGATCTTTATCAGACCCAAAAAAATAGTATGTGGCAATTGTTATTTTACGAAATTAAAGAAACTTACTTCTACATTATTTTCTGCTTTTTTTACGATTTGGTGCCCATCGCTCAGTGATAAATTCTGACCTTGTTTGTGCTCAAAGGTTGTATTTTAATATTTTTTTATTATTTGTCAATAAAATTGGGAGTATAAAGTATGACATAATAAAGGGTTTTCCAATAAGGACTTGACAACTTTTTTTCAAAATAAAATGCAGACCATTTGAGATATTTCAAAAACTTTATTATCGGGTTGAAGTACAATCAAAACATTTATGAATGGAACTCGACTTCGTTCATATGGCCACCGCGGACACGTTTGCAGCGGTCGATTCGTTGGACCCAATTTTCGATGACTCGGCCACACAATTCGGCCGAAACGGCTACTATTTCGCGTTCAATGTTGGCTCTGAGCTCTTCCAACGTTGTCGGCTTGTTGGCATAGACCAATGACTTGACGTAGCCCCAAAGAAAAAAGTCTAGAGACGTTAAATCGCACGAACGAGGCGGCCAATCAACTGGTCCATTTCTTGAGATAACATGCTCATCAAACTTACTCTTCAATAAATCGATTGTAACGTGTGCTGTGTGGCTTGTGGCACCGTCCTGCTGAAACTACATGTTGTCCAAGTCCATATCTTCCAATTCGGGCCAAAAATAATCGGTAATCATGGCGCGATAACGATTACCATTCACAGTAACGTGACGATCATTATCGTCGACGAAAAAATATGGCCCTATGACGCCGCCGACATGCAAACCGCACCAAACAGTTACTTTTTGTGGATGAAGTGGTGTTTCATGAACCACATGTGGATTTTCACCCGACCAATAACGCATATTTTGCTTGTTGACGAACCCATTGAGCCAAAAATGAGCTTCGTCACTGAAAATGATTTTGCGATGAAATTGATCATCTTGGCGCATCTTTTCCAGAGCCCAATCGGAGAACGTACGTCGCTTCAAATGGTCCATCGGCTTCAATTCTTGAGTCAGCTTGATCTTATATGGGATGGGTGTAAACCAAGATCCTTACGCAAAATTCGCCATAAAGTGGTCTGGGCGATACCCAACTCTTGAGAACGCCGTGGAATTGACTGATTTGGATCATTTGCTACGGACGTTTCAACGGCAGCGATATTTTCGACACTTCAACCAACCCGTTGTCTCACTGGCACGGCAACATCACACAACGAATATGTAGACTCAAATTTTTGCACTAAACTTGTTACTGCCTGTCTACTAGTGCGAGAATTACGACCGAAAATCGGAGTTAACGCTCTTAAAGTAGCGGTCACCGACTCCGAATTTCTGTAGTAAATTTTTATAATTTGCAGACCTTGTTCGTTGGTGTACTTTGCCATGATGAAAATATTAAGTTTACTGAATAAATTGAGAGTGACAGTTCGATGATTAGTGAAAGGGTGCGTTCACAAATTGAATTAAAAGTTGTCAAGTCCCTATTGGAAAACCCTTTATAACTAATATTAATAAATATACAGATTGTTAAAATTTTCACTTATTTCATTTTTTAAGTATTTCACATAACAATTGCTCACGTTCTTCGGGGCTATTAAACTTTTTCATTTCACAAACAAATTTAGTAATGCAGAGGAGAATGATTCATTCACGTCTGCTTGTTCATTTATTATTTGATTTTTTAAGTTTACTAATTTCTAAATATTCTAATAAATTTAGTTTATTCTTTTACTTTCTATATACACTATTTTACATTCATAATTTAACATATGGTTATTGTCAAGTAAGTGATTACGGAAAGACGTTTTCATTTATGTATGAGTTACTATGTTCTAATTTACGTTCGTCAAAATATCTTTCTGTTTGCCCAACATAAACACCTGGACATGTATCACGTACTAACTTATTAACTTTTTGCTATTATGGATTTTTTCGTTGTAAATTTTAATATATTTTGGAAGAACGTCATTTGCAAATTTTGCCAATTTAGTAGTTAAAGGAGCAAGTAAGTAATTACTTGTATTTATCGGCAAAATTCTTTTTTTGTTTTTGCTTAAACATTTGAAATGGTCTTTCAAACAATTTTTTAGCCGGGATATTTGCTATTTGGAGATTAAAACTTAAAAAAGTATTTCTCTAACAAATATACGATGTTTCGAAATCTTACTTAATCAATACATATTATTTTGTTGAATAAAAATTCGGTCTTATATTCTATATTGTCTCGAGTACCCCAAGGTAGTCTCTGTTGATATTCTATATGAAATATATAAAACGCTAAATATTTCTTGAAAAACCCTCTGCTCTATTTTCTGTACTCTACGTTATGTATTCTTCACATTCAATATCCACATTTATTTCATCTAGAGACAAAAATATATGTGGATATTTAATTTTATTAAAATAATAAAATTAAATACTCGAGTTTTATAGAATTTTGGCACGTTGTAAACTTTTAAAACTTCAAGTGATACAAAACTGTCCACTTATGAGAAGCATTTTTTTTTTAATCCCAGATATGAAAAAATCCCACAAAAAAGGAGAAAATTCCCGCAGGTTGGAAAAACTCATAACAGTTATTTTAATTAAATATGACACTGTATTGGCTGACAAGTTAGTTGGCAACTTATAAAAATATTATTTATTATTTAATTCAGTTTTCCAACTAAATTGTAATTGTGATTATCACCTACTCTAATTGTGAGTTCAATTAAACGCGCAGTACTTTTTGTAGTAATGTTAGTTGCATGTCATTTTATTCATGCATATGTTTAAGTACAGTTATCTATATGTGGTTTTCTTTATTTTAGCCATACACAGTTGTTAGTGAAAGAGATGGCCGTAGATACCAATCTAGGAACTCTCCTCGTGCTCCATCTGCAATGAGCAGAGGCAGCGGATATGATAATGGATCAGATATTTACGTAACTAGTGGTGCATATAAAGCACCTTCGGAATTAAGGTAATATAATAAATTATATATACACGCACACACGCACATACACGCACTTATTTACATACACACACCCACACACACACACACACACACACATTACTTATTTATAATACTTACTGTTGGTGTTCTCGCGGATGTACGAAGAAGGTATGTTTTCTCGGTTGCGACTTGTTTCCTGAGAAAGACCGTTCTCTTGATGTTTCAACGAAATTTCGTTCGTCATCTTTTGAAACTGGTCTGTCGCTAACTAGATCTGGAAATCGACTCTTTCTAACTCTAGCCATATGAAGAGAGCGATCTCATTGAAATATTGGAAGAACAGATCCTCTCAAGAAGCCGAGAAAACATACACACCTTCCTTCATATTATTCTATTAATGATTCAAGCTGATATTATGTCAAATCTAGAGAATTTGTTTGCTTAGTATTTGCAACACTGAGAATTATAGAATAATAGAAATTTTTACTGAATTGCTGAAATTAACTATTGCAATTGAAAAAAAACAATTTTAATATCTCCAAAACTATATTGGGATACGAAATTTTCGAAAGCTTCTTTCAAAATGTGTCAAATAATTGGTACAAATAATTTAGTAGAAACTTGGAGGGATCGAGATCAGATAAAAGTGGATATTACAATAAATGTGTTCATCGTAAAGCAAAGAAAAACTAATTCATTGGTTTTTATTAGAAAATTAAAAAACAACAAAATGTTCCTAAAAAGTATTGTTATATCATAGATCAAATGTTCCATATTTCAAAGTAAAAAACTATATACCAGTGACACAAATAAGATTAAAACACAAAATTTTTCTAGCAAGAAATTTAAATAAAGCAGGAGCGCCCAAAATAAATTTAAATTATAATAGTAAGTAGTAATAAAGTAAAAGGAATGCTTGGGAGAAATCCCCCACTGCTAAAGCATACTATCAAAACTAACGAAATCAATTCAGCGAGGCATCTACGACGTGGAACTGTTTCTCCAAAGATGGTGTGGGAAGTTTGATTGAAATTGAAGAAATTATGAATTAATAGTTCTTATAGAAATAATTAGTGAAAATTTGAAGGAATTCGTGTTTAAAATAGGTTTCAAAGATGCGTTTTTAGACCTATACACCGATAATCGAAATATATTGCTTGACTGAACAGAGAACAGAAAGCACAAAGAACGATATCAAATTATTAAACTATCTACTATAATGGTCAGAATTTGTGGGCTTCTAATGCGAATAGATATACTCAAGTCTTTATTGCGACCTTTCTTTCATTAAGGACCGAAAAGAAATCGCAATTATTAAAGCAAAAAACCAGTTTTATGTTACATAAAAAACTGATAGGATTTACAATACCATTAATCAAAGGAAATGCTTCTGAAAATACTTGTAAAATAATATTCGTAACTGAAGATATTAATATTCCAAAAGCTCCTGGCTTAGTATTGGACTTTGCACATTATGACAAGTACAGCCGTAAATATGGTTCAGACGGTATTTATTAAACATTAGAATAGAAACGATTCCAATAACTTAAAAAACAATGTACATATATATCCCACCATTATTAAAACAAAAACTAAAACAATTGTTATGTTGACATGAATTATTGAAACTATTAGGTCACAAGTTGATAAAGATAATGAAGAGAACAAAGAAAGTGACAGTGAAGAAAATATAGTTAAGACTAATACATAACATATATGTGTATGATTTTAAGAAAATTACAATATTAAACAAGTGTGTTTGATTAAATTATGGCTTTTTTATACTGATTAGTGTTTTCCATACTCGTTTTTTTGTCAAAATTACTAGTGAATAAGGAAATTTTGCAATGTCCTTAATATATAGAATCATTCAAAAGTCAGTTTATAGTTTGCAATAGGTTAACTACCATATTTTTAGATTTTGCAAAAATGAAAACATTAAATTGTTAGGATTTTATTTCTGAAAGAGAAACACGAAAAGCTTAAATATAATAACCACTAATTAAAAATAGTCATTCTTGTAAATTACGAAGGGAATCGCATTAGAAATTACCAGCAACGTTCTTGCTGATACATGATATCAATGCTTTAATTCCTCAAAAGTAATAGGGCTACTTAAAAATTGCCTTCCTTTGAGATAAAATTCATGTCTGGTGACATAGAAAGCCAACTGTTCAGAAAATATCCACTAATTGCACGATTGCCAAATGTGCTGTGCAGTAGTGTCTTTGCATTATTGTCTATATGAGTTGTAGCACCGTTTTGCCTAAAAACAATGTTGTCAATATTACGATGATAGTATACAGCCTTGCAACACTTGAAAATATTACTGCTCATTTATCATTAATGTTTTCAGTTGTTCATGTTACATTTCTGATATAATATTCTAATAGAAAATTTGTCTTAAAGCCACACCAAACATTAACGTTGACATCATCGAATCTTTGCTGAATCGTATTTTGAATATTTCCTTCCCACATCCTGCAATTTCGTGTGTTAACACCTTCAGTTAATTCAAAATATGTTTTATCTATTCTATTTTGTCGTTATACTTTATTTTTGTATTTCTGCTAATATTTCGAAGCGATTTGTAAATCGTTTTTGAAGTTCAAAGCGCATACTGTTAAATAACTCAATTACAGTCTGATCTGTCGCTGACTAGAGCTGGAGATCGATGGTTTCCAACTTTAGCCATATGAAGAGGGCGATCTCATTGAAATATTGGAAGAACAGATCGTCTCACGACGCGGTCAACAAGCCGAGAAAACATACATACCTTCATATTAGATGTCTATTAATGATTGAAGCTGACATTATGTCAAATCTAGAGAAATACTTTGCTTAGTATTTGCAACACTGAGACTTACAGAACAACAGAAATTTTTACTGAATTGCTGGAATTAACTATTGAAGATGAAAAAAGTAATTTTAATATCTCCAAAACTCCATTGAAATACGAAATTTTCCAACTGTAGCCATATGAAGAGGGCGATCTCATTGAAATATTGGAAGAAGAGATCCTCTCAGGACGCGGTCAGGAAACCGAGAAGACATACATACATTCCTTCATATTATTTGGAACAAGAAACTTTACATGCTTTCACGTCTTGAACTTCTTGTAAAACTGAAGCAGCGCTGACTTCGTTTTCTACTAATTCTAATCTATCCGATTTCTTTTTATCCATACCTGTACCAGTTTCCCCAAATGTTTACATGAGCAAGTCTATTTCACAAATCATGTATTATTTGAATAGGGCTAATATGAATCCGTAGCAGCAAAACTATTTAATAAGTATCGATTGAGAACTGCTGTCAGTATTCAAAATTGCAATGTGGCGCTTATTTGCAATTAGGCAAACAAACCCTCCAAACCATAATGATATCTATATGAAGTACCATGTTATTATGTACAAAAGTTAGAGCAGCTTACGTTTGAAGCCCTATATATCAATCAGAAAACTACGAGTACATTCACAATAATGAATATATGTTCTACAATTATTCAAATTACTCAACAGAAATTTGTAGGTGTATTAATAATTAATTAATGTAAACAATAAATATTTAAAAATACAATTAATTTATTTATAATTTATTTTCTAATAGTCGAGGCTCACGCTCAAGGGGAGCTCCCAGTCATTATTCGTATAGAAGTGGTGCTGCTCCTTCGGTTGCTAGCACCGTCAAGACTCGAACTTCACGAAAAGGTGGTGTAACAGTTGAAGCGATGGCCGCGCCGAATCCCTTCTGTCCAAATGTAAAGGGTATGTGTTGTCTGATGTTGTTGTTGAATTTGGGCATCATACTCGTTACATTGGGTTTTGTGATAGTCATCCAATTCTTCGAACCTGTTTACGTATGGTAAGTAGTTGTTTAGTTCAGTTAAGCAACAACTAATAATTAAAATAATACTACACGCTAATATTTAATATAAAAAATAATAATAAATTAATCGAAAGCATTTTGTTAATTAATTGTATCTTCCTCTTCAAATGAATACAGTAGTTTTTCACATGTAACAAGTCCGTTAATTATTAAAATTACAATTTTTTTGTTAATAACTATTTTATTTCACAATAAATAAAAAAATAACTTTATTTTAATAACTACAAAAAGGTAAATTTTACTCACTGGAATTTTGAGACTCGTTTCACATGTACATATGTAACTTACGCTTAAAAGCCTTTACATTATCCTTAATGTCTGTTTCATAAAATTACTATCTTCCTCTTTTTAACAAGGATTTTCACGAAGCTCATTGCATTCTAAACAAATTATGATTCCGATATGAAAATTATTTCAGCCCATAAAATATCAGTCAGTGTTGTTTTTCTTTCAAATGCATTGTTATTAGCTTTTTCTTTTGTGTTGTCTTATCCAAATCGATATTAATTTAAGTAAAAAATTAATACGTATCACATTATTTAGGTTTAAGTTTTTATATAGGTCAAAAACGAGAAATTAATCTTGATTTACATTTTCACCTAAGGCTGTGCATTCTGAAGATAGTTTGTCTTATTAGAAATTATTTGTAATTGTCGTTCACTGATGTTAAAAATTGAATGTGAATAACAGTATACATATCGGCCTCTAAAATAATCGAAATGGCTTTAAAAGAAAACATAAGAGTCAAGAAATCTTGATAAAAATAATTTCATTTATTCGAAATATTCTCTTTCAACAAAAATATAACGATTTGCACGTCAAGAAATTACTTTTTTTTATGTCACTGATCACAATGATTTTTAGATTACTCGTCATTGACCATTTAACGTCTTCAAATGATACTAAACGGTTCTCTTTCATCTCTAAATTCAGCTTTGGGATAAAAGAAACGCATGGAGACAAATCGAGAGATTATGAAGGTTGTGTAAGCAAAAGAAAAATTTCGATTTTTCTCTGAAAACAACAGTGATTCTTGTCAAACGATGAGAAGGCGCATCATCGTGCAACAACCGGCAATTCTCTTGTTTTCCATAGTCAGAACGGATTCCTTTGAAGTTATAAAAACCAATGAACATTGTTTTGATTATTGCCTTCTCCAGACGAGATCCTTTGGATTACCTTAATCTGAAAACCATCATTTAGCATATTGACGCTTATGTTCTGGATAGTATTGAAAACACCACGTGTCATCGCCAGTTAATCGTTTTAATCGTTTTGTCTCTAATGAAAGTATATCAAGGCTATTCTACGTTCTTTCGTGATTTTTTTGAAGGTTTTTTGCAATTTCCACAAAATTACGCATTTTTCGACATTTCTTTCAATGTTACTAGTGATCGACCCCATTCTCTCCTTTTATCAGAATCGCTAGTAAAGATGTAATTTGTGTTTTACACATTTTAAAAATCACTTATGGCAATTCTACCATAAAATTTAATACCAATAAACTATGATAAACACAATCATATTTATTTCGCCAATTATAGTAGTTGTTTTATTAGAGTAAATTCCAAATGAGTGAGAGTATTTTCAACTAATAATAAAATAAAAGTTTTTGTATCTGCGTTATGCCCGGCAAAATCGTGTGATTTATACGACCTTTGATTTCTTTCTTTGGACATATTTGAAACTCTTGTGTACGATACTGTTGTAAAAGACCTCGAAGAGCTGCGGCAACAAGTGAAACAAAAAAGTCATCGAATTCGAGCCAATTTAGAGGATTTTACAAAAATTCGAAGATACTTGCGGCAGGGATGTCTTATCTGATTTTTTGCTTTTGTTGTTTGTTCATTAATTACATTGTTTCTCCGCTTGTAATTAATAACATAATAAAGAAATGGCATTATTGCAAAATGTTTCGTATCTCCGAACCCAAGTTCGCTAAGACTTTTATGGATGGCCATACCATCACCCCTCAAAGTTTGCAACATATTTTTTAACAATTTTAAATTATGTCAATGGTTAATATTTAAAATTACATTTAAATTTAAATAAAGTAACACTATTTTCTTTTATTTACAGGGTACTAGGAATAGTATTTTTAATATTCGGATTTTTAACACTAATTGGTAGTCTTATTTACTGTATCGTTATATGCAGAGATTTCAAATCACCGAAAGACGTGAATCCGGATGATCTTTATTGGACCCACCACTGGCAGAAGAACATTGGATCACCGGAAATACATTACAAAACTGAAGAAAAATACGTAGATGATCGTTATAGCGATAGATATTCGGTCAGCAAAATGTCCGGGAAGTATTCCGATAGCAGAAATGGAAGATACTAAAACGTCGTGCAATAGATATTTATAAATTGTTTATGATAATTTCTTCATATCTTCACATTATTTGCAGTGAGAATTAGTAGAATAAATTAATTTATGTACATATAAAACAGCGGTATTACTAAAACAGTGGAAAATATTTTACGTTTCTTTTTAAAAAAATGGATACAGAAAAATCAAAATTCGTAGTGTTTAAGCAAAAGAAAATTGGAGAACCTTTGGAGCGCTAATATTATTTCTTACATCGTTACTTAGAAATAATAAACAGTTAAACATTTGTATATGCAAAAATATGGTTATTCCACACCTTTTCGTAGTTACAACGGAAAAGAGAGATAGTTTAACGAAAATACATTCTAAATGCTAGCTTACACCTCCAACATGAGATATAAACTAGTACTTCTCAATTCCGCCCACTCTAAATTTGAAAAAATTGTTTTCCATCTATGTACTCGTACATACAAAGTTTGTCAAGCTTGTGTATTAACATGATCGGAAAGGATAATTTATTTTCCGGTACAAAAAGAAACATTACTGCATCGAATCGACTTAAGCATAATGACTGCTTTATGTTCAAATCTAAACTGCTACAAATGTTATTCGTGGTTCAAAATAAACTAATATTGATACAAAATTGATTAAAACCAAAATGATAATTGCCAGAATCAGTAAGCAAAATTAAATTTCTTATAAATCAGTTAAAGCTCAGTAGCAATTTTTAAATTTCGCGAATGCGCTTAGCAGTCGGATGAAGACAATAACTTCATCGAAAATCATTTAATTTTGCTATAGCACGAATATGAATAAAAAGAATGCATATTTCATCAAGAAACGGAATAGAAATTAAAAATAAAATTTGTGTCTATTAGATATATGTCATTTGCCAATTTCTTGAGTGTAATAAAATCATACTTTTGTTTCTACTATTACCAACCTAAAACAGCTAAAATTTAAAAATTGGCACTTCGAAATAATTAAATTCTGTAAAATTTAGTTTTGACCGAAGGTAGATATGTATAATGATGTACCTGAAAATGGCAATAATATATTCGAAAAAAATCAATGTAGTAATTACGGATAAAATTGATTTTAGATTTTGCAGTTTCTTATTATAAATAACTATTATATTAACGCTTCAAAAAAATTTGCTTATTACTATTTTTCCGTTAGAAAAGGTTAAACTTTCAAATTTATTCAAGGGACCTCGGCCAAAATGATTTGCAATTCTAAAAAATTGGAAAATATATTTAAGAAGCAAAGTGGAAAGTTAATACAACGACTTAACAGAACACAGCTATTGTAAAGTGTATAAAGAAATTGTCTTTCGCCATGTTTATTAGAGTAAAACAAGAACTTATTTCTTTTTGTCTGATGAGTCGAAAATTTCGAGCGTTCTTCTTCTGTAGAAAATCACAATCACACGATTAGAAAAAAACTAAAAAAAATAGTAAAACACCGTGAATGCGTTATTGCGATTTGGGTCTGTTTTAGTAATACAATATTTACTAATTCATTAAACTAAGGGTATAACGAACGTTGATAATTATGTTAAGATACAGTGCCAAGCATCTTCTTGTAAAGCAAGGGAGTAGTTTTCTCTGGCCAGAATGTTACTCAGATTAAAATAAATCGATTAAGCCATAAAATATTCACGTCAATTGTGGGAAGCCAAACGGTTATTCCCCTTAGTTGATGTGAAATTAATCGAACTCAAAACCCTTACCAATCTAACGCGGTCTTATACAAGAAAAGAGAAGCAATAAAATATCTAATATCATAAATAATGTGTTTTTTAATTAACCTCTTTTGAATTAGTTTTTAAAAATTACTATTACAATTATTCTAGTACAACCGAACATTTTTTGTAATGAAATTTGTAGGAATATTATTAGAATCTTCAAAATTTGTTACGCGTTGCCCATTCCCTTGGTACTGTTTTCGTGCATATCGCCAAGGGCTAATAGTGGAAATTACAAATTCTATTAATTAACTGTAATTAATCAACGAATATATTCCACGAATTCGATTTAGTTCATGTATACGAAAAAGAAAAACCATTTATAATATTTGCGTCATATTTTAGACGAAGAACTAGGAAATTAATAATTAATTTAATGTTCGTTCTACGTCATAATAAACAGTTGTTGCTAAACCTAAGTTATTTTGATCTCTAATGTTTAAATATACAAATGACTTAATTTCAAGAGCATGGCGTTTCCGAAAAGAACTGCAAAAGGTTTTATTAAAATGATTAATTTAAAATCTTTCTCGTTGTATTTGTATATGACTTATTTATAGTAAATGCTTCTTGGTAGTTTTGTAGATCGAAAACTCATTTGTATTTTAACTTTTAGTTGTAATTAAGAATGTAACAAGTAAATAATAAAATAACAAACATACACACGAAAACTTCGATTACATTTATAACAATACACGTACATATGCTCACACATATTATTTAAAAAATCATATTTCATTGTTACCAATATAACTCAGAACTATTCTACAACTAAGCTAAACATAGAAAGTTATGAAAGAATGAAGTGAGAAGCATATTATCTCTGTACTTTCTACTCAATGTGGAATGCCCTGCATATACTATCAAATTAAGAATAAAAATGTAAATTATCTATGTTGGAACTTCCTTTTAAAATAGAATTCAATATTACGGCGCTAGATATTTGTAGTTAAAGGATTTAAGCGAGATAAAAACATAATCCATTGTAGATTATTATATTTATCAAATTAGAAGGGACAACATATTTATTCGATATTTAAGAGACGAAAATTAAATTTGAAATAATTACAATTTTATGTCTGCATTTCAATATTATTAAGGGACTTTATACACTACAATGTATACACTTTGAATCCCTGAAAATTATTGAATTGCCTAAAATGTTTAGCTAATTTTGAAAATTAATGAGTATGTATTAGATTATCGCCTCGACTGTTAAATAAATTCAGATATTACCTCGTTATTAAAAACTAAATAAATATTGCAAAATCGAGTATAGAAAATAAAAATATTTATATTTTCAGTCGCAAAAAATATAAATTCATATATTATCGGGTTACATTATTGACTTGGCTATTTTACGAAGCTAAATATTGTACTTACTCTTCGCTAATTTCAATTTTCTAAAGATTTAGTATAGTTCAAAAGTATTTATATCTCG
This sequence comes from Dermolepida albohirtum, assembly GCA_031893035.1. NCBI lineage: Eukaryota > Metazoa > Arthropoda > Insecta > Coleoptera > Scarabaeidae > Dermolepida > Dermolepida albohirtum. The sequence goes on along the minus strand of JAVIWB010004609.1, from coordinate 8,681 downwards.
TATGCATATATGTCCATCAAAAATATATTAAAAATTTTCAGTCTCAATTATGGATATACTAACCTCAATATTAACTCAGAAATTTACCTTTAAGTAAAACATATTAATGTCTGCTGTTTTTTAAACCGCTGTGATAAATATGTATGTAAAAGCTCTAAAAATAATTAGAGGAATTTAATATCTACCCTTTTAAAACCTCTTTGATAATTATTATGTAAAGAAGAGCTCGAGAAATATATCAATTAGAAAAACCATTTAATTTTAATGTGTAACTAATCATTTCTAATTTTACCAAACATAATATATAAGAAGATAATAGGCCCGCATTTATCCTTCGATATGCTATTCTATTAACAGGTACCTAACGTTTTTAAATGTAATAATTTATTAAATGTGAATTGTATTAATGTAAAATAGTTTTAATGTAATTTTTATACTACCAAAACTTTTGAATTATGTAAGCATAAGTCAAAATATAATACGTGTAATAATAAATATATTTAGAAGCCATAGTTTTATTTACGAATTAACCATCTAGACAACAAAAAACACAAAAAGCTAAAACATAAAGAAACATAAATATTAAAAAATTAAATTAATATTTTTAATAGTAGTAATTATTATTTATGCCAATTTCTTTTCATTTTAACACTTATTCTACCATAAAGAAAACTACATTACTACAATTGGACTAATTGCATACAGTCAACTTTTATATTACGTAGAGTAGATTTCAAACTTTCGTCAACTGTATGCGATTTTTTAATACTTAAAAGATAAATAAGTAAACATCGATCTTAAACAATATTACATTTAATAATACAATTTTATTTATTTTTTTTTAATTTCAAGTTGTCACAAATATTAATATAGACAAAATTAACTTAAAACAAGAGTATTATTCATGGTTACTTCATGTTGGTTTGCGGGTTGAAACCTCGTCTTCAGTACAAATATTGTAACAGATACCGAACCATCTAATATTCAAGATTAAAACACTATTAAATTTACATTTAATTTTAAAATGTATTTATTGCTGAGTTATACGTGTTGACAGTAACTTGAAAATTTTATGTCAGCGAAAAAATGGAATTAACTCGTGAACATTTTCGTACAATTATTTTTCATAACTTTCGGCGTGGATTATCTCAACAAGAATGCATCGACGAGCTGAATTCTTTATATGGTGATGAAGCACCATCGAAAACTACAGTATATCGTTGGTATAGTGAATTAAAACTTGGACGGCGTTCTATGGACGATGAATTTCGTGAAGATCGTCCCACAAATGTTGTGTCGGAAAAAATTAATGCAATGTCTGAATTGATAATGCAAGACCGTCATGTGATATACCGTGAGATCGAGGCATCTCTTCATCTGCTTCTTCTTGTTGTTTTGTTGTTCAAAAAAACGGAAATTTACCAGAAGTCTAGAAAAATTAGTATTTACATTGGATAGAAAGGCGAAATGAAAGAATACTCTTTTAGTGGTGAAAGTCTAATAGGGTCGGATCTAATGGAAGACGATACACGAAGCACTCTGCAATAACAGTACATTTTATCTATTGTCCAATAGCTAATATCAATTACAGAACAAAAATATAAAGGTTCGAATTGTATATGTACGAGAATGACTTGATGGGAGAGTGACTTTTTAAACAATGTATAATCACACAGTAAATTGCTGTTTTTAAGTTAATATGTAGAAAAATCAATTTCATTAATTAAATATTATTTTTTACATGGAAAAATCATCAAAGAAACTGAGCAAAAAATACGTAAATAGTATGGTGAATCTGGTCCTTCTATGGAGTGATTTTTAAATGGTTCACATCTTTTAAAAGTGATCACATGAGCAGATCTTGAACGTCGGGGGCTTACATTTATGGTAACTCTCCAGAAACGACCGCCGAATAAAATGTGAGATAACTAATACCGTAAACATCTCAACCGAACGAATTCACAACTTTTTACATCAACATTTAAATATGAAAAAGTTAACTGAAAGATGGATTGCCGCATTTGCTTATTATTGAGCAAATGTGAACTCGTATTGGAATTTAAAAAAATCCAAGAGTATTTTTTCGTCGATATGGCATCGTAGATATAACCTGGATATATCACTATATTTCAGAGTCAAAAAAGAGCAGAATTTTTCAAATCATCCTTCATCTCATTATGAACATTTGTTGTTGATAAGCTTTTTAAGAAGTACTTAATAACAGTATGAATTTTAACACAATTCATCTTGCCAAAAACACCGAGACGTTCTATTTTTTCTAAGTCGTCACAACGAAACCAATTAACGTAGTGATCTGAAATTTAACTTTTGATGTTAGGGAGACAAATACCAACGCCTCATAAAAGCAGTCTGAAACTACATCATCTATCCGTGATTCTACAGGCTTTGCGCACAACCCTAGTATATTCCTCAGTATTGCCAGTATTATTAAAGATATCAGTATAATAAAGGTCAGAAAGTTTACATGCGTTATATAGAAGTGAGTAATTATTAAATTAGTTTTCGGCCTAGATGACACAAATACAGAAACGGATCTAAACGAATGATTAAGAACGTGGAAATCTAATGTAGGAAGTAATCACTACAGTAAATAATCCTATTTACCAGCTTTCATAAAAATGTTAACTGATGATTTTATGATATTGATTACCTTTATGATTTTTAATTGACGGCAGTCATAATTTGGTGCCTACACAATAGTGCAAAACTTTACGTACTATAAAAGACACGCGAAATATAATGATTTTAGAGTTCTAAAGTTACTAAATTGTTGATAATTACGTATTAGGAATGAGAGTCTATATGATTTTCAGTTCAAAATTTGTTCAAAAACCACTCTAAGATCTTTAAACGTGTGAACTTTGTAACGGTACGCATAATTTTTTTTGAGAATAATTTCGTTTTCTAATTTTATTTTTTATAATTCAAATAAAGATGTTAGTATTAATTGGTATTTCCAAATCTAATAATAATTATCAGAACAGAGGTCTTAATAATTTAAGGTGTTTATATTGATTTAGTTTAAGTTAACTGTATTTTCCCTTAATATATTATTAATGTAATTGTCCGAAAGGATCTAATTATACAAGGGATATAAATGCATTGCATTGTCGAAATGCATTTACGAGGGCTGATCCCATTGGTCCGCCCCTGACCCATTTATAAACCAAAACAATTATTTATCTTCACGTCGTATTGTAATCCGCTATGTATAGACTAACCCTACAAACTTACAGAGATCGAGAGAGTCACATATCAGTATCAAAATGGATCGTGTCGAGCAATGAGCGGTGATTAAATATTTGCGTTTAGAAAAGATGATTCCAACTCAAATTTATGAATATTTAGAGAATACATTAGGGGAATCTGCAGTATCATATGACATAGTTCAAAGGTAGTGTCGTAAGTTTAAATGTGGTAGGCAATCGTATACAGACGAACATACAGATGGAGCGCAAATGCATGCTGTTTATTATTTTTACGTGATTCTTTACTTTAATAAAGAGATTTTTAACTAATTTTTAACTCTATTATGATTATTTCAAAAGATATAATTTAATAATATAATATAAAGATATGATGATGATTATTGATGAAATGTGGGAAAAGTATGAAAAGATTTATTTTCTTCCTGACCAATGAATACTATACATTTACACACAAGTATTATCTCCCAGTTCTCGTTCAACAGATATTGTTTGAAACGTTAAAACACTGACATTGTAGTTAGAACAGGGTACTCTCTATAATAACTGTAACCTGACTTGGACGTTAGATCTACGTATCCGGGAATTCACTCAAATACAAGTACGTATCTATTGTCTAGTCCATCGAATTCTGGCCAACATAACACGATAACGAACTCCATTGACCGTAACATGGCGATCATTTTCATCGACGAAAAAATATGGTCCAATCACATCTCCGGCATGAAATCCATACCACACGATCACTTTTTGTAATGGAGTCTCTTGACGAACATCTAGGTTTGTTGCTCTCCAATAACGCATATTTTGCTTATTGAGCCATTGAGCCAAAAATGAGCTTTATCACTAAAGATGATTTTTCGATAAAATTCAGGATTTTCATCAAACTTTAGTAGAGCTCAATCGGAAGTTTCGATGCTTCAAATGATCAAGAGACTTCAATTCTTGAGTTAATTTGATTCTATAAGGGTGCGTAAGCCAAGATTTTTACGCAAAATTCGCCATAATGTGGTTTGAGAGATTTCCAATTTCCGTGAACGCCGTGGAATCGACTGATTTGGTTCATTTTGAACTGAAGCACTTACGGTTGTGATATTTTCTGTACTTTGACTAGTGCATTGTCTCACTGGCACAGGAACATAGTGAATATTTTGACTGGAATTTATCCACTATAGCACGCACAGTCTGTCTGTGGGACGATTATTACGACCGAAAATTGGAGTAAGTGCTTTTAAAGTTGCGACCACCGACTTAGATTTGTGGTAGTAATTTTTAATAATATCCAAACGTTGCTTGTTCGCGAACTTCGGCATGATGAAAATGTTAATCTCGACTGACGTTAACAGATTGTGAAAAACGTTCAAGGGTGCGTTCGTATTAAAAGATAAAATTGTTTTGTTGATGTGTCATTTCGCGTATAGGCTGACAGTGTTTTATTCTCAATTTTCTTTAGGAATCCCATTTCTGTTACTTGGATTCCTTTCTGTGCAATGTCCATGATTTTGAGCCATGGATCAGTATGGAAACGACAATTTTCTTGAATATTTGTAGTCGTGTTTCTTTTAGTATGTATTTGTGTTTAATATGTTTCCCAAAAAGATTATTTTTTACTTGAAGAGTTTTCCAGTGTTTGAAGTTTTTTCTGTGATTTCGTTGTCCATTTTACAATTTTTCGAAATTATTGTTCCTAGGTATTTAAACTGTTTATCTATTCTCTTTATCTGTTTTCAACTCGTATTGAGTAGGTTTGTTGTTCTTTGCTGAGAATCATAGTTTTCTAGAGCCTAGATTTTTATTCAAGGACTACTCAACTCGTGAATCACAATATCATCCACTTAAGATGATTTAAATGATTTTCACCATCTTCATCTCCTAGTAGCCTACATATATTATAGTATATTCTATGACTTCTTTTATTGCTTCATCATTTATTAAAGAAAACCGTTTTGGCTCAGTATTTAAAAATTCTAATTAGCTTAAATTCTAGACAAGTAAGTATGTTTAAATTTCAATTTGATACTTCTTGAAATAAATCTAACACGAAGAGTATTTTTTGTAAACTTTTTTATTATCTATATATTAATTTTCTATAAGGATCTGCTTATAAGAAAATGTATTTAGCGTATGTTTTAAAAAGTGTATTATTTTGTAATGTTGATGTTAACTTTTGTAAGCAAGCAGCTTTAGATCTTGTTTAATTAGAAGCAGCAATTGTATTTGTATTTTCATATATTTTTGTTATTACTCGTGTTATTGGGTCAACTAACCTAAGAGTACGCAAGTTAGATACTTAAAATTATAATTTTATAGAGTCTTATTAGAAGTGTAATTTGCATAGCCTGAACAACTCCACGTAGTTTTATATTAGTTAATGACATATACAGTTTGTGACCATAGATGGTCATATATTTAATAAAGACAGCTTTATATTTTGCCAGACGAATCAGTGTCTTGAACACAATTTTATTACTACTGGAAATAAGCTTACACATGATAAATAAAGGGTTTTTCAATAGGGACTTGACAAATTTTAATTCAATTTGTGAACGCACCCTTTCACTAATCATCGAACTGTCACTGTCAATTTATTCAGTAAACTTAACATTTTCATTATGGTAAAGTACACGAACGAATAACGTCTGCAAATTATAAAAATTTACTACAGAAATTCGGAGTCGGTGACCGCTACTTTAAGAGCGTTAACTCCGATTTCCGACTTCCAAATCAGTCAATTCCACGGCGTTCTCAAGAGTTGGGCATCGCCCAGACCACTTTATGGCGAATGTTGCGTAAGGATCTTGGTTTACACCCATACAAGATCAAGCTGACTCAGGAATTGAAGCCGATGGACCATTTGAAGCGACGTACGTTCTCCGATTGGGCTCTGGAAAAGATGCGCCAAGATGATCAATTTCATCGCAAAATCATTTTCAGTGACGAAACTCATTTTTGGCTCAATGGGTTCGCCGATAAGCAAAATATGCGTTATTGGTCGGGTGAAAATCCACATGTGCTTCATGACACACCACTGCATCCACAAAAAATAACTGTTTGGTGCGGTTTGCATGCCGGCGGCGTCATAGGGCCATATTTTTTCGTCGACGATAATGATCGTCACGTTACTGTGAATGGTAATCGTTATCGCGCCATGATTACCGATTATTTTTGGCCCGAATTGGAAGATATGGCCTTGGACAACATGTGGTTTCAGCAGGACGGTGCCACAAGCCACACAGCACACGTTACAATCGATTTATTGAAGAGTAAGTTTGATGAGCGTGTTATCTCAAGAAATGGACCAGTCGATTGGCCGCCTCGTTCGTGCGATTTAACGCCTCTAGACTTTTTTCTTTGGGGCTACGTCAAGTCATTGGTCTATGCCAACAAGCCGACAACGTTGGAAGAGCTCAGAGCCAACATTGAACGCGAAATAGCAGCCGTTTCGGCCGAATTGTGTGGCCGAGTCATCGAAAATTGGGTCCAACGAATCGACCGCTGCAAACGTGCCCGCGGTGACCATACGAACGAAGTCGAGTTCCATTCATAAATGTTTTGATTGTACTTCAACCCGATAATAAAGTTTTTGAAATATCTCAAATGGTCTGCATTTTATTTTGAAAAAAAGTTGTCAAGTCCTTATTGGAAAACCCTTTACAATATGGAATATTATGTAATGCTCGTTAATCGATTTGAATACGTTTAACCTTAATATTTTATGAATTATATTTATTTTTCGTCGTAAATTTGAAATATTATAAATTTAATTTACAAAAGCTCCGTAGAGTGAGCATTAACTAACTGCATACTCTTGATAAAGCTTGCTATACCGTTCTAAATTATATGATTATTTCTTATAAATCACGCTAAGACGGCACTATTACTAGTGTTTAAGTTAAGAGAGCAACACAGTCATTTCTATCTCTTTCTTCTTTCAGGAAATAAATAATTACAAAGAGAAAGCTTCCTTTTTCGGAGAAGAATTGATGCAACAAATACGGACTAATATTTTAAATGGTAAATCTATGAGACATGTATCTAGGAAATTGAATATTCCTAGGTCTGCTATTCGAAAGAAATTGAAATTTGGTTCCATACCCGAATTTTCGATAACGTTCAAGTGTTGGACAAATGTATTTAAGATTACATGGTTTTGTACCAAAAGATCTGAAGTATTTTTCTTTTGGATATGCTGCCATGAACGGTAATGAAGTGAAATTTTTGTGTAAGACAAAGTATGATATTTCGTCAAGCTGAAAAAGACTATTGGAAAGATAACGGGGTTTAATAAACCCTAAATTGAGATGCTATCTACTTCTGGGCTTCCGGGCTGGAATCGCGTCACTTGTGTATCTGCCGACGTTTCGTACCCATTTGTATGGGACATCTTCAGGGCTCAACTACTGCACTGAAACTGAAACTAGATACCCCATACAAATGGGTACGAAACGTCGGCAGATATACAAGTGACGCGGTTCCAGCCCGGAAGCCCAGAAGTAGATAGCGTGGACCACGACCGCGGAAGTCTACGTACCAGATTAACCCAAATTGAGAGATTTTTCGAAAATCCTCAATCCTAATTCTCCTCAAAAAAAAAGATTGCGAGATCTTTTCAAAGACACTCTTAATGACACTCTTATTTAGAGCGTCTCGTTAAACTAAACAAAAACAAGCCAGTGCTCCTCCTGTTAAATAATCTTGTATCGGCACCGAATAATGAATCTAGTGAATTACTCCCGTAAAGACTTTATATATGTTTTGTTAGTTCATATTCTAATCACCGACTTTAGCTCCTAGATGTAGGCTATTTTGGACCTCCGAGAATCTTTTATAGTAAATTCTGTGACGGTTTATAAATGATGAACGTCAAAAACAAATCATTAACGGGGTTTTAGTACTAATGTAATATTTAGGAATTTTATTCAACAGTAACAAATATAGACGTTTTGAAAAGATGAAGGAATGTCAAAATAATAATAAATAAATAATAAAATCTCAAGACATTAAAATATTAACGAAAATTGTAAAAATTCTTATCGTCCACGTACAAGTGCAGTAAAAAATTTGAAAATGTGCAAGCAACTTAGAACCAAGATATAATATTTTGCTCAGGTTGCTCACCCAATGAAGACTAAATCAAGTGTTCTAACTAGTGGCATAAAAAATGCACGTAAGTAGTCTGTAAAACGCCGGTTTGGGACCACATAATTTTGAACCAACAAATTCAGGAATATTTATTCATTTTACAACACATTTTACTACAAATTCTACTCATCATGGTCATCATTTTAACACATTTATATCAAAATTCATGTTTTTTATCAAAAACAGATTATATTATTGATTATAGAATGTTAAAAGAATGTATTTACCAAGGAATAATATTGAAGAATATTAAAAATGTAATATCATTTAGACAAAAGAAATGGCTAAAACCATATATTAAATTAAATACAA